>JADKXX010005164.1:0-105586 GCA_017310255.1 Butorides virescens
CCCATTTATTCAGCCCCCATTTATTCAGCCCCCATTTATTCAGCCCCTGTTTATTCAGCCCCTGTTTATTCAGCCCCTGTTTATTCAGCCCCATTTTCGGGAGCTCTCCCTCGCATGCTGCAAGTACACCAAATAAATCCCAGCGGGACCGACGATCCAATCCCTTGCCCCAAGGATTATTTGAGTTAGGGCAAGCAATGACATTGCAGAAGAGTGCTGAACCTGGCCCGCCCAGGCTGTGGTAAATAAACACTGATGTTCACGGAAATTGATGCTTAACAAGGATAGACATAGAGTTTGGTCTAAGACCACTCCTTTTTAAAAAGTTTTTTAGCCCAAATGTGGGTTTGTTGTCCGACGCTTGCATTTTCATTCTGACTTTTGCTGTTTGCGAGGGTGTTACTTCCAGTTCTTTGAGAACGAAAGCAGAAGCTGAGGAACAGCCCATCTTTCCTGGCTGCACACAGTGGCCAGTTTGGGCCGTGACCAGAACGCGCTTCTGCTGCTGTCGGAGATTACGAAGCCTTTTGCTGCCCCGAGAAGCCGGACCTGTTGAGCGCCTGGACCTGAGCCTGTGGTGGACCAGGGCTCCCAGCGACATTTCTAAAACACTGTGGAGGTGCTGCCACCCCCTCCCTGATGAGTCTGTGCTGATGGTGGTGGGTACCATGTTTGCCTGATCAGTCCTGCATGGAGCCCTGCGTCCAGCTCTGGAGCCCTCAGCACAAGGAGGACTTGGACCTGTTGGAGTGGGTCCAGAGAAGGGCTACTAAAATGATCCGAGGGGCTACTAAAATGATCCGAGGGCTGGAGCCCCTCTGCTATGGGGCCAGGCTGGGAGAGTTGGGGGTGTTCAGCCTGGAGAAGAGGAGGCTGCGGGCAGAGCTGAGTGCGGCCGGTCAGGGCTTCAAGGGGGCCCAGAGGAAAGGGGGGGACAAGCTTTTTAGTAGGGCCAGCTGGGACAGGACAAGGGGGGATGGTTTTAAACTGAAGCAGGGCAGGTTTAGACTGGATCTAAGGAAGAAATTCTTTCCAGTGAGGGTGGGGAAACCCTGGCAGGGGTTGCCCAGAGAGGGGGTGGAGGCCCCATCCCTGGGACCATCCCAGGCCAGGTTGGACGGGGCTGTGAGCAACCTGATGTGGTTCAAGGTGTCCCTGCTCCTGCAGGGGGGTTGGGCTGGGTGACCCCTAGGGGTCCCTTCCCACCCAAACCATTCTGTGATTCTATGATCATAAAGAACAAAACCGATCCATGCAAGGGGTGGATTTTCAAAAATGAGACATGTCCGTGCTCAGAGCATATTTTAGGAAATCCTCCAGCATCCAGTCCACCACCAATAAGCGGCTACAGGAGAAACCGTTAAGACCAGTAGACTTTGATCTGATCGCATGGCCCCAAGCTATCCAAACCAAACGAGCAACAAACCACAGCGAGTTCTTGCATTTAGTTCAAACACAACAGCACCGTCACTGTAACCCCCAGGGGGAAAGGGGAAGGACCATGAGTCACCTCCAGCTTTTACAGAGGAAAGGGGTTTTTTTTCAAGCAGGACTATGAGAAACTTGCTTCTTAAAACCTGCATTTTATACAACTCCCATAATTCCATACTTGGTGAGAGCATTCTAAAAGCAAGAGACATTCAATTTCCATCCTTTGAAGGGCTTTTAAACGCAGCGCGTTCGTTGTTTCTCTCTAACTTGTGCTTGTGGCTCCGGCAGCGAGAAGGCTACTGGAGAAACACGACATCAATGGCCACTTTCCATCATTCCCTGCTTTTTCTAATTGCTGGGCTCGTGCTCCTGACTTGTGGCACCAGCCCATGGATGTGGGACACTGGTGGTGGCAGCAGGGGATGCTGTGGCTCGTTAGCTGGTGGACACAGGTCCAGCACTTAAGGTTAATGAGGGAGGAGAGGATGAGCTTTGCTGAGCGGGGCGGGAGAGGAAGGCTCAAGGAAGACGCGTTGGCTACCGGCAGCTGGAGGAAACTTATAGGAAACTTCTCTGAAAATCAAGTCGTTACGTGTGCACTGCTTGCAAAAGACCTAAATAATGTGAAATTTAGCAGTTAAAAATATGCAAACTCTGTTTCGTGATGCATGAGTTTATGTTTAACTCTTAACGCCTGTGCAATGCCACGGCCGACTGCAACTTCTCTGGTGTTTTCACCAAAAAGTTGCATTTTCAACTGAATAAAACCTTGCGCAACTTAAAACTTCAAATTTTCTTCTAGAAACCGAGAACAAAAGTTGCCACCTAAGAAAAGAAACTTCTAATAGCCCCAAATTCTCTCTCATCAGACCAACGTTCTCAAAATGCCTTTTCCATGGGGAAAAGAAATCCCTCTTTGCTCCCACCAAGGTGACCTCCAGGACCGTGATTAACTCCCTTCCCGCACACAGCCTTCTGCCAACACCATCAACACGGCCAAAACTGCACCGAGCAACTTTGGAATATTAGTGCCGGGGGAAATCAGCAGTAACAGGGGTTTGCAGGAAAAAATAAAGCCCAGAGCTTAGATGGCTCGTGATTAACGACCGCTACAGGCAGCAGGGTAGGCAGGAGCATCCTGCCCGGCTTTGCTCACCGCGCGGGAGCGGCGGCAGGTAGCTCACCCCAAAATGTTGGCATGGATGTACTGGGTCTTAGAGCAAGTAATCGGCCCCGGGACAGAGGTAATCAGTTTGTAGGAGGTTTATACACCAGGTTTGCATGAATCCTCACCCAGCGGCTTTCCAGGCAGTCTTCTGACCGCTCCAACACGGGACAACCCGGCGCAGCAGGGGACTGCTGGTACCCGAGAGCCCTGCGCCGCTCTGCAGCCCCTTTGCTCAGGATCTGGCCCTCTTGGAGCTGCCCCTTTGTCACAACAGCCTGACAACGCGTTCGCACCCGAAGATGAAAAGTGAATGCTCGGGGTGCAAAGGGTGAGCCCGTGCAGGCAGGGGTCTGCTCCCCCGCAGACCTGCGCCGTGGTTTCGCAGGGGGTGCTGCCGCCGGCGAACCCCCGCACAACGTGGGTCGCGCAGGCAGGGCACGGCCCGTGTGAAGCCCCCCCGGTGACACATGGTTTTCCATTTAACGGGAGCTTACCAGGGTATCCGATGACACCGTGACTTGGAAGTCACCCCGCGGCTTGACGTTTGCAAGAAAAAGCGCTCGATTCCAGCTGCACGACCCGGCACTCCCGGCGGCCTGGCCATATATCTTCCCATATAATTAAGGGAAAACCAGATTGCAGCTACAGATGTGGCACGAGGAGGCTGCACCCAGAGAGCCGGGAGGTGCCTTCAGGCACACAAGGCTGTGAGGATGCAGCAGGGATGGGGAAGGACCGTAACCCATCGGAGCAGAGCCGGGGTATTTAAAAACAGGGCAGACGCGGTGCTTAGGGACAGGGTTTAAGTGGTGGACAGGTACAGTTGGGCTCAACGATCTTAAAGGTCTTTTCCAAGCAAATGATTCTATGATTCGATATATGATTTATAATATCCCAAACCGGCGATGCAACAGGCTGTACATTTAGATTCCTCGTCTTTCCTTCCTCTGATCTCCGTGTTCCCTGAGGGTAGGCTGGCCAGGCACCCAAATCAGAAGCATCTGTTTCTCCTTTCAGTATCGGCAGTGTAAATAAAGTGTTTGTGATGTTTGGATTTCATAAACATGTCGGCTTTGGCTTTTCTCTGAGTATGCTGCGGAGCTTTGCTGCGGAGCTGGACAGACCCATTAGCGGGGCTCTGATCTGTCGCCAGGCGCACAGAAGTCTGTTTACAGAGCCCCACCACCATTGGGAAGTGTGGGACCCTGCCTGCCAGGCACAGAAACTGGAATTTACCCCGGCCCTTTGCTAAAAAAGTGCCTGTAACAGCAGCTGCTGACGGGGCGATGGAGCCGGCAGGGGGCTGGGGGTGCTGGCACCCCTGGCCGGCCACCACCGGCCACCCATCGCCCTTCCCATCCCGCTCTAGCCTCCGTCGCGGCGGGGCCGCCTCCGCCGACGCGCTCGCCGCCTCAAATCGTGCTCATTGCCACGGTGGGGAGCCAGCATCCTTCTGGAAGGGCGGTCTGTCTGTCTGCCTGCCAGCCTGCACAGGCAAGTCCCCAGTGTGGGCTAAATCCCTCCTGCCATTTAGAAAGGATTTTCGGGGGCACTGGCTGCAAGGGGCACTCACCCCACTGCCCACCCCCAGGTTAAGGCTGCTTTTGGGTGAAGTAACCAAGTGCCTCGCTGTTTTAAAACTCAGAACAGATGCATAGCCAGAGAAGGTAGCAAAACGATGCTTTAAATCTGATTTTTGGTCATTTCTTTATTTATTTTTAAATAGCAGATAGGAATATTTATTCACTGCAGCTTTCCTGGGGCGAGCAATGCTTTTTAACTAGGCCTGCTTTTCCCAAAGAGGATTTTAAATGAGCCAAGCTGTGGCCTTGAGAACACAGAAAGCAGGCATGTTCCTTGTAAACACAGCAGCCCAGTGGTTTGCTGGAATTCACCCCAGAACAGAAAAAACCCCGCGGGTTAAAAGGTCACACTATAAGCAGATACTTTACCATAGTTTACATCTTCAGATCTACGACCACGCAAAACCACATTAGATTTTCCTTTGCCTACTAAAGAAAAACAGTGGACGTGAAACCGGGCAGAGGCTGACCCCGGTGCTGCTCCGCTGCAGGGCTGGTTTTGGGACCCCCAGGGCTTGCAGACCCCAGACCCCCCTGGCCCCAGTTCTGCTCCATGTTTCTCTCCTTGAAACCCCCTATGCCCTTGGGAAATCGGATGGAGCAGCGACCCGGCAGCCGCTTCCCCGTCTCCGTACGATGGGGCCGTTTGCCCAGGTAGCTCAGAGGAAGGTGCCCAGGAGAGGGGGGGGGTGCAAACCCCGGTTGCCCTCCGGGCTGGAAGGGTTGGTTATGCTGGGACTACCTCACCTGAGCACGGGAGTGCTTTCTGCCTAATTAATGCCCGTCGTGGGGCTTAGTGCCTGCTCTCACTGTGGATCACCTGGGTGAGAAGATGCAGCTTTGCCTGCTACACGGCCGATTCCAGATGCAAGAGAAGCTCAGCCACAGAGATACCGTAGCGCGGAGGGATGTTATTCAAAGGGCAAGCTTTGTCTGAGGAGATGAATGACAAAGAATGGGAAAACCACCAAAAGGAGAGGGATTTTCTGAGAAGGAAAAGGGCTTTTCTCCGAGGAGGCTGTAGTGAGCATCAGAGGGAGGAGGCATCCACGTCTCGAGCTCGTGGAGCTGCTGGCCTTCAAGCCAGGCGATGCTCTGCTCCTTGCTGAGGCCAAAAGCTGTGTTGCCTTTTTGAGAAATGCCTCAGAGCCGTGGCCTCCTTCATCCAAAAAGCAACAACCCTGCATTTACTGGGGAGGAGGAGAGAAGGGAAAGACGACCGCAGGCTGAAACTGGTACGGAATAGCTGCTTGAACACAGTCCCTCCATGCGGGCAGACCTCCTGGTCGCAGCGGTGTGGCTCAGCAAGCTTTTCTTGCCAGCTGATGACAAAAGCTGAAGAATCAGCTATTTCTGACGTTACGGCTCGATGCTTAACCAGAAGCTGCTCACCCGGGAGGCCCCATGCTCTGGAGATGGATCCCGGGCTAAAAGGCTGGACCACAGCTTGGGTCCTAAGCACCCCAAGTGAAGAAGGGAGAGGTTGGAGACTGGGAAAGCAGCTTAAAAGCCATCAGGTCGAAAGGTGGGAAAAGATCTCAATGAGAAACTGCAGAATGGGCTCAGCCTACTTGCAAATTCCTGAGAAATTTCAGGCTCCCCTTGCTATTTTCCCCCATCTTCCTTTATGTGGAAGGCAGGTGACGTTACTCCTTTAATTATTTGTGTGTAAAACATGCAATAGCCTATTTTAAAAGTGTTTTTTGAATCCAGTTAGCTGCAGGTTTCATTGACAAGACAGGAGACACATAAAGCAGCTGAAAGAAGAAAGGCATTTTTGAATACCTACACGGATAAAGAGCAGAGATGAAAAGCAGATGTTGGAGGCAGCTGTGCAAAACAAATCCTGGGTAGGCCAGAAAAAAGATCATCAAGAAATAACATCCCCAGTTTCTCGCGTGCCATCTCTGCATTGCTGCTTATAGCAGCCCGGTTTTTAGTTAGCCAGGTTTGCAGACAGCACTTTTTGTCCCCCCCTGCTAAAGCTGTGCCCGTTTGCAGCCATGCCAACGCCCCAAAACCGCAGCCAGCGCCGAAGAGGCACCGCTCCAGCCTCCTCTGGGGCTGGCTGATGGCTCCACGCAACCGTCGGGTCAACCTCATGAACCTCACCGTCTCCTCCGCATTATTTACTGGTTGTAGAAATACATGCTTGGAAATGTTGATCCTCGCTGTAAGATAATATCTAGTGAGCCAAAACATGCTGCCTCCAAACGAAGACGGTTACGCATAAACTCATCAGGTAAATGCATTTGGAACAGCTAAAGCTGTGAGGTTAAAAAGGCTGAGATTAAGACTGTCCCATCTTTTTTTTTTTTTTTCCCCCCAAGAATCTTCATTTCCAGCTTTAAAAATCCTCCTCAAGCTACAGAAGGAGCATCTGAAAAGCAAAGGGCGACACCTCCCGCTTGCCCGGAGCACCGAAATAAATACAGGCACGGTTTGTTCTGCAGCAGCCGAACGCCCTCGTCCGTGGGCTCCTCCCGTACCGCCCGAGCCCCCTGCCCCTCCAGAAACTTGGCCGAACGGAGAGCAATCACACACAGGTTCCTAAGCTGCCCTACTTCACCAGAAGGACTCTTCTCCCCTCGCTCCATGGGATGTGCTTGCTTGAATTATGGTCTACCTCAATTTTCACTGAGAGCAAGGAAATGAAAGAAGAAATCAATTGCAACTTCTACTCTCTCCTTCCCTCAAAGGGGGAAAAGAGGAACAAAGTGGGGGGGGGGGGGGAAAGGATGAACTCGTTGCAAAATAAAAATTGTTTCCTCTGCAAAGTAAAACACCCTTTGTGATCTTTTTCATGAAACCCTTCCAGCTCATTGCTGTCGCTAATTAAATCACGGGCAGGCACCTCCATGCAGCCTTTTCATTCCCACCGTCAGAGGCCACGCCGGTGGCCGTGGTGCGCGTCCCCCGCAGATGTCAGAACCACATCGTGTCCTGCTGCGCGGCCACAGGGACGTCCCCTTCCCTCCCTGCCGCGGCGGCGAGCGGGAGCTCCCACGCCAGGAGACGTTGTCCCCGCGGGCAGCGGCCGATTGGCACGGGGCACGCTCCCCACTGCACCCCAGCCCAGAGGGAAACGATCCCCAGCCCTGCCTGCAGACCCCTAACAGGGACAAACGCCCAATTCTTTCCAGGGCCTTTGGAGTAGCAGTGTCAATCAAGTGCAAAAATCCAAGTTACGGCTTCGAAAGAAATAAAAATAACTGCGTTTCACTCGGTCAAGTGCAGGTTCATCTGTTCTCTGTCTAAAAATGCTCGCTTCTTCTCACAAAAGGAAGGCAAATGCCTAATCTGTTCATGATCTAACTTGAGAAAATTCTCCTTACTTCCTCCTCTGAGCAAACAGGAGCTCACGATCAGGCCAACAACATCTCAGTCATTGGAACATTGTTGGGCCATCTCCATACACGACGTAGCTGTGGCATCTGCCCGGTACCAGCTCTTTCACTGCTGCGTATCCGTCGGCCTCATTTAAGTCCCCTCAACTCCTTCCATAAGGAAAGTGATGGTGAAAAGCGGGTCACAGAAAGACCTTAATTAGTTTTTTTTTTTTCCCAGTATAAAATTGAGAAAACAGAAAACCAAGCGGTATGGTGAGACCGAGGCTTGCTCGTGGATTCCACTGTAGATCAAGGCTTGACCCAAACTATGGAGGGGTTCTCCTACTGGCTCGAAGAGGCTTTTGTTGCAAATCGATAACACCACGCTTGGGACCTGAAGAAAGGAAAAATTCCCTTTCCATTTGATTTGGCCATTTTGCCTTCTCCAGCCCCGTGGACGTTCTGGGAGAGCGCGCTCTAACACCGACAGCAGGAGGGGCAATCCAGCCTTCCCACTGCACGCAACTGCTTCACCCAGGTATTTCCAAGGACTGCAGGTGGCGTCAGCCCAAACTTCATACAAACCACAGAAATGAGATCTCTTTTCCCCCTAATAAATAACAGCTATAATGACTGCAGTACCAGATGCCGCAGAGATCTGGTGATTAAATACACCGTGAGACTCTTTGTCCTACTCGATACAATAGAAAACTTCAGCTGAGTTCCTGAGCTACAAAACCTCTTGTCATGGTAGGTTTCTCTTCGACACAAAAGTTGAAGATGCCACATTTCATTGTCTGCAATCATTCTCCAAGGAGAGAAATGCAGGCAATGAAAACAGCTTGGCATTTGACCAACTATTTAAAATATTTAACAACGACCTTGAGAATTATAGGAGGATCCGCTAAAGCCCTTGTTTAAGGAGGAAAAGAAAAAAAAAAAAAGACACAAAAATATGTTTCCTTGCAGAATCTGGTACTAACGCGTATTTACTGCAAAGTTTATCTCAGATATGCTCTGTACACAATGAAAATGAACTTAAATACACAGGAAAAGGAAACAAGTTTAACTCCTTGTCTTAGAATTACTCTGTGACCCTGCACGTATTTGGAAACTCGTTGAACTTCCAGAATACCCGATCGATCCATTCCAAAGAGTCAAAGAAGTCAAACAGTTGCTCAGAGCAAGGAGAGTGTCTAGACCTTACGCTGATGCTTAACTGGATTTATTTTTTTCTTAATTTATGAACAGGATATTTGTGGCTCATTGCACTCATGGCCGGTCCAGCTGGCAGAACGAGCCATGGATCGGCCTTAGACAAAACCACTCCGGGCAAAGCTCCCAAGCGAACATACCAAAGGCATCGGCCTCTGCAGCTTCTGGGGGAGGGCAGGGCACGTGGAGAAGCCCAAGGGCCAAGACCAGAGCTCTCTGCCACTCACAACGTGCTCTTGGGGACCACCAGCAGCGCAGGACCCGGGCAGGACGTTAGGGGAATACACGCACGTACCAAGTCTCATTTACCCTTTGTGGTTTCCCAGCCGTGCTGGCACCGTTGAGGCAGTCTATTTGGTTAAGGGGAGCAGAAAGCCACTTCCCTGGCCGGTTAAACTGGGTACCACAGGGCCACCTGGGTGGGGATGGGGATGGGAGAGGGGGGCTCACATCACTTGGGTCCCTGTTCTGTGGGCTTTGGGCACGGATGGTGCCGGTGGGTGCCTTCCCCATCACCATGCCTTCCTGCCACTTAACTACAGCTGCTTCTACTTCGTATTTTAGCGTGCAACTCTTCACCACTTCTTATTGTTTCTATACACAGGCGTGTTTTAAGGCTTCTTTTGTACAAAGATTTTAATTTAATAGGTGCGTAGCGACCTGCGTGCTGCTGTAATGCATCGCCTACGCGTTAAAACTGTTACTTTCCTCTTCTAGCAACCTGAAAAGCAGCCCCTGGAGCACCAGGTGTTGCTCTGGGTTTCTTCAGCATGGTTTTTGTGGGCCAACAGACAGGAAGAGGAGCTTTTTGCTGGGGAGATCCTATTTATCCTTACAGACCAGCGTAGCCAGCTACTTAACGTATGGCCCTGTTTAATGCTGCGAAGCTGTGTGACTTCTTTTTCCCATGTTATGGGCCCTGCCAGATTTCCTTGTATTTCTTAGCAGGTGTAGCCCCAGAGAGGGAACCCACGCGACAGCCCTGGGGAAGCAGCATGCAGATGTACTTTGGGTCAAACTGCAAAGAAACGTGGGTGTCCTCAAGCTGGAAAGCTCGGAAGAGGGTGAGAGGACGGACGTGACGACCCGTGGTACTTGAGGTCAGGGAAGTTGGGGTCCTCCATGCTTTAACCTCTGCTAGGGCTTATCTGCCTTTTTATGGACTACGGACTGTCAGCTGCTTACTCATGTCCCAGGAGGACAGAAATTAGAAAGAAAACCATAACCATCTTGGTTTTGCCAGCGCAAGACTCTTTGCTTCACTCTCTGCGTTTAGTTTTGGCCACGGCTTTTCACATTTAGTGGCTCTTCCCCAGCTCCCAGTTGCTCAGTGATGCTCTTCCCATAGGTTAACAGAGGAGCTTGGGAAAGGCCAAAAAGCTTCCAGACTTCCAGCCACAAGCCACAAACAAAGACAAACCAAATCGTTTAAGTTAGGGTGCATTTCCCACTCAACACCCCTGTATACTATCGCACTTCTGCTCCACGTGCAGGAGCTCCCCGCTCCGGCAGGACCCACGTTACCCACGCTCCCGTTGTAGCCCTGCTCAAGCTCGCATCCATGCTTAGTTTTTACAGACCTAGAACCAACCTTTCTCACAGGTACAGCATAAACCTAGGAGGTTTTTTTCCCCCAAACCATTCTTTTTGGGGAAAAAAAGAAAACCCTAAAACCAACAACATTTTTTTTTTTTTTTATTACCTTGTACCTCTTAGGAGGCTGTAGGCAACCACGTCATGGATCGACACTTCCATGTATTACTCAAACAAAGATCAGAACAAGCACTCCCAATGCAAAGAGCACGTGGAAGGATACGCAAACCACCCCGAGGAGATCCAGCAATGCCACCAGGCTTCTCCGGGCCTCTGCTGAGCCCCACCGTGCCTTAGCAGGCAGAAGCCTTTTGGGTAAATTTGGTCAAAAAGACGCATTGAGGCAAAAGGAACGTGGCAAGTCCTCAAGGTAAGAGTCAGCCCAGCAGCTGGTGGCTCATCCACGGCCTCTGGACCTGGCCATGTCGTAAAGCTCGGATTTGTTCAGTTTTGTGCGACCTGGCCAGAGACGGGAGGAATCAGGGACACGCGCCTGAGCTCCTCTTGACACCAAGGCTGCCCACGGTGAGAGCACCACGGCTCCTTTTCTTTGCGACTCGAGGCCAGAAATCTTGGCGAAATTCGCCTGAGCACCTGGCAGCATTTCTCGGCATCCTTACACTTCCACATTTTCAATCTTAATTTCCCTTCGTTTTCATAAAATGTATACATGCTACGTGTTTATTTTCTGTGATATTTGCATTGGTTTTTAACTCACTTGGTGTGCTAAATGCTTAGCATTGTCGATAACATGATTTCAAAACAATTTTTTGGATGGCTTTGTGAACCGGTTGCCAGCTGGATGCACTGTGGAACCCAGATCCAGGTTTCTATTAAACGTTTTTCAAAGAAAACAAGATTTCTTTAGGGATAGGGGAAGTTTTTCTAAGATTTTAATTGGTTTTCTCCTCTATTTGCAGTTTTGGCATCTGACCTGGATCCACCCGGACTTGCTGATGGACGGCAGGGACACGGGGGGTCAAAAGAGCACGCGGAAGATGAAAAACACCCCAGCAGCTGCCAGGCATCGCTGTTAACGAAGAGAAGCGAAGATTATATCTGAACAGCACAGGCGAAGAACGAGCTCATCTTGAATATTAAGGCCATGAATTAAAAAAGAATTTATTCCCAGAATAAAATAAGTGATGCCCTCCAACAGTGAGCCCAGCGTCACCCTCTGGGGGTGCAGGGGGAGCGCCGGGAGCGATCGCCGCAGCCGCGGTGGCGTGAGAGCAGCGTGGCTGAGCGCCGTCCCGCCGGGCTGGCAAAGTCCCTCGTGGCCAAAATGCCAGACACGTCCACCTCGTACGCGGAAGATGAAGCACGTGTTGAGGCTTGCACAAACAACCCGAAACAGCGGCACGAGGTTGCGTTAATCGCTTACATGTGCCTACTGTTAGTTAAAAAGGCTAAAAGGAAGGGAAAGATCAAGTGAGACCAGGCTTCGTTTCATGCTTTTCAGCAACAGCAGCGCAGATATTTTTTAAATCCCGAGCGCGTGAGCTGGTGCTGTCACGTGCTCAGGCCCCGCGCGGGTTGGGGAGGGGTGAGCACCCACTCGCCAGCGAAGCCTGGATGAAACCCTCCCCAGCCCTGGAGCGCATCCACAGAGTAAGGAAAGCCGGGGTGAGACCTACAGCCGCCCAAGCTATGTGAGTTTTCTGCACCCAGAAGGTTGTCCCTTGTCCCTGTCGGGCTCTGGGGTGGCCCTGCCCGTCCGGGTGGCCACCGCGGCACGGGCTGCAGAGTCCTTCATTGCGCTGGGACCAGGGCAGCCAGGACGCAGACCTCACCCGCCACCCGGACGGTGACAACCGGCCAGGAACGATTGCGTGAAGCAAACCCGCGGCCCAAGCAGGGCCACCCAGAGCAGGGGACACAGGACAGCGGCCAGGCGGGGGTTGAAGATCTCCAGAGAAGGAGACTCCACAGCCCCCCTGGGCAGCCTGGGCCAGGACGCAGACCTCACCCGCCACCCGGACGGTGACAACTGGCCGGGAACGATTGCGTGAAGCAAACCCGCGGCCGTTGCTGCTGTTCCCAGCGGCTCCGGACCGAGGGGTGAGCGAGGCTGTGCAAGCGCAGGGCGATGCTGACTCCAAGCTCTTCCAGCACCTTATCCCTTAGGAAAAATGATTCACGCGGAAAGCAAACAGCGTTCGGCGTTAGCTGCAGCTGCCGTGTCAGCTATGGGGAGCGTTTTATGGGTCTGCCTAAATATTTGGGTTTCTGCTCTCTTGCGTGTTTCCATCAGCCTTCTAGTCACCCTGTAAAAATAGAAATTCCTCTTCTAAGGAGATAATTAACTAACCCTGAGCAGCTGCAAGGAATTAAACACAGCAAAAGACACCAAACCCAGCAGTGCTCATAGCCAGATGCATAACATCACTGTTTCCTACCAAGGTCTTTTCTCAACATTAAGGCAAAAAAAAAAGGTAAATGAAGACATAAATCAGGCAACGTCCATTTGCTCTTTGATATAATTTTAAGGTGAAGCACGCCTCGTGCGGTCTAACTTGTCCGAGCGGAGTTGAGCAACGCCTGAGATGCTTTTTCCTGGGGGATTGGAGCAAGCCCCGTGTGTTGGGAGCGGGACAGGAGCGGCGCACGCCGGAGCAGCCGAGCGGGCTGAGAACCCCACGGCCTCCATCCCCCCCAGCTCGGCAGGGAGCTGCATGGGATGCACCGCTCTTCAAAACCCACCAGCCCAAGCACAGCCCCTGACCACTGTCCTGGACACATCCTATAGCCCGTGAGCGAAAACGCTAGTCAAAGAGTAGGTGAAATCCACCCAGGACCATCCCTTACGGTGGGTTGGACGAGCACCGAGAGGGAGGAATCACCGGCGACTGAATAACTCCCAGTGCAAGAACGTTTTGGGCAAGCCCGTGTGCTTTACCTGTACCTGCTCCTCTGCTGTTAAGCAACTGGTTCCCATTACTGACACGCAGAGGAACCATCACCCGGAGTAGCAGATACTGCCGACAGCAAGCAACTTACTGGGAGGTGACCTGGATAAAAGGTTTCGTATTTAAAGCTGACCATGGCGATGGCTGGGAGGCCGACCGCTCGCCACGAGCCGCCTCTCCAGATCCAGCCATCCAAGAATCTCACCCCATCCCTGGGAACATTCCAGGCCAGGTTGGACGGGGCTGTGAGCAACCTGATGTGGTTCAAGGTGTCCCTGCTCCTGCAGGGGGGTTGGGCTGGGGGACCTCTAGGGGTCCCTTCCCACCCAAACCATTCTGTGATTGATTCTATGAGCAGCAGTTGATGGAGTGCAGTGCAGGGAGCGTTACAGCCACTGCTCCTCCCAGCTACGCCGCGGGACGGCTGCCGGCGCAATAGCTCAGTCATTCCCAGGCTCCACGCCGCTCGTTGCAGACCTGAGACAACCGGGCACGTTCACCATTTACCTGGGGAGCGAGGCTTGGATTATCACAGGGAATTTATTTTTACAAATGCACCTGTGGGCTGTAGCTGGTTGACAAATGCTGGTAACCTCAGCCGGCGGCCGAGGACGGGCGGTACAAGTAAGACTGTTCTCTCCCGGGCGTTCCGAGCGGCTGCCTGATCCGACCGCGCGGTTTCTGCTCCCTGCCCTCAGCACCACCGCTGTAAAAGCGCCAAGAGGCAAACCAGAGATAGCTAACGCTCTCCGTACTCCCATCCAGCAAACTCCCTGAGTCGGGGCGCCTGCCAGCGGGAGCAAAATGATTTGTACGACGCGATCTGGGTTTCCGTGCGCGTTCAGGATGGTGCCTGCTGCTCCCTGGCAGCTCAGCCCGCCGGGCTTCGGGCAGGGACACCCGAGCTGAACAAAGTCCCTCAGTCCCAGGAACAGTGCGGGGCTGTCAGCAGGCTGGCCCCCCCCCCGGCTGGCCGGCTTCATTTCTCAGCAGAGTTAATTAGCCCAGGACGAGCTGCCTCTTCAGTAGCTCAAGTCTCTGCACAGCGTTACCTCGCCATACAGCCACACGCTGACAGACCCAGGACCTCCCATCGCAGCAGTAAATGTAGGAGCATCTGGAGTATTTATTTGTAATTACAAGGTCATGTTTGCCAATGCACACAAAACCGCTAGGAAGACCCCCCCAGACACACTCACGGAGGTGTTTAAAAGGTTCATCGCCTTTTGGGGCACCCACTCTGGCACAAGGGCTGACCTTCAGGTGCTCAGCACCCGCTTTCTGGAAATCAGGTCTCGGCAGCACTCACAGCCTCCTGTTAACCCTCCTAGGTACTGATTTCACAGAATCCCAGAATCCCAGCCTGGCAGGGGCTGGAAGGGACCTCGGGAGCTCCCCCAGTGCCACCCCCCTGCCCAAGCAGGGCCACCCAGAGCAGGGGGCACAGGACAGTGGCCAGGCGGGGGTTGAAGATCTCCAGAGAAGGAGACTCCACAGCCCCCCTGGGCAGCCTGGGCCAGGGCTCGGGCACCCTCACACTCAACAAGTTCTTCCTCACGTTCAACTGGAACCTCTTCTGCTTCAGGTTGTGCCCATGGCCCCTTGTCCTGGCGCTGGGCACCACTGAGAAGGGTCTGGCTCCGTCCTCATTTCAGCTGATCAAGCACTCCAAATCCAAACACACACCACTGAAGGGACCCTGCCGCTGCTGCTTCTGCCTCATTTGTCAGCAGGAGGCAATCAGGCAGAGGAACACAAAAGATCAGGTTACTTATTTTATCAGGTTACTTATTTTATCTCATCAGAGGCAGGAGGAACGCTGGCTTTACCGCGTGACAGTAGGCGTGCACAGGGTCACAGAGAAAGCAGCAGGAGGAGCATCCTAAAAACTTAACGCCAGCTATGATGGAGCCTTCATTTGAGGGAACAAGCAGATGGGAAGAAGAGCCCAGAAATATCTGTCTCAATCCTCTAAGGGAGATGATACTGGCTGCCTCCAGGGCTGAGGAGTTAAACAGCAAAGGCAACAAAAGAAATGCTGTGGGCACCTCCCAGGTGATTTTTCTCTAATACCGAAAGGGAGAAGAATAATGGGGTTTATGGTTTGGTGTTTGGGTTTTTTTTTTTCTGAGCAGCTGGAAAATCTGCATGTTTGAGATGAGCCCAAGAGCGTGAGTAACCCAGAGGCATGGCTGTGCCCGGGCAGCGTTGGGTTTAAGCCCGTGTCCAACGCCTCCGACACTTCCCCCTGCCCAGGCTGCGTGGAGCTCCGTGCTGCTGCCGTAGGTGGCTGCAGGTCCCCAAAGAGTTAAAGGCAACCGGGGCATGTTTATGTTTCGTGGTCATTTTGGAGCCATAAAACCCAGAGCTGAGCTTCCTCTGAGTTTACGGCTTTGGATCTCGTGCTGCATCTTGCTCCTCTTGCAGCTCAGGCTGCATCTCTTAGTATCGATACCTGCTTGCGCCTGGCCCTGATTTCAGGTACCTTTTCCAGAAGCCTCATTTCCTTGGGTTTAGGAAAAAAAAATCTCTCAACTTTACATCAGGTTCACAGAAACGTGGTAGCTCAGCATGACACCCAGCAGCTTAATTAGGCCCACTGGAAAATGTCGGCGCCGTCGTAATAAACTAAACTAACAGGTTGCCTGTTATTAAAGCCTCCTTAGGGAATTCCCTCGAGACACCGAAGCAGAGCTTTGCACCACCCTAGCAGAGCTAAACACATGGAGCTGTAGCTCCTCTCAGGCAGCTGGATGAGGTGATTGGTTTATGTCCCTGCCAAGGAAATATTCTATTCTATTCTATCCTATTCTATTTATTCTATTCCATTCCACTCCATTCTATTCTACTTACTCTATTCTATTCTATTTATTCTATTCTATTTATTCTATTCCATTCCAATCAAGTCTATTCTACTTATTCCACTCCACTCTATTCTATTCTATGCTATTCTATTCTATTCCATTCCATTCCCTTCCCTTCCCTCGCTGTGCTCAGCTATGGGAGTGGGCTGGCAGTGGGTGGGTAAAACAGCCCCAAAACCCCACGGGTGAGAACTCCCCCATAGCTCTTCTATGAACTTTCTGCTCTGCAGAACATCCCGTTCAGAATCACACACATGGGTTTCTTTCTGACAGAGGTGACTACTTCTTCAATGCATAGAAAACGGGGTTGATTCTCCAAGTTATCCACAGAAGGGCTGTTGGCCAAAGCACCGGTACTGTCGTGGAGCTGTAAGAATGTGTTGAATTATCTTCTGTCCTCTAAGACAGAGAGCCAGGGCAAAAGGCTCATGAAGAAGTCTAAGCTTACCTGAAAATCAAGCCAAACGAGTTTTTCTCTCCCCCCTTTTCTGTGTACTTCTGTAATGGAACGAGTTTGAACGTGGAGGTATCAAATTCATAGCAGTTTAAATGTTAAACGTGGACTGCAAAAGCAGAGCTTTTTAAAAGATTTCATTGAACGTTGTTTTTCCCTGCGCAGCCTCCCCGCTTGGGCAAATTGCACGTAAGCCCTTTTACAAGCGGTCTATTCATAGCGACACTGGCTACCAGATCTCCCTCCGCTCGCAAAGTTGTTGGTCCAGCCCCAGTCCCTCGGCTTCATTAAAGGGTTTGTGTTTGGTGGACGTGCTGTGGGCTCCTTTCATCTCCCAGCCTGCGTTCGGGCTATTTTTAAACGTCAGGTTCAAGGGCTGTGCCCGGGCCGAGCTGCCGCCGGGATCACCGTCCCCTGCCTGTTTAGGGAGCCCTGCTCAGCTGAGAGCCGGAGCAACCTCAACGCTCAATGCAGTGTCCTTGGGTCAAGAGCTCAGGGCATGCTCAGAATCGATCCAGCTCAAGAAATCCTCCCAGGTAGATTAAGAAAAACTCACCCAAATAAACAAAACCAAACGGCGAGTGCTGCACGACTGACGGAAAGCCTCGGGACAGACGGGCGACAGCCAGACTCCTGCCTGCTCCCTGGTCGCGGCACGGGGAGCTTTGGTGAGCTGAGATTTTGCTGTATCTATGTTCCAGGGCTCGTTTTGTGCTGAGCAAATTTATATTGTTTTTTATCTATTGTTTATATCTTTTTTTTAATATCGTTTTATATCGTTTGCCCCGGTTTGTGGAGCAGGTTAGCGCAGCGTTCCGTTCTGCTCGTTCCCCGCGAGCACCAGCTCCTCCCTGGGGGAGAAGGGACCAGAAACTCGCCTGCCTTTCTCCCTCCCCAATTTCAAACCTCCCTTTAGAGCGCGGGGACACAGGCGGCGTGCTCTGTGCTTCTGCCAGGCTGAAGACAGCTCTGCCTGCGCCCAGGGCAAGCGGCTTCGCTTCCAGCCCAGCCCGCTCCCTCCCAGCAGACCGGCGACCGCTCATCCCCCAGCCTTGCTCCCTCAAGGTGCTTTTGCTGGCTTCTGGCAGCTACGGCCAGGCTCTGTGCCAGTTGCTTTTCTTTTTTTGCTCTCTAGACCAAAAAAAAAAAAAAAAGAGACGTGCAGCCCGTGCCAGGAGCCCAGGCTGAGCTTTTCCAGGCGAGGTGCCGGGTCCAGCCAAGCTGCAGGGCAGGCAGAGCCTCCGGCTGCGCCCAAAGTTTCCCTGGGGCCAGAGAGATCTTGAAAGTGCTTGATGCCTGTGTGCACGTCCAATAACTCCGGGAGGAAACCAAATGCTCATCCAAATCAGTAGATTCTGAGCAAGTACCCACATTTCAAACCTCTTTTCCTCTGCGCTATAAAGGTAAGTGAAAACTGCTCCCAAATCGCATTTTAAAATTTTCCCCCAAACTGTCCCAAGAATCGCCACTGCTGTCATGGTTTGAGGAAGTCTTTGAAATCTGGCCAGGAAAAAACCCCTCTGAGCTAGATAAACTTTTTCTTTATAAAGCCTTAGCCAGTTTTTCAAGCCCTGAAACCTGCTGTTTATCATCCTGTGTACCAAAACGGCGTGGCAGCTTGGGGAGAAACCCATATACTTGGTGGTGCAAAAACTGTGCGGATAAATCAAACAGTGGCATTCCTCAGCTTTGGAGCGCTCCGTCTGCAGTCTAAATCGATGCCACCGCTCCCCGCCACACACACCTGAGCTTCAGACACCGGGGAGGAAGCGAATTCTAAATGACAGCGTGCCAAATTGGGTTTATTTGCAGAAGCAACTCGTACAAGCCAACAAAGTGGTCTCAAAACCTTGCCTGTGTCAACGCTGCCAAGGCAGCTCTGCAAAACACCATTATTTTTGACAGTAAAACCTTCCTCATCCTTTACTGAGGGCTTCCTACCGTAACTGAAACTCCTTCTGCGCAGGCTTTGTAAATCTGATAGTCATGGCTCAAAACGCTTAAAATTTTTCAGGGTAAGGTGCACGGAGAACTGTTGAATCTGAAGAACACAAATAGTTTCCCATTGTCCTCATCCAGCGTGTCCAACCCACGGACAGCAGCGTAGATGAAGCTACGCAGCCCGGCGCTGGGGCTGAGCGCCACGCAGCAAGCAAGGAAGCCCTGGGGAGTCACCATGGGTTTTGTGCACACAAAAGCCCACCTGAAAACAGCAAGATTCAAGACGCAGGGCATACACTTTCTGCAAAGTTTTCCCTCAGAACGTAACCAACGCATCATCATAGACTCATAGAATCAGGGAATACCAGGTTGGAAGAGACCTCAAGGATCATCTGGTCCAACCTTTCCAGGCAAAGAGCACATCCAAACAGGATGGCCCAGCACCCTGCCCAGCTGCATCTTGAAAGCGTCCCATGTGGCGGAGTCAACCGCTAAATAAATCAAAGCCAGTCACAAAAAATACTCAGGAATCTCACAAGATACAATACACACCTTTAGGGTCAGGCGTTCCCTTATTTTTTTTTAAGCAAACGTGTGCTGCGCATTGCAGAGAAGTTGCTATAAAATATCCAGTCGTTTTTTTTCAGGAGCCCCTGGCATTTTGAACAGCCTGTATTAAGATTTCTGTACGTCCTTTTTCTGGGGGCTGACTACGGGGAGCTGTCTGGGTGTGTAAAAACACTGCTTGTACCTCTTTCCCCCTGCTCCCCAGTAGATTTAGTAGAAACTGGGATTCCTTGCCAGGTCCTGCCCCAGCCTGCTGCGGGCGTGCGGGAGGGCTGGGCTGCCCCGGGCGGTGAGAAAGCCTCGCAGTATGCTCGGCTACCCACCGCACGTCAGATGACAGCAGCCCGCCTAGTTAAACACGGCAATGACGTCCCGATTAGAAAAAAGAAAACATCAATAAACGTTAAGAGACCTGCAGCTGGTAAATCTATACGTAGGAAAACAAATAACCGTGAGCTTTGATTGTTCAAGTTCACAGCGGAGATTACTTACCTTGGCAGATACATATTCAAGACATAGGGCTTGTAATTCCTTAGCTAGTGCTAAGCAAAACCATGTGTTCTTCTAAAACGAGGGGAAAGTTTAACTCCAGCACCGTGCAAGGACAGAGCCGCGGGCAGGACCTGGGCTTGTAGCAAAACTAAACTGAAAAGGGCCAAGGAAAGATGGACCTGTTGGAGCGGGGCCAGAGGAGGGCTACTAAAATGATCCGAGGGGCTACTAAAATGATCCGAGGGCTGGAGCCCCTCTGCTCTGGGGCCAGGCTGGGAGAGTTGGGGGTGTTCAGCCTGGAGAAGAGGAGGCTGTGGGCAGAGCTGAGTGCGGCCGGTCAGGGCTTCAAGGGGGCCCAGAGGAAAGGGGGGGACAAGCTTTTTAGTAGGGCCAGCTGGGACAGGACAAGGGGGGATGGCTTTAAACTGAAGCAATTTAGACTGGATCTAAGGAAGAAATTCTTTACGCTGAGGGTGGGGAAACCCTGGCAGGGGTTGCCCAGAGAGGGGGTGGAGGCCCCATCCCTGGGAACATTCCAGGTTGGATGGGGCTGTGAGCAACCTGATGTGGTTCAAGGTGTCCCTGCTCCTGCAGGGGGGTTGGGCTGGGGGACCTCTAGGGGTCCCTTCCCACCCAAAACATTCTGTGATTCTATGAAAAGGGACCCAGAGAGGGGAAGGAGCAAAGACTGAGCAGCAGCTTGGAAGAGAAGCAGAGGGTGGGTTACAGCCCTTGCCAGGGATGGAGAGAACGCGTCTGCTTGATATGCCCATGGCTACGTGGGGTGAAGAACAGGGTCTACAATCATGAGCTTCAAGTTATGGCACTTCTCCTGACTTCAGGTGCAGCCGTATCTCAAAAAATGAAGCGGGGGTCACTTCGGCAGCTCCTTTCCCCTCCTCTCCTTAGCAAGTGAGCCATAGCCGCAGGGCTGGCTGCATACCCCCCTTCCCCACTGCCAGCTCTGCTGGAGCACTGTGTTTAACAAACTGAAAGCTCTGTTGCCTATAAAAGGTCAGAGGATGAGAAATACAGGACTCTCAGACAGCTTGCTCTTGCGTGACCCCCATGCAACCCAAACCAACTGCAGCGGTAGCCAAGCTGAGCCCACGCACCGCAAATGTTTTCTCCTTCCATCAGATGGCTTCTATAAGATTTTGCTTCCCTCCTCCTCCAAATAAAGGACCATTATTGAAAATATTCATAAAGCTGCTGCCACCACTGCTTACCACCCGAAAAGGCCTCGACTGCGGTTCATTCCCTGCAGATGGTTATTTTGTTGGTGCTGCTGAAAGCTTGCCCTGAACTGTCATTTGGCGACGCCGTCCTCATTAAAAGGTAACGCGGTCAAAAAAGTAAATAAAAAGTGCATGAAGAAGAAAGAGATTGGGGAACACGCGCGGTGCGCTGAACCCCGGGCTGCGCTCACCGCCTTGGCAGCAGCCCCCGACGCAGCCACGGTATCAGAGCCAGCGGCTGGCAGAGGGATGTGCAAGGTGATTAAAGATGCATCCATCATCGTTATAAATTAGGAGAAGCCAAGTTTACGTGCGAAGAGCCAACAAGAAGGAGAAAGAGGGGGGGGGGGGGGGAAAAAAAGGCTGGGGTTTTCTCACTCACATTGCAAACAGATGTCCCACCAATGCTGGAGCAGGGCACCCCAGCCAAAGAGGTGAAATCATCCTTCTCAAGGGATGTTTAGAAAGAAGTCATTTGCTCCAAGGTGAAGCGGAGGACCACATGCTTGGCAGTCGAGGGCCGCGTGTCCCAAAAGGCTGTGTTTGGAAAGGGGGGCAATGAGGGATTTGGAAACGGTTCAGCAGGGTTTGGAAGATGGTTGGAGAGGTGGCTTGGGAAAGCTAAAGAAAATAGAAAGAGAGGAGAAAATGTTTACAGAAGAGGTGTAACAACGACTTGACAGGGAAGGGAGAGTCTCTGGCAACTATTCCTGGTCAGAAAAACGGCCGTAGGCTCAAAGTGGTGCTTAGGGAAGCTCTGCTCCTTTTCAAACCGCTTTGAATGAACGACGCTCAGCAAAAGCGATGGGGGTAAACTCCTTAAACCGGCACCTCCTAACGTAACCGTGCTATTTAAAGATGTGTCAGCATTAGGATAAACATAGCATCTGCTAGCAACCGTCCGAGAAGTCGCTTCAAATTCACACGAGCATCCAGCTCACGAGCTCCGGCGGAGTCCAGCCGCGCCAGCGCCGCAGTGAGGGCTCCCAGGGCAAAACCTCCCCGAGCCGCCGCCGAAAACTGCGCTGCAGGGCTGGAGCTGGGTCTGAAACCAGTACCAGGGAAAGGCTTCACACCACTGGGGTCCTGCAGCCCTGCATGCTGCCCCTCGGAGGAGGCATAACGTGGAGATCCAGGCCACGTGTGGCCGTCTGAGTTTTGTAGGAGCTGGGGTGACAAGCTCAAGGACCTGGACAAATTCCAGGCTATTAAATTGCTTTCTGTCTCCCTGAATTCCTCCGGCGCTTCCCTTTGGGCGCGCTGGTTTTGCCTTCCTGTCCTGAATCACAGCGCAGGGCAGCTGGAGCCGGATCCCCCCCCCCCCCCCAGGCACGGAGCTGAGAGCCTGCTAGGAGCTGCTGGCTTGATTGCAAACTCATCGTGTTCCAGTCCTGCAAGCAAAGGCCATCTGCAGCTCCTGCAGAGTCGCTGCCTCTCCCCTGGGCTCTGCCTTGCAGCTCTGCTCCTCCCGGGGCGCTGAGGGGCGCTCAGCACTGCACAGGGGAAGCAACTTCAGTGGAGCAGGGGAATTGCACACACCAAGCCTACGGCAAAGGGAGGATGGGGCCTTTGCTCTTCCGCGTGACGATAATCTGCAACGAAACGGGTCGGGCGATGGGCATGCAGAGGTGATCCATGAGGAATGGAATGGACCCTCCTATGATGAAGGATACGGGGAGGCTGGCAGGGCTGCTGCTGCCGGGCCAGGGTGACGCTGCTGGTGGCACGGCTTCTCCTTCCAGCCTTTGCCATGGACAGCATGCCACGGCAGCGGCAACGCGCTCCTCAGCCTCCCCAGCCGCGCAGCCCCAGCGCACGTGCCGGCAGCCGAATCCCCAAACCGGCAGAGCTGCACTGGCAGGCTGGAGCCCAAAAAGGGAGATTTTGCAGATGAGGAGAGGTCCCACTGCCAGGGGAGTGGGGAGAGAACTTCAGGGCAACGTGCCTCGGTGGCCTCGATGGCCCGTCCTGCTCCGATTGAGCGTCATGGTCAACCTGGGTACCGCAGCCTCTCGTAGCCCTCTGAGCGCTCTGCTCCCCGACGTTCCCAACCCTCCCGGGACAGGCAGCACAGAGTCAGGCCCAGGAGTGAAGAAGCCTGGAACTGGGCCATTTGGAAGTTCTTTGGCTGCGCGAAGTTAATAAAAGCCATTTCCAACAAATACAGAATAGCTCCGTCGAAGCCTGAGCAAACCCACCAGCCAGGGCTGCACCACTCCTTAGCTGAAATCGATGAAAATCTTCCCTGGTACCAAATATGCACCCACCTCTCCTGTGCAGCAGCCTGTGCACAGGGTGCATTCAGCAAAGCGAGGGACTCGGTGCCCGGAGAGCAGATTTAAGAGGGTGCGAGATGGCCACGGTGATGGGAAGCAATGGGCAGGGGCGTGCGGACACGGTGCCCTGGGCAGGTGGGTAGGCTCAGGCCAGGGAGGGAGGGAGGAGAGCATGACAGCAAAAACCTCTCCTAGATTTGAAGAGTTGCACCAGGAATTAATCAAAGCCAGAGAGAGCCCTGGGAGAGCCCACGGAGCAGAGACGGGCGAAGGGACGGCGGCGCCGGGTGGTTTGACGACTCGGCTTGGGAGGCCATCACGAGTCAGCAGAGAAAAGGTTAAAGAAAAAAAAGTCACTGCCCTGTTGGCGTTGCTTTCCTCTGCAAAAACAATGCTTTTAAAAGTGCTTCTTCCCCTCTGATAACAAAGGGAAATGTTATATAAGGATGGCACTCTTATCTAGGGAGCTCCTAGACAGGGTGGCCTTTCCCCTGGCCCGGCAGGCTGCCTCTCCCAGCTCCTCCTCCTTCAGGAGTAAAAACATTTTCAGAAAAGCAGCTTTTATTCAGTTTATCTTCTGTATTTCTTTGTCTGGGTGCTCTTTTTTCAACCTGATGGCACTGCAGACACAGCCATCTCCTCTAAAAGCACCACCGGGTCTCAGTCAGAGCGTGACTTGGGCGCGGGGCCTTTCCATGCCATGAGCAGCTGGGAGCTGCAAACGTGCCTCAGAAAGCCGTGACTATCGGAACAAATCCTCCACTTGGGCTGAAGCGCCCCATGGCAGCCTCGTGCCAGGAATTGAAGCATCCATCACGACAGGCATCCCGAGGTGCTGCTGTCCCTGCACTCTCAGACCTCAGAGCGTGGCAGGGGCTGGGACGTGGCATCTGCGTTCTCTCTACCGCAACCGGTTGGCAGCGGCCGAGCGGTGCCCAGGTGTCCCACCCCGAGCCTCCTGCAGCCCCCCTTGGGAGCTCCGAGGAAGCGGACGGAGACCATCTGTTCAATCACAGAATCATTTCACTTGGTTGGAAAAGACCTTGAAGATCATTGAGTCCAACCGTAAATCTGCTGACTGCACCCCGCTGTATTTTAAATCATAGCACTGGTGATACCATCTTTAAGGTGGCTTGGGCTGAGACGTGTGCCCCGAGTTCCCCACGTCTGAGGGAAAGTTCAGTTCCAAACTCTGTAGTTTGGACTCATCCGTATTTCTGAGCCTCACAAGCTGCACAGCTTGTCCTCTATCGGTGACACACTGTTAAGCTAAGCCCTGGCTGATTGCCCCTGGTATATGGAATTAGATATTTGCCGTTGCCTCCTTGCTGGTGGAAGCTATCACCAAGGAGAGTGCTTGGCCCGTTAATAACTTCTCTCCATGGAAAACTGGATGAATTCACTCTCCAGAGGACACCTGGCGACATGCAGCATGTGATGCACCTTCCGTCGACCACCTTTCTCCAGCGTTAGCCTGTGCATGAATTTGGGGTTGGGAACTAGAAACTTTGGGATTAATTTCTAACTTCAGACTGGACTTCCAGTGGATGCCAAACGTCTGCTATGGGCTATCGTGGTCCTGGAGAAAGGGGGAGTCGGTAGGAAGAAGGTCAGGTCCTGGTGCCTCGGGAGGGGTTTGTGAGAGCTCCCCGATGGGCGCTTTGGGGGCATTTTGGGGTCATCCTCAAGGAAATGTTTCGTTGCAGGCTCCCAAGGAGATCCATGTGCTCTCAGGCGGGAGCTGGGTCCGGTCCCTCTGTACGTGAGGTTTTTCAATCAGATGGAGAAGGGAATCTCCTCCACGTCAGGGAAACCTCGATATGCTCAACTTGCACTAAATTACTGCAAGTTGCCTTTAGTTTAAAATCAAAGGAAATTGGCCAAGGCCTACATTTGCACACCTGGTGTTTATTTTATGTTGCTTTAGCACAGAGGCAAACAGCAGTTCATAGACTTGTGGAGGGAAATATAAAGGTCCAGGGCAAAGCGGAGAGAAACAAGAAACGCTGGAGAGAGCAAGGCTGGAATAGGCAACTCCTGCGCTAGGTCTAACAGTCAAACGTTGAAGAAATCTCTTTTTCCTATCGTTTCTGGGTTAGGCAGACTGCAAGCAGGGGAGGACGTCAGAATCGCAGAGCACAGCAGAAAGTTTCTGTATATACATATATATATATAAGCTGGTTATATATATATATAAGCTGATGTCAAATAGAGATCTGACCAGCCTAATTCCTGCACATTGAGATCATTTGGAGAAAAAACCACACCCCCCCCACACCTCCCAAATGCAAAAATAATGTCCTGAGACAGAAGAGGATGAAAGAACGTAATGGAAAATAAGTCTCCCAAGTTCAAACCTAACAACGGGGCCTCCGCTCCGTGAGGAGGGAGGATCCCAAGGTAGGGACCTGGCTGGATGCCGCTGCCTTCCCGCGTTTGCTCACACGCTGGGACCGTTTGCTCAGTCCCAGCACAGGGTCACAACTGCCTTTCTGCAGCCTCTGCTAAAGCCAGGCAGCACGTTTCAGCTGGAAATACAGTCTATCTCCAAAATGAAACCCAGGCTCCGTTGTATTTTTACACTCATGCATTGGCAACACGCTTAGGCCTTGATATCTGTAGCAGAATCTTTCCTCTTCACTGCTCTTTTAGACAGAGCTCCCTACCGTAGTTAGGAGCACAGGCATTTTCTTGGAGTCTCTGGTAGAAGAAACCTTAAGAAAGTCTTTTGTGGATAGAAAAAGGCTTCAGGGAAAAAAAAAAACACCCATAACCCTAGGGCATTAAATATGTACTTTTCTGTCCTCAGAAACCGCTTTTCAATCAGAATAACAAACAAGTCAGTACCAAAATAGCCTCCACGGGTCACAAAAAAATTATCAAAACTATCAGACAAGGGTATTACCAACACAGCTGGTAGCATATTCCCCGGAACATCCATTGTGGAGACCCTTTCAGAGCACAGACAATCAAAACCAGAACAGCCAGCCTTGAACGATGCTTTGGATAAAGCCCAAGTGCAACCAGATTGACACGATGCCAAAGTACGATCGACAAGGGGCTGGAAGAGAGCGGGAGTTAAGCGGTGGTGCAACACAAATAATACGGCTTTGATTTGCGTAACCCCGTCCGACTGTAAGCCTGAACGACAGAAAAGCACACGGCTTGGCACGATGAGCTCCGTTAATACGGGGTTGCCCAGAGAGGTGGTGGGGGCCCCATCCCTGGGAACATTCCAGGCCAGGTTGGACGGGGCTGTGAGCAACCTGATGTGGTTCAAGGTGTCCCTGCTCCTGCAGGGGGGTTGGGCTGGGGGACCTCTAGGGGTCCCTTCCCACCCCAAACCATTCTATGATTCTATAATAAGCTTTACTAACGTGGTCCCTAGGTGAGAAGTCCAGCGTGGAGGGGTTGGACCTTGACCTGCGGCACAGCCCTGGGCGATGACACACGCCTCGCTGCGCAGCCGGGCCTCAGTCACGCTCAAACCAGTCTGCTTTTGGGTTAAGATACTCAAAAGGGTCATCCACCGAGAAGGCAGGGGGGAACCTAAGGTTATACCGACTCCCAGGTTCTGCAATGGCTTGGATGCTAACGAAAATTGGAAATATTTAATCATAGAATCGTAGAATCATAGAATCACCTCGGTTGGAAAAGCCCTTTAAGATCATCAAGTCCAACCTTTAACCCAACCCTGCCATCCCACCACTAAACCCTGTCCCTCAGCACCTCATCCATCCTTCTTTTAAATCCCTCCAGGGATGAGGACTCGACCACCTCCCTGGGCAGCCCATTCCAGAGCCTGACAGCCCTTTTGGTGAAGAAGTTTTTCCTAATGTCCAACCTAAACCTGCCCTGGCACAGCTTCAAACCATTCCCCCTCGTCCTATCGTCTGTTACCATTTTAATCAATTCTAGCCTATTTCTTTCATCAATAAATTCTCTGAAAACAGCTACACTATTGTATGTTGTGGTGCTGCAAGAGGTTGCCAAGACAGTGAAGCTGCTGATCATGATGAATTTTACTCATTTAGCTTTGTTTCTGTTCTCTGTCAGTGATGCAGCCACGGAGGCCGGCGTGGTGCTGAAGGTGGGGGGAGCCCGATGGGGCTGGGAATCGTCCGGCATCACCCCGCGGGCTGCGGCACAGCCAAAATCCTGCAAGCCCCCAAAACTCACTGCACGTTGGGTGGGAACCAGAACAGGCGGGTGGGGAGCTCACTCTCCCAAGCAGTTCCAAGGGAAGCAGCTGCCCTCTAGAGGGAGCTGGACCTGGGTTAATTGAGATTTCTTATAAAAATGCAGAAAACAGGCTGCCTTCTGGAACAGGGATAGCCGAGGCAACCGCTTCGCGTTGCTGGGAAATGCGGGGCTGTGACGGGCAGCGCCTCCTCTCTCCCCCTTCTCTCCCACCCACCCCGCAGGGAGAGGACCTGCCCAGAAAGGTCGCAGCCCCCTCGTTTGCAAGAACTCTTCTAAACCTGAGGATCAAAAAAATACATCTTTAAGACGTTATTAATAACGGCAACGCTGCGTTCACCGGGGATGGAGAATTGTGTATCGCTCTACTGCAGGATCTCTTTCCAGTATAGGTACGCTGTGGCTTTGTCTAGTTTTCTATTATTCAGCCCACGTGGGCTTTTTACCGCTTCCCTCGGGAGCCTCCACCGAAGCCCAATAGTCCCCATTGTTAGAATCCGTTTCCTGATATTCAGCTGCTTCTTCCTTCGATTCATGCGCGGCAGAATTGCAAGCTCCTGCCCGGTTGCGCCTTCAATTGTTTGAGGTACTCCAAGGCTCCTTTCAAATTCCCATTTTTTGTCCTCAGAACACAGACTGGATTCACTGGCCTCTCATGTCCTTCGGGCCTGTTTGGTCGAAACTCAATATCCCTCCACCGCCGTGCTCCGAGGTGCTGCCCCTGCTGCCGCATGGGGAGGTCGGCCGGCGCTGGCCCACGTCGCCTGCTCTTTGCTGCTTGCTTCCTTAACTGCTCTGCACTGGCTCTTATAGAATCATGGAATGGTTTGGGTGGGAAGGGACCCCTAGAGGTCATCTAGTCCAACCCCCCTGCAGGGAGCAGGGACACCTTTAACCAGACCAGGCTGCTACTGGCAGGAAGAGGTCAAGGGAGGGGATTCTGCCCCTCTGCTCTGGGGAGACCCCCCCTGGAGCCCTGCGTCCAACTCTGGAGCCCTCAGCACAAGGAGGACATGGAGCTGTTGGAGCAGGGCCAGGGGAGGGCTACTAAAATGATCCGAGGGGCTACTAAAATGATGCGAGGGCTGGAGCCCCTCTGCCATGAGGCCAGGCTGGGAGAGTTGGGGGTGTTCAGCCTGGACCGTGTTCGTGGTTTAGCAGACGGTGCTCATGAGAAAGCGGTTGCCACGGAGCGCGGCGGGGGCTTTTTGGACGCTCAGTCACTCTGCTGGTACGAGCAGCAATTTCCCCTGCCCCCCCAAATCCTCCATTTGACTTGGAAAAGAAATATCCTGACATTTATTAGCAAAAAGTCCTGTGGATGGGAAAGTAAAGGAACTTCTAGTGCTGGCAAATTAACAACCCGGGGTCTTCAAATGAAGCCTTCTTAAAATTGCAAGGATACGGATCCAAACGGACACTTGCTTTTATATTTTTTTTTGTCATCTCTCTGCACCATTTAAAACGATTAAGTAAGGTCCTTCAAAATGCAGATTTAAAAAAACCAAAACCCAAATCCCAAACAAACAGGGTGAGGCTTTGCATTTCCATTTGATTCCAAAGTGATTTTTGATGGCTATGTTATAAAACTCTTCAAAAAGGATTTCAGATGGAAGCAGCGACAAACCATTAGGTGTTAGTAAACAGGGCAGAGCATTAGGGAGCTCCTGCAGGGTTCTGCGACATCTGCTCAGGAATTTTCCTTCAAAACCTTTTCCATCGGAGACTGTGGTTTCTGTAAAGTGACTTCTTTTAATTTTTTTTTGTCTTCCAGGAAAATGCCAGCATTACTGATTGTTCCCTTTAGCTTTCCTGAGGAACATCTAAATGAAATATTCCATCCGATCGAACCTGTTGGTTTAATCACCCAAATGTTTCCTCTGGGGTCACCCCACCATTAACCGCGTTCCACCGGGGCTGCTCTAGCATGGGAGCCGTAGCCCAAAGGCTAGTGCTTTAAAAGTGTGAGGCCTTAGGAAGCTCTGTGCCCCGTAGGATGAGCAAGTGACACAGGACATCACGTGGATGTACTGCAGATGGCCAACATTTCCCAATTCAACTGAGTTTTTAAGCTCAAAGCGGGGGTATTTTGACAAGGTGGGGTTACCCACCTCCCCAGGCAGGGTCCCCAAAGCACCCTGGTGCTGCGAAGCCGCTCCTGGAAGGTCCCTTTTGGCCACTGCAGCTTGTTCACGGGCTCTTCTCTATGGGAGGGAGGGCTCCCCGGCGCTGCCGTACTGGGATGAACTAAAGCCATGCAATATTTAGCTACCAGATGACAAATTAAGTCTGCTGTTGCAGGAAAGCAAAGGAAGGAAACGAGCCTTGCCAATGAATAGAGGAGGAAAGGGAAAAGGTAACGTCTCTATCCTATATATTCCAGCGACCTTTAAAGTGCGATTTTGATTTGGTTGCTGCTCTTTGGCTCCTTTGGAGCGCTCGTAAGTGCCCTGAAGTAGGAATCTTGGCACAACAAAGCATCAATTGACTGAAAATAGTCAGCATGTTTGACAGCAGAAGGATTAAGCGTTAGTCATGGGGAAAAGCAAGACGCGAGTCTTCGGGGCAGAATTTTTTCTTAAATTCAGATATTCCTGCCTGGCAGAAATCAATGGAAATTTCATACGCCAGTCCACAAAGCCACCAGACCACCGGCACAAGAGGCCACCAAAACCGTAACAGAAGCATAGTATCAGTAGAGTTTCTATGCACAAGCAGAAAACCTGCGTACTGTAAGCAAGGGGTAAAACTTAGGCTTGCATGTTATGCCTTCTCAGCAGCCATGGTTTCCAGTAAGAGAACAGCCCGGTTTCCCTTGTTTTCCAAAATAACTAGAGATTATTGATGTACTGCCAATGTTTTAACAAGGAGAGCTCGCTAAATCCCACCCTGTCCCAAGTCTAAGACGAACACCATGGGATCAGGGTGGGGACAGCAAACGCGTTGCGCCGCGCGGAGAGATGAAGAGCCGAGGAGCCTGTTCTTTGTTTTCCCATTTTAAAGAAAACACTTGCCTGTAACTGTAACCAAGAAGAGAGGCAGCCACCCCTTTCTTTCATGTTTGGCAAATAAACCTCTGCTAAGGGTACTTTGTTGGAAATGTTTGTACTTTATTTATTTAAAAAAAAATAGAGTATATTGATAGCACAGCTTTTGGCCTGTTTAAACGGGTGTGGAGAAGGTAAGGGCTCACGTGTATTGCTTTGTGAAACGTGTCTTGGTGGGGAGCAGGAATATTTTGCTCCGGGGACATTTTCTTTCTCGGTAATACCAAAACCTTTCTGTGTCTCAAAAGATTGGGATTTTTTCTTTATGATCTCTAGATGCTGGAGAGTAACATCACGGGTCAACCTAGGGGCTCTACTTGCCCAGCTTCTGGTTTTGGCTATCGCTAGTGGAAGCAGATGCTCCTTTTTGAAGACAAAACCCAAAGTAGCAGGTGAGCGAATAAGCTGCTCACTAGGGATGCTTCTGAACTCAATGGCAACCATGGATGGATATGACGTTGGAACCACTGCGACGGGTTAGAAGGATGGACTCCATAAAGGGCAAAAATGCCATCCCCAGTCTCCTGTTAGGTTAACATTATAGGGAGGAGTTCCCGAGAGGCCTTGAAGTTCACAACAGCTGAAGACTTTTGTCAGGGGGGTTTAATTAAACCAATAACTCTAGGGAGAAAGCAAGCATCCCAGCTGCCCGGTTAAATTCCAAGAGCGTCAAAGTTGGCACAGTTGCCACATTCTAGCTAAATACTGTAGGAAACAGAGAAGTTTTGGGTTTTTTTATTTTATGATTTACGCTGTATTTAATCTTCAAGGAGTAATAAGTCTCCTCTCTAATGGGTTTACCCAGCGACTGCTAGTTTTGAAGGCTGGGAAACAAGATGTTAATCTGCAAAGGGTTTCAGTCTGCTAATTCTAATCTGTGTCAGCACCCCAGCTTCAAACCATCCAAACCACACTTCTTTCCCTAAGATGGGAGATTTCAAATGCAGACGCGTTGTTTAATCGGTCCCCATTGACAGCACTCACACTCGCATAAGAATGGGCCCCAGGGCATGAAAAGCAGTTGCATGACAGCCCAGCAATCCGGATTTCCATGCAGCCAGCCCCAAAATGCCCGCAAGCCATGAAGGGCCAAAGCCGATTTCTGTCTGGGAGTTTACTGGAGATCCTGGTGGATTTTGCATCTTGAGCCTTCTGCCAGCCCCCATGCTCCCCTCTACATTTGTAGGCAAGCGCCGCCGGTGACGCCAATGTCTTTGGCCATCCCTTCGCAATTTACCTAAGCTGTCCGTCACCTTTACCAGCTAAAAAAGGGAAAACCCTTGAGCATTAGGAGCAGAAAACAGCCGCACCTTCACCAGTTGCAATCCAAATCCCCGCTCGTGCTTCTCTATGTGCTATTAAACCACCGAGCCCTCAGAGGACGAGGTTTTGCAGGCTGGAGCAAGGCTGATATATGAGATATTCAGGAAGTTATTTGCATGGACTGGATAAAAGCCTGTGCAGCAGCCCAGCGGGCTGCAGAAGCAAGCGAGAGGCCGCTGCACCAGCCACCAGCCCAAGGAATAACGTTAGTCCCAGCTTGACAATGAGTTGTTTACTGGCCTTGGCTGCCCGTGGGAACGGCCGAGAAGAGCGGAGGAAAAGGAGAGACAAGCACAACGCGGGCGAGACGCGTTAGGTGGGAGGCCGGGCTTTAAAAGCAGCCTCGGGATTTCAAACCTATGGAACTGGAGGGGGCTGAAAAAGGAAATAAAAAGGCACCGGCTGCTCCACGGCACACACGGGCTGAGGCGAGTCAGCCACCCGCTGCATTGCTCCTGCTGCCAGAAGATGCTCTCCCCCAGCTGAAGGGCTGATATTAAAGGTAAGAGATAAAAATAAAAAAGCTTTTAGCTAGTGGCCGTGCTTGAAGGCAGATGGACTGAAGGGCAAGCAGCTCTCAGGGCGAGCTACACAGGCAGAAGCAGCCACGCTTCCCTGGAGTATTTTTAATTACGTCCCTCGACATTTGAAAGCCTACACGGTTTTCCAGCAGGAACCCAGGGCTTTCGGAGCAAACTGCTGGGGGACGAGAGTCCAGGCTGTTCTAGTCAGCGCCTTTGAGAAGATTTTAAAAAAAGAACAAAACAAAACAAAACAAAACAAAACCAAACCCCAACCTAAAACCCAACCCCTTTCTAAATCTCTTTAGAAAGATACTTTGTTTTTCTGGCCAGCTTTGCTTTGCAGCTTCCTAGTTTTACCCACCGCCCTCCCGATTCCCAGCTCCCCCCCGCCCCCCACCTCCTCCTCACTTTTTTAATTGGAAGGAAAAAACAATCGCAGCTGGGCGAAGGAAAATCCGAGATTTAAACAGTTTTTCCCCCTGCTCATTCCCATCGCCGGCGTGGCGGCGCGGGGCGCGCTCTCGCAAGGCTGTGTCCGCCGGGTCATTGCTCAGGAAATCCGCGTTGCCCATTGTCGGGCTGTCCTTAAGCTGCTAATTCCAAACTGGGAGCCGCCTGGGCTGGGCTGGGCGATGCTGGGGAAGGGAATACAGCCCTGCGAGAGGGACCCAGCAGAGAGCCGGGCGCGGGGCGGGCTCAGGCACTGACACTGCATCCCTACCCAATGGAAAGCCTTTCCTCCCAAGACCCCCAAGAGTTCCCCCTGCCCGCAGCCCCTGCCCAGGCGTTGGGCCCCGTTCTCGCGTCCCCTTTCCCAAGACATGATGGCTGCAGCCTTCAGCAGTTTGGTTTCCTCTCCGAACAAAGGAAGGCAGACAGCCGCCAGCCGCTGGAGGTTTTCAAGATGACCGGGTAAAACTTTTAGGAAGTCGAGCGCGCAGATCTTCCGCGCGGGACTGAGTCGGCTCGCGTTCCACGCGCACAAAAAGGATAAATGTGGGATGTCAGGGAGGAACGGGGCTGAAATCCGCCGAGCCGTGGGCACGAGCTCAGCCCCGGCCGCTCTGCCGCGGTAAGTTTGCTTTCTCACTTTCTAACTCAGCAGAAAAGCAACCGGATTTAATGTCAGCTCGGAGAAAAAAAAAAAAAAAAAGAAAAGATTTTAGTGTTTTCTGAAACCTGAGGGCTCAGGCAAATCTGTGGGATAAAAGTAGCCGGGGATGGGCTGGAGTTGAAGATTTTAATGGAGATTAGCAATGTTTTTTCTACACAGGCAGCTCTCATCCCGCGTACTTGAGCTATGCCATGGCTGGGATGGGAGTGGCCACTGTTCCTGGTTAAAGTGAAAAAGAGGATCCCCAAGTTTTTGGAAAGTAATCACTGCGGGAGCTACCGCTGCAGGGGAACTGGCCGTGATTCCCGTGGCGATTCTCATTGTGGCACTGTGGGTGACAAGTTAAGGGCTTTTCTATTGCTGGTGTTTGTTTCAGCTTTGTGAAAAATATCCCTAGCTTAGGGGCTTTTTCGTAGGGGTACCTGAAGTCAGAATCGCAAAGACACTTTAACAGAAGCTTAAGGAAGGGTTGTGTATAAACCTGGCGTAAACTCAGACTCCCAGTTTACAATGATGCTGCTTTCAGCTTCATGCAGTGCGAGATCTAGCTCCGATAAACTGTATTACAAATTAGGAAATGAGCTCTATATTTTATACTGCAGAACTTTAAGAGGTTATTTATCCCTTTGGCTTTCATTTATGGCTAAAATCTACTCCTTTTAAGCTCACTGGCAAAATTCCATGAGAAAAAGCCAAAGACAGCTTTAAGTAGATAGAAAAAAACTGGTGTCAGGAATAAAATGAATGATGGACACCCTACTTCACCTAAAGATGCAGGTGACTGGAAGAAGTAGGGAGGAATATGGCATAAACCCACTGCCGAAGAATTTGCAAGAGAAACTTGAGGGTTTTTAATGATAATCTTTGTTTAAGGGGAGGGAATTGTGTGTCTTTGTATTGCTCCCCTACGTGCACGGACTGGTAACACCCGGAGGATGGGAAGTGCAAAGTTCACAGGTCGGTGATAAGGATATTCCCCCCCTCGTAGCACTTTTTTCCATCTTCTTTCTCTTACTAGCATTCTGGAAGCCAAAATAAATCAGGCAGGAAAGTAACCTTGCTACTATAGGAGGTGCCAAGCCTCTGCATTTTAAAAGAAAGTCCTGAAAAACATGGGAGGGAGGAAAGGAGGGGGAGGCTGAGCATACATTTCACTTTAATCCTTGGAGGCTAAAAATGAGGCTCCTCCTCAGCCGGGGTTAAGGCAATTGATAAAAATCAGTGTCTTTCAAATTCGGAGCTAAGCTCGTACACAAACAAACAGAACTGGTGCCTGAACACGACTACCCCTTCGCTTTCCTTCAGGGGATTGTAAATGAGATGAAAAAAACTCGCAAACCTGCGCCTCTCGGTTTTTTGAGAAGCAGCAGCTGAAGCATTCATGGTGCCCGAGCGCTGCAGCTCGTGCCAGAGAGAGGATGCACGCCCGGCTGTAAGATGGTCGCTCTCCTCCAGCCTGCGAGCTGATGGCTGGAGCACAAGAGCAGGAATTAAGGCGATTTTACCCAAACCTTGGGCCAGATCCTGAGGCCAGGGTGCACTGCAGGAGGGTAGGTTACTTGTGGAACAGGGGGTGCGAGCAGCTTGCTCCCTGTGTTGCTGGCCAGGTGTACACGGATGATGGGGTGGTCCCAGCCTGATGGCTCTTCCCAGTGCTCCAGGGTCACAAACGAGACGCCGGTGAGCTGTCCCGTCCCGTGGGTGGGGTGGGGTGGGCAAGGATGGCTCCTGGAGCACGCGTCCAGCCTCAGTAGGTCTTTCCAGGTCAAGTGTGCGTGCAGAGACTCACTCTGCTCCTTCACACATCGCTCCTCCTCCGTAAATAAGGATCCGGTTTAGTCTCAGGGAAGGGGAGCCACCGCTTTCACAAAAGGCAAATTCTCTCCTTGAGAAGAGAAGCTCTTTATTCACAAGAACAGACAGTGGCTCTGCAAGGCTTCCTCTAACGCCCCATCTTCTCGGGTCAGGCCCATTAAAAGGAGGTAAAGATCCAGACCGCTTGGGAGCCAAACTGGCCTTAGCTGACCCCAGCTGCAAGGGAAGGTTTCCGAATTATTTGTAATGGGTTGGTTTTGTAGAAAAAGGAAAGTGTCTTTATCTTGGCAAGTGAAATTGAGGGACATCCATCAGTCCTTAAGCGCCGAGGCAAAGGCGCATGCTAGCAGCAGAGCAGGTTGCTTTCTCTGTACATAACACGATCGTGTAAAATTTTGAGTACCTATTATGCCTATAAATAGACAGCCACAAGAGAAGCTCTTATTTTCATCTAATAATATTCCCGGTCTAATTTCTTGAGCCTGCAGATAATGCGCCATCTTCTGCCCCAGCATTTGCTTTTACACGATAAATCACCGTATTGAACCGTAAAAACAGCATCCCTTATACAATGCCAAAATGTCATTCCCCTTCTCTCATCTCCTCCTAAGAAATCTGATTTCTAAGAAACTTCACTACAGAAACATCGCTCGCTGGCTGAGATTTGATATTTTCGCGTTGCCAAGTCATTTCTTATTTAACACTTTAGTGCAAATTTACCCTCTGTAGTTCTTACTGAAAAAATAGCGTAGCTGGGGGCTGTCCTTCCTCGTGCATCCTTTAATTATACGCCATGGAATACTTTTCAAGACGTGAATGTTTTTCCCCAGAGGGGAGGTGAGGGAGCTGACATGAAAACCCCAGTCATGCCTCCAAATCGGCAAAAATATCTTGCTGAAAAACGTGCACCAAGGAAAATGGGGAGCCCAGCAGCTCCAGGATGAGACCAGGGATCCCCAGCACCCAGAGGCCACTGGAGCAAATGGAACCAAGGCGGACGATTCCCACCCAGTCCGTGCTGCTGTCAGAGTTCTCCATCTTTCCCCTTTTCCCCCCAGAATAAAGCAATTTGAGAGAACAAAGCCCTGATTTATCAAATCCTTCCAGTAAATAAATGCAGGGCCCAGATCCTTCAAGGTGCTGAGCACCGGGGCAGAGCACGGCTTGCCTTCAGCCCTGCTCAGCACCCGCAGGAACACCGGCCGCTCCTCCTCGCACCCAGTTTAGCCTGCAAAAGCTGAAACAGGCGTTTGTGCTGTGGTGCTGGCGGCTGGATGGAAGCTTGTTGGTGCTAATGTATGCAAGGAAAGAAAAAAAAAACAACACTCAAACCTATAATTTTTGGATAAACAGAGGTGAAAGTTCAGCTCTCCTGCTTCAGCAAAGGGACCAGCCCGGAGCCACAGCCCTGGGTGAGAGCGGTCAAACCAGGCTCGGGTGAAAGGAGGGCTTCATGCGGCGGCAGGCACCTCGCGAGGAGCCGAGTAAAAGCAACAAGGAGCCCAAAAGCCAAGCAATCGCCAAGGAACCACTGGAAATTATGTCAGAGAAAGCAAAGAAAGGACGCTTTTTGGGTAGGACGCTGACTGGAAAGCGTTTTGGAACCGTAAGCAAATAAACCGAGTCCTGTTGTTGGATTCCCCAGTGGTTCAGGGAAACAGGACTCTCCTTTTTTTTTTTTTTCCTTAACCACGCTTTGTAAATAAACAGGGCTACATCAAAGACGCAGCTACCTCCATCACCAACTTCTACTCCTGAGCGACAACGACCTGTAAATCTTTAAGTCTTGGGTAACTCTGCTTTTCATCTGTTTCTTTGCATCTGAATCTTCTTTTATTGGGATCTCTACTGAATCTAGCAACGTTATGATAAAGCAACCTCCCCTTAGCAAGCGACCTGAGGGTCAAAAAAAGCAGCATTCCTACAGTCCTCCACCATCCGACTGAGGTTCCTTTGCAAGCAAAAAAAGCCCCTCTTAGGAGAGCACAACAATGCAAACTTTACTGGGAAGTTTGGGGTAAATTCCATCATTTCTGGGCTGTGGCCCAGACCCTCCGAAGGCAGCGGCGGATGGGGCTGGCCAAAGCACGTCAAGGGTTAAAGGGGTGATGTAAATGGAGAGAGACATTCTCAGTGAAAACAAAAAGAGAGTCATGCCCTGAGGATCAGTGTCTGAATATGGGCTAAGTCAGTCCTGCTATTCTCTTCAGAAGGAAACATTTTAATTAGCTCAATACAAAACAGATACAGCACAGAGGAGTCACCATGAGCAGGAAATGCTTTGTAAGCCTCAAAGGACAGTTAGGAGACAACGGCGGTGCTGACCAATTAAAAATTAAAAAAAAAAAAAAAAAAAAGGAAAGAAAAAAAGGAGAGTGCCTTCAGGATTTAGGTCTGATAGGCTCAGGTTTCCACTTCCCCACTCTGTTTTGGAGAAGAATTAAATTGGGGTCCTGCTGCAATTCGGTTGCTGACTGCCCGGCCGCAGAAAGTAGCTGTTGAACTTGGAGGGTCTGTGAGGTTCCTGGAGAGCCGAAGCTGAACCAGGTAGGGAGGCTCCCACCTAATCCCAGCAGGTCCCCAGCACCGCTCCTGGTGGCTGAGCAAGGGGAAACGCCCCACGGGCTCCTGTGTTCTGTTTTTCCTTCTATCAAAGAAGATTTGGAAAGCAGATGGTGAAACCTGATGGACCGAAACGATCGCAAGTAACTGGTGGATTCCACCTTCCCACCAGGTGTGGGAGACTCAGGGCAAATATTGGGGACTGAAGGTACTGATGGTATGGAAGATCCTGGCACAATAAGTGTCAAAGCCATGAATAAGAGCCTTCCTGCCTGTCTTTTATGCTAATCATCAGAAAACGTCCCCCTTTCGCCCAGCTTACAGGCGTTCACGCTGATAAACGCAGGGAAGAATGGCTCTTTGAAGCTGCAGAAACCTTTGCTGGACTTCAAAGTCACGCTTCCCCGTCTACTTCTTTCCTACTGTTCTCGAATACATCACTTCGGATTAGTAAATGAAAGAGATTAAAGCATTTCTACTTTCCATCGCTTCATATAGTCAATAGGGCTTTGTTTACAGGCAGCTGCTTCGCTTCCCACTGTCTAATCCCACCCTTCCTCCGGCTCCTACCGCACCGGGGAAGGAACGCAGGCGAAGGTCCCTGCGACACGGCAAGAAGCTCTGGGGAGGATGGAGAGCTCACAGCGGTTTGGCAAGCTGGTGGGTTTAAAAGCCAACCCAACGTGGCGTCCCAAGCCATTTCCCATCCCCAGCCATCTCCCTGCAGGTCCAGCAACGCTTGCAGGTACAGCTTTCCGTAAGCCCTCGCTGCTGGCACGGGGAAAACGGAGCCAGCATCGCTGTGCAACACCGTTACTGCCCCGCCAGCCTTGAAAAGGGAAAAGTCAGCTAACCAGATTCCCCCCACCTGGAGGTTTGTTCTTCTAACTGCTTTCAGTTAATGCTCTCAAAGTTCTCCGCAACCCGAAATAACAAGTGAAACTTTTATTGAAAAGAGAAAGTAAGGGGCGATCCCGTTGCAGGCACGGAGGTGTTGCAACGAGTGGCAAAGCAGCGGGGAACTCGGTGGTGAGATGGTTTCGTTGTGTTTTCCAATGCTGCTTTGCTTTCTTTGAATTCACATTTTGTGGTTTTCCAGTGAACATTCGTAAGCCTTTAGAAACGATGGTTCGGTGGTGATGCAATTCCCTATTAGCTCAGCCGTAGAATTGTCAGAAATGTTTACTTTTTCAGATAGAAGAAGTTCCTGGTTTATCTATTAAGTCCGTACCCGAGCAGTTGCGGTGTATCTCCCCTTACCTATAGAACTGAGTCTGGCAGAATGCGAGCCCTACAGCCTTATGCAGAATTATCATCTATGCAAAAATCTTCAAAAAAACCTAAATTTCCCCCGCAAAAAAACCCCTTTTTGAACCTTCTGCATAATTAAAGTGGAACGAAGGAGGGGAATAAAACCCAAGAAACTGAAGAAGTGACAGAGTTTGTGGTTGTAAAGCCGTAACTCCGGGCTCAGCGGTGGGAGCGAGTCACACATCGTACGGTCATCGTACCGACGGGGCAAGTAACGGGGAGGCGAAACCCCGCTAATGAAAGCCGTTCTTGTCAAGAGAAGGCAGAAAGCACATTCTGTGCCCAGGGAAAATAAATATTTATTTCCAAGGTCAGGGTCTGAGACCATATCAAAACACAACAAGTGCTGCCATAACCTAGAGACATTTCTGGACAAACCCCAGAGACATCTCCCCCCCCCCCCAGGATCCCCACCTTTTCATCTGTCAGGTTTTGGCTTCCGTACCTATAAAATTGTTGCTCAAGATTTCGAGATAACCTGAATTCACATAGTGATAATCTTGAAAGAGATCCTACAGATTTGAAAGGTTTTCACATTTGGTCTGTATCAGAGAGATACAGATGAGAAGACTCATGAGAAAAGGCTTTGCAGTCTTTAGCTATTTAAATGCACACAGGATGTCCTACATATTCAGACTGATAAAGTTACATTCATCTGACATCTCCTATGAGAAAAAGAAAACGTGAAGATGCAAAATTGTCGGTCCCAAGCTTCACACTGGTTTTTCTGACCTCAGTTTGGTGGACTTGTGGTGAGTGGGATGTGTATGAAGCAGCTTGCTGGGTTCACAGAACCGGGCTTTTCACCAGCAGTCCCGTCTGTCCTAACGAGTGGGGGATCTGAATTAAGCTGCAAGCTGGCTCTTGTGCCAAGAGGAGGAAAGAAAAGAATCATAAACAGGATACTTGGGTACTGTAGGAAGTAATACAGCCCAGTTTTCCTTTCTGTGCAGTACCTGGAGGATGGGGATCTCTCTACAGTAAAAGGCAAACGGGAGCAAACCCCACCAGCTGCTCTGCTGAACCCCCCCGCTCCACAGCTCCACGAAAAAGAGGGTTACGTGGGTAAGAGATGGCTGCTCTAGGTTTGCTGGTACCATCCCCACCACGAGAGAGAATTTTCTCGATATTACCACATTAACCGGGCTGTGTATTCTCTTACGCTACCACTTCTGGCAACAGCCAGACGCGTTCCTCCCTTCGTGCGCTGCCCCCCTGTTTTAGATACAGAATTTACAGTTTTGGCCTGCCTGAAGTACAGAACAGTGAGGTGGTTTTCCTTATATTCACTTAACTCAGCATTTTAAAACGTCTCGCTAGTTTTTTTTTTTCTCCCAGCAAAGCAATAGCAGCGGTGAACACGGTGTCCATGGAGAGCATCCTACTGCTTTAATCCTTAGTGGAAAGCAAGGAGCGTGAATCTCACATTCAGAAAACTAAATCCGTAGACTCACGCTGCAGAATTTGGAGCCCATGGCTGAGTTTCAAAGCAGCTTGTCAGCTTGTTTAAACACCTCAGTGTTAGATAGGTAAACAACACAGGCTTGTATTTTAAAGACCATAACTTAGCTAGACAATTGCTGGCAGGCAATTCCCAGAGACTTCTACACCAGAAAAACTGGTGTTTGACCTTGTGGCTGTCTGCTGCAGAGCAGGGAATAAAAAGAATCAAGTGCTCGAGCATCTTTTCTCCTGTGTAATGAGTATCTGGGTCAGGCTGCTGGCAACGACCACGTCTGCCGGCAGTAAAGGTGAGCATTTCAAAGCTGCCTTTCAAACCTGCTGCGTCAGGCTGGGGTTTGAGGCACAGCCAAAATCGTGGACTGCCTGCACTGTTTGGAAAGCGGGGTTTCCATCGACCTCCCAGGCACATGGCTATGTAAGGTTTTGAAGGACACCCAATCCCTCTCAAACCTCCCCAGTTAGGACCCAGACATGAAACCTGGGCCAGGAGAGTCTGGCACACCTGGTTTTTACACTCAGCAGAAGGAAAGGGTCTGCTTACGGAGGTTACATTTCAGTATAAACAAAAATTGCTCCTGATGGAGATAACATGCAGCCTGTTTCTATGCCGAAAGGGAGCTACGAGCCAAGAATCCAATGCGTTAGGCTGAGGCTTAAGCTAAGAGGCACAGCTATTCCTGTTGGAGCTCAAGTGAATCCAACTAAATTCTTGCTTAAAGTCATAGGTGAGACTCCACTAATTTGGATTACTACCTAGTCAAAGAAAGCGCACCTTTGAGATTTTACTACTATCCTTTTTATAAGTTGAAACCCTCGGTATCTTCTTTGGGTCATTTCACAGCAAAGTTCGTTTAGCCATGAATTTAATAGGAAAAAGACGGAGATGAGTGCAAAAGCACAAAGGGACACAAGGAACGTTTTGCTTCCCCACTCCGTCCGTCTGGCCCCAAAGCCCTGTACAGTTTGCATAATGAAACGCCTGCTTACATGGGTTGGAGAGAAAGCCCCAACCTGGGCTTGGTCTCCTCTGTCATTGCCACACAATCAGATAAGGGCACATCTACTTCTGGTTTGAACGTTTGCTAATGCAGGATATCGTCAACAAACGCGCAACTCAGAAGGCAACTAAAACGAAGGGAGAATTTACTAAATTGGGTGAGGAGCGCGTAGCAAAGCCACCTCCAGAATTCACGGGGAATCGCCGTAGTTCAGGCCACACACAGCAAACCCAGCCAGGACAGCAAACCAAAGCACGGCTTCACCGCCCCAGTCCTGGCACTGCCCCGGCCTGCAGCGAGCGTGAACCCTCCCTGCCGGGACAGACCCCATAGTCCCAAGTCATCTTTTTGGATGTCAAAAGGTTCAAGTCATTTGAAAGCCATCTTTCTGAGAAGCGAGATCTGGGGGGGTCCTCCCTTCCTGTTATTCCGCTTTAGGTCCAAGTACTCGGTAAGGTGAGGTGCTGCCTGCTCTCTGGGTCACAGCTCTGGTTTTTTAAAGCCCTGCAGCTGTGCAGGCACTCCCAGGCGAGGGCAGAATTTGCACCCTCCGTCTGGCAAAGCCCTGACTCTTACCCCTTGCCCGACGCTTGACATTTTACCAGCTGACTCACTGACAGCCTGCGTGCAAGAACAATTGTCGGCGTGAGCTTTTCCAGTAGGAAAACATATGGAAAACATTCAATTTTGATCGGTTTGCATCCCCAATTGTCTCGGTTCCATGCTTTCTTCCCCATTTGATTTGTTTATGTGTTGCCATTTCAACCTTTAGCGCAAGCTTGCTCAGTTATATGTTTGCTGCTGAAACTCTGTTGGCAGAGGATCGCTTTCTGGAAAGGATCCATCTCTTCTCAAGGGTTTAATCTCTCTACTCCATAGCTGTAGCTACTAAGATGTTTCTTAGCTTACCAGCTCTGTTTCATATTTGATTTGCTGTATTTTACAAGGCAAAAATCTTTCCCTTAGTTATCCAACTCTGCTCCGCTTTTCCAAGACGTACCGGCTGCCGTGCCCACGTTCCAACGCACAAACTCCTCTTGCTCCAGCGAGGGAGACTTTCCAACCGCTTGCCCTCACCGGCCTTAAAAACAAGACTTAGAATAGCAATAAGAGAACATTAAGGCAGTTCAGCAAGCGCCGATTTCCAACAAGACAGCAGGCTTACTGCAACTCTACGCTTCCCTAAAGCTTGCCGAATCGGGACAGAATCTTAACAAAATCGTAGTTTATGAGATTTCCCAAATTTCAGGTTCTGAACTTTGACAAAGAATAGAAAAAGAAACAAAGCTGTCGGTACAACTTAGAGGAGTCCTTTTGGCAAAGCATTTCACATTTGCAAAAAAAGTTCTTCTGAAAGGAATACCATTTTTACAGAAATTTTTAAGAAAAAAAAAAAAAGCAACGTTGTCCAAAAGTGGCAAGCATAACTTTGGGAAGTATTTTTGAAAAGCATTTTCAGTTTTTTACTTTGAAAAACACATGTAAGGATGCTCCTATATTTTCAGGTAGAAAAAAGGCAAAGCAGTGCTTTGTCAATGTAAGGTTTGGGGTTTTTTTTTAATACTTTTGCATCAAAACAGGTTGAAAAACCATAGAACTTTCCTTCCTGCACAGTTGAAAGCAAACATTAAAACTTTCAACTCCTTTCTCCTCTTGTTGCAGGTTTAGGTGAACATTTCAGACTGTTTGATTCTATACCTGGGCAATATCGCGGGCCCATGATTTCTTTCCAAACACCCTGGGCCAATTCCATCTCAAATTTTAAAGAAAAACCTTTCCAGGCGGAAAGTTGGAGTTAGCAACCGCTCTCCTTCCAATAGAAAGACAAGGGAGCAATGGGGGAAGGAAAGGAAAGGCTGAGTACAGTAACTGCTGTGTTTGACTGAAAAATCCCAATAATAGTGGAATTTATAAAGGCTACCTTGAAAAGGAATTACTGGTGTCATTTACACGTCCATTCATTTGGAAAGGAAAGTTCTCTTGCACAGCCACTTTAGGTGATAGCAGGTTGCAAAGACTGATGGCATCTATTTCTCTCTCCTTTAGGATGAAAGGATTCGTGACGGAGATGTGGTAGCAAGGCATCAAGCAACCTTCCTGGGATGTGTTTCTTCAGGAAGAAAAGAGCTTGCTGCCTCATTTTATGGATGTCACTGAAGTAGACTTTGAAGTTCCTTGGAAGCACATCACAAACTTGGCATGGGAAACCACAGCAACAATCATACCTGTTTGATAGATGATTCCTTTAAGTACAACTTGTATGGAGCCGTGTACAGCGTGGTCTTCATCCTTGGTTTGATTACTAACTGTGCCTCCCTCTTCGTTTTCTGCTTTCGGATGAAAATGCGAAGTGAAACAGCCATTTTCATGACAAACCTGGCTGTTTCAGATTTGCTTTTTGTGTTCACTTTGCCTTTTAAGATTTTTTATAATTTCAACAGGCATTGGCCTTTTGGAGATAGCCTGTGCAAGATTTCTGGTACAGCATTTCTCACTAACATCTACGGGAGCATGCTCTTCCTCACCTGCATTAGCGTTGACCGTTTCCTTGCCATCGTCTATCCATTCCGATCTCGCACCATTAGGACCAGGAGAAATTCTGCCATAGTCTGTGCTGGTGTTTGGATACTGGTCCTCAGCGGTGGAATTTCAGCTTCACTGTTCTCCACAACCAACATTTCCAACACCAGCACAACCTGTTTCGAAGGTTTTTCCAAACGTATCTGGAAAACCTATCTGTCGAAGATCACTATATTTATTGAAGTGGTAGGATTCATAATCCCTTTGCTACTCAACCTTACATGCTCTTCTTTAGTTCTCAGGACTCTCCGGAAACCCGCCACCTTGTCTCAGATCGGGACAAACAAAGAGAAAGTGTTGAAAATGATCATTGTGCATGTGGCCATTTTTGTCGTGTGCTTTGTGCCTTACAATTCCATACTCTTCTTGTATGCTCTTGTGCGGTCCCAAGCGATAGCAAATTGCTCCTTGGAGAGATTTGCGAGGACAATGTACCCAATCACATTGTGCATTGCAACGATGAACTGCTGCTTTGACCCCTTCATCTACTACTTTACATCAGAATCCTTCCAGAAGTCTTTCAACATAAAAACCCAGATAAAAATGGATTCTCTTTTCAAGACTGAGACACCTCTAACAAAGACCGCGCTACCAGCACCGCAGGATGAAATAAGTGACCAGGCTATTACAAATGGAGGAGACCCAACATCCGAATCGCACTTCTAGCGAGATGTTTACACCTGGAGTGATCCTCCATTAACTTTTGATCAACGCCACGTGGGAAACAGTTGTTTCAGAATATGTGGGTTCACACATGGTGTTAATGAAGAGAAGGGGCTGGGGGATAACTACGCGGGTAGACAAATCCTTATACTGGGATGGTCCCATCAGAGGCAACAGGTGATCATGAAATACAAAAATCCCAATGGATCTCCCTTTGGAGGTTATGGATGGGTGAAAACGTATGCACCAACTGAGGAGGGAGCAGAACAGCTTCTTTAATCAGAAGATGCCAACATTTGGCTTTTTTTCCCCCAGCAGGCGACATGGGACCAGTTGGGAAATAGAAAATTTAATTTTCTCTAGAGATACCTGCCAATATTTCATGCCTTCTGGAGACGCATCATCATATGTTAACTCAATAACTTCACACAATATGTATGTTTGCTTAAAAAGGCATAATAAAAGCTTTTGGCTTTTCCTCATTTCCCTGCAGGAGTACGCATCCTGGTTTTGCTAGACACAGGCATGCTGAATTTATTGTACGGAGAGGCTTGAAGTGTAAATAACTGTTTTGAAAATAGGCAAAACAGTTGCTTGGTGATAGAAGAGAAAAATTAATAAGAGAAAAGGATAATGCAGTTTCATTTTTGTCAGATTAAGCTGTCTTAATTTATTTTAAATGCCACCTCTAGGGAGAAGTAAAGAGCTCGTTACTGCTCTGCTGCACCTGGGCTTTTGCGTCCCAGGAGATTCTACGTGACGATTTCTGGTAAAGGCTGGACTATAAAGTCAGGCTGAAAGAAAGGGCCTGAAACCCCGGAGTTCTTGCAAGGGCAAATCTCTTCTATGAAAACTACGTGCAGCTGAAGGACCACAGAGCACTGACCTTCCTAAAGGGCTTGTTTGGGTGTGGGTAACTGGCACCAGAGCATCCCATCAAGAGATCTTTGTAAGCCATTGCTTGCTGGTTTTTGCTCTACAGTCAACTAATTAAGCTAGAGGGGAACTCCGAAAGAAGAGTAAATAAAAGAAATGAGCAGCACTCTTCTCTTAGCCAGTTACAGCAGTGTTTTCTTGTTTTGCAATTAATTTATTACATATCCTGCATTTCCTGTTACAGATATAGATTATATAAATATATGGAAAGCTAACTATCTGTATGTCGTTGCATTTTACTGGATGGTTCATTTCTCCAGCCGTTGCCTCACGTTTGAAGCTACGCTGACCTTACCAGCCTGATTCATTCTGAAGCGTGACACATAAATGAGAAAAACAATTTAACTTGAAAAAGTATGAGGTTACGACTTGTTAGATCAGTAATCTACATTTTCCACCATGCAGCATAAAGCTCCTTCTAGGGCTACACTGCAAAAAAAAAAAAAAAGGCACTATATTAATTGAACAGATGTTTTCCACTCAACTATTTATCCTAAGTCTCTCAGATCAGGCCTCGTGAGATACAGAGAGCTACCCATCAAATGTGATCGCTACTTAAAGCTATCAGAGGTTTGGGGTTTTTTTTTTTTAATGTGAAAAGAATTCAGCTGCAAAAAGATGTTCTGCTTTGAAGGGAATATTTATTTAGCACTATATTCACTTTGAATAAAAAAGTTGATTGCTTACCAAGGCTACGCCAGACACCAGAGATTATCCTACTTTAGCCCTCAAATGACTGTTGCTTATCTAGTGCCCCTGGTTTTTGGGTCTTACCGCAGAAGAACATATGATCAACTCATTATACGCAGGGAGCGTGAGCGCAGCCAAACTACTGTATCTCAGCTTTAAGTTACAGCTGTATTTACTAGAAACTTGCACACAAGCCTGGCTTGGGAGATTTTTGCTGTATGTTAAACCCTCGGACAACCCTGCTTTGCAGCAGCAACAAAATGTGAAAACAAGGACGAATCATTCAGATGAGTTGGTGGAATGAGATGGCTGTGGCCAGACAAGGGCACGGTTACAGTGACTTTGTCAGCAGCTGGGAAAAGTTTACCCCAAAGAAAAGCAATGTGTTTTAAGCAGCATCAGTATTTGCCATTTAACCATACGCAAAGCAAAAGCCGGTGCCTTGCCCCGTTCCTTCCCGTGCAGGCCTGAACCGAACCGTTTAGAGAGCTTTTTAAAATTCTTATTTCCTTTGGCCAATGAGCCCGTTTCAACACTTGCCATAAAATGTATACATTTCAGAGAAGCTGTTTCCATAACTTCAGATCAAAATGCAAAGGGAGCCAAGAGGGATTTTACGGCTTCGGTACAGGCAGGGTTTTCCGTACGCAGCAAACCTTGACACCGCAGCGCTGTCAGAGGAAGAAGAGGGGGGTTGTGAAACCATCAGCCACGCTGACACGTCCTAGGCTGTGTGGGAGAGGTGGGGCACCCCAGTTCCACCATCCTACCATGAACTGGTTGTTAAAAATCGTAATTAATGAGAGAAGCGCTCTGGTTTTAAGGATGGGAGATGGAAGGAAAGAGAGCGGGAAGGATTCACTAAAAAGCTGAGGGTGCATTTCAAACCCTCTTCCTATTTGCAAGAAAAATATATGGTACATGAGTAAGTGCTCTTCTCCAAGGCAGTGACCCCTATTATTTCAGTTTTACAAAGAGAGATGAGAAACTTGTTCACGTGCCAGCTTGCTCTCAGTGGCCAACCTATAACTGCTAGCTTGTAAATCTTATTTTAAAGCTGCTGCTTTCCTCACTTGCAAGCAAGGAGCAGAAAGATGACATTCCCCGGTTACGTGGGGTCTGGGAGCTTCGCGGGACGGGGCTGTTCCCACGCGTGGTGGCTGCTCCAGGGGGAGCGAGAGCAGAATTTGGCCCTGACAGTAAGGGAATCTCTCATTTGCAAGAATCCTGGAGGACCTGCTGCTCCGTGCTCCGCAGACCTTCCTCTAGTTAAATCCAAGGGAAGGGGAAAAAAAAAAATAATCTAACCTAGAAACCACTGTCTAGCCTTCTTAAGGAAATGTTAAAAGAGGGGGGGGAAAGAACCGCGTGCGACTGGACAACCTCCAGGCTGTCCATACATAGCTTAACTGTAATCCGAGCATAATGGGTGTCTTTTTCTAAGGGAAACTAGTGCCAATGCTTACAAATTTCTGTTTGCAGTTTTATGGGGCAAGAGCTGCGGTCGATATTCTCACATAAAATGTAATACTATCATCATGTGCCAAAACGCTAACTGAAAAGATTCATTATTTTGTAATTTAATACCTTATAAATTATATGGAGATCACATGTTGACTGACACTCACATCTGGTAGGATAGTTTTTGACTAATCTTTTTTTTTTTTTTTTTTCCTAGGTCAGGTAAACCAAGTAAATGCTCTACGGTTTGTGTATAAATAACCAATTATGCATTCAGAGAGAGGAAAAGTCATTTTTCAGATGTTGGTAAAGCCACGCTGGAAAGAACGATGGTGGTAAAAGCAAAGTGGATTCACAGTTTTGCTGGCTGAGGCGCAGCTGAGCGTTCCTTCCCCCATCTGACAAAGGGCTATTGTCAGCAAACGGCGCGCACCAGAGCTACCAGTTTAAAAGCAAAAATCAAATTAATTCGAAGTCAATGCCTTTATCTGGCTGAAGCTGCGAGACAGGGCCCAGCAACCCTCTCAGATGTTGAACACACTGCATTAATCAAGGATTTCACTGCCCAGCCAGCTCGCTTTCCCTATTCCCCAGCCCCACGCAGGCGATACGTTCACTACAAGCTCGCCGCACGCTTTGCAACTCTTTGTCCTGCTGGAAAGCTCTGAAAAGCAGCATGAACACCCCCCCGCCCAAACTCACCTTTGTTTATGCCCGCCTATGCAAGATGCCCCGCCAGGCTGAGTTCTCACGGTAGGTGTCACAACAGGAGGCAGCAGGGTCTTGTATTACAGTCACCATGAAAGCCCCCCCCCCATACAGTAGACTTTTTGTAGTAACACAGCAGGCTCTACATCAGCCAAAAGGTGCCCAGCGTTCGTGGGACAGCATAAACCTTCACCAGCTCTGCAGAATCAGTGCAAACTACTCAGGCTCAAGTCTATGAAACGCAAGGAGGTGGTGCAAGCCACGTACAGAAGTTGTGCACTGGTTCCTGGGGTAAGAAGGATGAAAAGTTCCTGTGCAAGTACCCGGCTGCTCATCGGAGCACAAGGCTCCGTTCCTCCTGAGCTTGCCCACTTGCAGATTCAGCCTCTAGGTCCCTCTAAAAATACCCCCGTGATGTTTTTAGGAAGTTCTCCCTGTGGTGCTGCAGGGGGATGGAGTGAGGCTGTCTGCTCTCCCTCCCCACTCCCCACCCAGCAAAAAACTGCTGTATAACCCAGAGGGGACCCCCCCCTCTGCCAAAGAGCTGGTGAAGGAAAAGGGGACCCATCACAGTGGTAAGATTATATGGCACCTCTGATGATCTCCTTGAAGGCTGGTGTCCCTAAAGAGCTCCCCAGTAAGACTCCGTGTCATTCCCAGTGGGTGGATTTGCTGTAAAACGGGCAGGAAATTACCATCTTGGGAACGCTGTGTCGGAATGGAGACAGCAACAGACAACAACGATCCCTGTGAAAGCACGTCTACACGGTGCTATGTCTGGAGAAAGCAAAAATAGGAGGTGTGAGGGAACCAAGGGGAGAAACTGAGGTTATTTCCCCAGCCCACCACGGAGCACAGCAAGGAGATGCTCAAATGATCCTCAACCCAAACTGCGAAGTCCAAGCAAAAGAGGCAGAGGCGCGTGGGCTGGAAGCAGCAGCTCCAGGCTCCCGCGTGCCCCCAGCCCCGCTCAGCAGCTGGTGACCATCCTGCAGAAAGGTTTGGGAGAGCTGCCCCATGCTCCTCCGCTGGCACGGGGCACCGAACGTCAGGCTGGGTCGCACCGTGCCGGCCGAGCAAACGTAACCTTAAGCACAGGATAAACCCAAGGCTTTGCTGTGTCCAAAAGGACCGACTGCAAACGGCTCTTTGGGTAGGATTTAAGAACAGAAACAAACCAGTCCTCATTTCAGTAAGCAGATTATGTTGCTCAGCATTAATTTAAGAAAGAGGCAGAGCTATTCTTCATAAGATTAGAAGTCCAAGGCTTGTTTCCCCGCTAATGCCGGAAACGCTCTAATTTCAACTTGTGAATGCTGACCTCAGGCTTACCCCAAAGCCCTGTCTGGGTACGAGCTGTGCATTCGCGCTCTGACGTGCTCCCGAGGACCATAACTCAAATCCCCCCCCCCCCACCAGATGCCGGGCTACGGAGAGGTCTTGTTTAGGAAATTACACTTGTGGGAGATTCGAGATAGTCCACTCCAAGGGCCTAGAAAGCGAGGAAGATCTTCTCAAAACACCTTTTTTACTTCCCACAGCAGTGGTCAGAGATCCTTTTCTCTAGGTTCCAGCTGCTGGAATCTTCTCCGTTTCGTGTTTGTTCTGACAGTATCTGGGTAGATTGGTAAGGGCTCCTTTTGCCCCTTGCCGTAGACGTGAAACATGGGGGGTTTGCACCGACAGAAGCGTGCGAGGTTGCCAGGCAGAGCCGTCACGGACCCGTGCAAAGGGCTGTGCCTGCCGGGGGGGCTCCTCGTGGGGAAAGGACTGGTTGAGTTTTGGAGCCTGCTGGGGTAGAGGAAAGGGAGGGCAGAAAATGAACGGTCTTAAGCTCTTAATGCAGCAATTTTAACCTCTATAAAAACGGGCACGTTTTACAGCAAAGCCCAGCGCTATTCCTGTTTTTCCTCTGGAAACTGTCGCTCCACTTTAAAATAATATTTAACGCTGCTGGCTGCTCTCGGTTTTAATTCTTAATTTAACTTCCATGCAAAACCCCTAAAACACTGGGACAAACAAGGAGTGGGGTGGTTTCTCCTTAGGATCACTGTGTGTACGTTTTCCAGCACCTAAGAAAACCCTGCACTAGCTTTTCTCTGCCTGGGGGATTTTGACCAACGTAAATATTGTACAGAACTTACCAACACGCATGTTTTGCACTGTTTGCTCTTTTGTGTATCTGTGTGCATGTGTGCGCATAATGAAAACGGGAAGTTTTTTCCGGAAAAACAGTACGTGTGAGTGTGCTCATTTACCCCAACGTCTATAAATATACATATTAACTGGGATAATATTGAAATTTCAGTTTTTCTGTAGACCTCTTAAGAAACTCTGACCACCTCCAGCGCACGTGGAGAATTCCCATCAGCATGGGAAACTGGTCGTGCCTTTTTGTTGTTTTACACAACTCCCCCAAACTTCTCCCAAGGCAGCGCAGCGCTCGGTTGTCTCTGCAGTCATGGAATGCTTTCTTGGAACTCATTCACTGGATCGCTCCTGAGAGTCAGCACCCTAAGACCACAACAGACAGATGAGACCAGAGCAGTTGCCACTGAACCTATTTTAATCATAGAATGTTTTGGGTGGGAAGGGACCCCCAGAGGTCACCCAGCCCAACCCCCCTGCAGGAGCAGGGACACCTTGAACCACATCAGGTTGCTCACAGCCCCGTCCAACCTGGCCTGGAATGGTCCCAGGGATGGGGCCTCCACCCCCTCTCTGGGCAACCCCTGCCAGGGTGTCACCACCCTCACTGGAAAGAATTTCTTCCTTAGACCCAGTCTAAACCTCCCCTGCTTCAGTTTAGAACCATCCCCCCTTGTCCTGTCCCAGCTGGCCCTACTAAAAAGCTTGTCCCCCCCTTTCCTCTGGGCCCCCTTGAAGACCTGACCGGCCGCACTCAGCTCTGCCCGCAGCCTCCTCTTCTCCAGGCTGAACACCCCCAACTCTCCCAGCCTGGCCTCAGAGCAGAGGGGCTCCAGCCCTCGGATCATTTTAGTAGCCCCTCGGATCATTTTAGTAGCCCCTCGGATCATTTTAGTAGCCCCTCGGATCATTTTAGTAGCCCTCCTCTGGCCCCGCTCCAACAGCTCCATGTCCTCCTTGTGCTGAGGGCTCCAGAGCTGGACACAGGGCTCCAGGGGAGGTCTCCCCAGAGCAGAGGGGCAGAATCCCTTCCCTCGACGCTGGCCACGCTTCTCTTGATGCAGCCCAGGGTACCGTTGGCCTTCTGGGCTGCCAGCGCACATATTTATATGTATTTAGTTTCTATAAGTGGAAAAAACCCCAATTATGTCCTTCTTTAATAGATTGGTTTCCCTGAGCTGAGCCCTCCTCTCTCTTTCTCTCCTGCACAGGGTGACAAAGTCAGAGCCTGGGCTACCAAAACACCTCCTGGCCCTGCCTGTGCCTCCCACAGCCGCCCTCCCTTCAGCCTGCGCCTCCGCAGTCCCTCTTCCAGCCTCACATTTCCCACTCCGCACGCCTTGCTGGAAGGAGGTTATTTACCATTACAGCACACTCGACCCCAAAAGAAAGCAGGAGGTAGGTATCTTCTCTAAAGAAAGGAAAATGTCTTTCTAGGCTTGGCGTTTTGGCTGTTGCACATTCATTTCAAACTCAACTGCGGCACAAAGTTTGCGTCCTCAGTCTAACGGGATAAAGTTAATCTTGAAATATCTTTTGAGCACTGTGCTGTTTCCAAAGCTGGCATCAAGCTGCGCTATCTCTGGAAGCGAGGTGGCAGAAAAGCCATCTCAGGAAAAGTGAGCCCTGAGATCTTATAGGAGGAGCCTGAGCGCCACACGACGCATTTGAACAAGGCTGATTTAGCAGCTGACAGGCAGGGGAGGTGTTATTTCATACGCTAAATCAATATGAGCTGCATTAGGGAGCTGGGGAAAGTGCTTTAAACAGAGATGTCCCTTGGCACAGCATCAGGTCAGCACATGGAGATACCACGGGGAGGATTGCTTGTACTGCACAGATGTAGAGTCTTCGGCTGGGAAATAATTGTGCACATTCGACAGAGGTCAGACAAAAAAGTGATCCTATGTTCTGCCAGTGGCACCCTGTCATTATTAACATTACAAATTCTAGCCTGCTCTGCCACTGGCCATTACAGCCTTGTGCAAAACCTGTGCAGTAATGCACCCACAACCCGGGCTAAAATCCCACCACGATGCAGCCTTGCGTAAGCACAGGGCACGATTCAGCGAGGTCAGATGCTGCTCGGGGTAAGGCAGCAAAAGATATTTTAGCAAGAGAATATTTTCTGGTACAAACGGCACGATCAGCACCACTCATCTAGAGCTTGAGATTACAAACGAGTTTGGATTCATTCATAGAATCATGGAATGTTTTGGGTGGGAAGGGACCCCTAGGGGTCATCCAGCCCAACCCCCTGCAGGAGCAGGGACACCTTGAACCAGATCAGGTTGCTCACAGCCCCGTCCAACCCAGCCTTGGATGTTTCATGCAACTGTAGAGCTATCAGGAGAGAAACAAGATTTCCTGCACGAGCAATATCAAGTATGCCAAGTGGCTTCTTCAAACCAGGATAAAGCCAGGCACGTAACTACCTGACTGCAGCCGTAGGCAGGAAGTAAAGTGAGGAACCTTGATTCATTTCCAGATTTGTGCAGGAGAGGGGTTCAGATTTATCAAAGGACAAATTTCAGTCTCAAGTCCAGCAATCATATCCTGCTAAATATTCTTCTGGCAGCAATATCTGGAGCAGGCATTTTCTCTTTCTGGTCCTTGGTCAATGCTGTTTTCACTGCTGGCAGGGGTCACTCGGCATGTGTAGAACTAGGAGGCCACAGAGCAAGGGGCCAACGGCTCCGATTAAAATTCCTCCACTAGCCTAAAGATTTTGCATTGCCAGTTATGTCATTTGAAATGCATCATCTCTCAGCATTGCTCATGAGAATAATATTTTGTTTTCCAAGCCTGCTCCCACCGCTGTGTGTGAAAGAAGACAAACCTGTGCAACAGAGCCACCCCAACCCGAGAGAACGGGGATGATCAGTAAGACCCGTTTGCCATGACGTTGGTACAGCTGTAAATATGGCTGGGTTTTGGCAGTTCAGATTCCTGTCTTGTTCCCACATATCATTTCATCATCACAAACTAGCACAGCGGCTAGGGACCACAGGTGGAAACGAGGGTGGGGAATGTACACTGTCATGCAGCAGTCCCTCATATTCCCAAATATTTATTCTACAACTCCCCCTTTAAATACAACTCATGTTGATTAATCGATACTCTCTGACACCAGGATTCACAGTTCAGTTGTCCCTCTTTTTTTTTTTTGAGGGGTGGAGGACAATGAAACTGATTTTGGAGGCTGCTGCCCGCTCTTCTCCCCACACCTCTCTGGCTCTTCCACTGCCCTTGAGCTGTGCCTGGGGAGGTCCCATTATCTACCAGATCACTGCAATGATCTGGTTTAAATATAACTCTCATTTCCACCACCTCCCCCCAAACTGGGGGTTTATTTTTAACCTGGATCATTTAACCAGGTTCCCGGTAACAGCTCTATCCCATCAATGGTTGTGCCAACGTGACTGAGGGGGTAGGACAAGGGGAACTTTAAAGCCAGCTTTGTGGCTCAGGCCAGCACATCCCTCACAGAATAAAGAGTGGAATGGGATTTTGAATTCCATGCAAAGTCTTAAATACAACGCCTCAACATTTAAACTCCCTAGTTGGTAAGACCGGTGCCTCACCAAAGCCATCTCATCCTCAGAGGTCAGCAGACAGGCAGCACACCCGTCGTTCAGATCAGAATTACCAAGGGCGATTCAAACACTTTCACAGTCCAAACCAGAAGTGAACCGATCGCACGCGTCCTTCACGGCACACAACCGAGCTGGCTGCGTACATCCCCCAGCAAGCAACCACCTTCCTTACTCTGAGAGCCTGACTCGTACTCCATTTTTATTTTGTTATCTCAGCCTGTTTGGGTTTGCCCTCCAGCTCTCACAGCACCAGGGTACCTCCTGCTGATACAACGACACGGCCTTGGAAAGAAGCAGTACTATCAAAAGCATCCTTTGCAGTTATCAGCAGGCTGGCAGCTGAGGAGGGACAGTTATCACTTTATTCCTGTTAGGCAAAGCAGGGCAGTTTGAGTGTGAGGATCAGTCACAAGGCCAAAGAGGGGCAAAAAAAAAAATAAAATTAAAAAAAAAATTGGGATAACCACTGTTGAGCAGTGAGAGCAATTGCCTGAGTTCTGGAGGAGTCCTTGTATGTGACAGACTGCCATGGCCTTGAGCCAGACTTTGATGGATGTAAAAATTGCAGGACTGGACATTTTAGCTATTTAGGGACTGTAAAAATCACACGTGGATTTGTCCAACACCAAAACCTCAGATTTTGCACAATCTAACACTTGAGTGAAGGGCCCAAGGACAGCAAGAAATTCACAATGAGTAAAGTTCTTCAAAAGTAAAATAAACAGAGACCAAACTCATATAGTTACCAAACTGTGAACTCACAACAGAGCCTTCAGTACACAAATCATGGAGTTAAACCAATACAAGCCTCCTAGAAGCAGAAGTGTCACACTGTAGTAGGCTACTAAATAGGTTTTAATTGTACCTTCGGCTAAGGCCGTTCATCTTTTTCCACACTGACAAGACCTACAGGACAAAATGTTGTATTAGAGAGACTTGTTACTCATTTTAAGGGGCATGCTCAAGCATAATTCAGCTCTGACAGCAACAGTTCATGTCCTTGGTGCCCGCACAGCTGCCAGCAGCGATGCCCAGCGCACACCAACGCGGAGGAGAAAGCTCGTGCGTCGGGAGCCAACTCTCTGCATGCCGTGCCCACCGGGCATTGGATCCAAACACCTCTTGGTGACCATGATAATAGAAAAAAAAAGCTCGCAAGTCTGGTCCCTTCTAAATTACTTCAGAGTGAATTGGCAAATCTATGCAAGGTGCTGTAAGCCTGAAGAAATAATGTTAAAAAAAACCCCAACCCACATCCAGCCAGGCTCGCTGCCTTCCAGCTCTGCTACAGCCACTGACCCAGGAGTAACCACGGATAAGGGTGTAAGGTATGGGAGTGCTCAAAGCGATGCATAGAGTCACAGAATTGTTTGGGTTGGAGAAGACCTCCAAGATCATCAAGTCCAGCCCTTCCCCTACCCCTGCCATCCCACCCCTAAACCCTGGCCCTCAGCACCTCGTCTGCCTGGCTTTTAAATCCCCCCAGGGATGGGGACTCCACCACTTCCCTGGGCAGCCCATTCCAATGCTTGACCACTCTTTCAGTACAGAAATTATTCCCAATGTCCAACCTAACCCTACCCTGGCACAACTTGAGGCTGTTTCCCCTCATCCCATCGCCCGTTCCCTGGGAGCAGAGCCCGACCCCCCCCGGCTCCCCCCTCCTCTCAGGCAGTTGTAGGGAGCGATGAGGGCTCCCCTCAGCCTCCTCTGCTCCAGGCTGAACACCCCCAGCCACCCCCCATCAACCTTGGGCTCCAGACCCCACACTGCTTGGCTGCTGCTCTCCTGCCAGGCACCAGACCCCCAACCTGCTTCAGAGCACACGGTAAGACAAAACCACCAGGAATGCCGCAAGGTTTTCTCATCTGTAAGGGCGATGGCCTGAAAGCGCGTCCTCGCTGTATCCCAGCCGGTATCCGACTGCACACAGTGCTTTAAAGAGCCAAAAGGGCAGAAGGGTAAGAAATAAGCACAGTAAGGAGTCCAAGATACTCCCACATGTACAGATATCTCGAGGAACTCATTTAGTCATTTCTAGAAGGAGTAGCTTGTACTACAGAGGAGGGTAAGAATTTGGGAGGAGCGAGGCTGAGGGAGAGGAGAGAGGCTGTGCGCTGGAATTAGAACATTGAATTTCCCCAAATAACATATGGACTTGAATCTTCCACAGGATTTACATCCACTTGCCAAGCTGGCCAGACGCCAGCCAGCTCACACCTGAAATCCCTGTCCCTGCCTCAGCACAGCACTCTGCTCCAGGTTTAATAAATCCCAGCTCTCGGCAGGGGTTGCTGGCCCAGGAACAAGGCTGAGCTAACACGGCCCCGGTGTTTCCGTTCAGGGCTTGGCTTGCACCTGGGCAGCCCAGAGCACGAGCAGAGACACCCCACACCAACTGCCAAAGCACCCAACTTCAAGACATCAGGTGCTTTTCAAGCAATTTTGCAAAGTGATGGGTTTTTTTGATCACGAACAGGATTTTTTATTTTTTTTTTTAACCAGAACAAGATGGAAATTAGTTTTTGCAAACAAGTTTTATCATCTTAGACTGGAGGTTTTATCATCTTCGACATCTTAGACTGGAGGAGGGAAGAAAAAAAAAAATCACAATGCATTGCCAAAGCAATTCCTCCTTGCCCGTGAGTCACCAGTTTGACTCAGCCTGGTGGGACAGGAGCCATCTGACAACAATAGAAATTTGGCAGTTTGCATCTGAGAGTTAAACAAGCTCACGCACCCTAAAAATAAAGCCTGCTAAGCTGCTGAAGTCGTATTTTCCTACCAAATTTCCTGCTGAGAGGTTCCAACCATCGCTTGACCACATACTGCCTCATTGACAGACCTTCTTGGTTTACTGTCGGCAGAGAGATTTAATTAGTAAGTAAGGAAGCAAGGAATTCCTGTTGGTGTTGTTTTTTTTTTTTTCTTGAGGGGGGAGGAGGAGGGGAGAACAAATGAGGCAAAAAAAAAAATTATGAGCGATACGCACATTTTCCTGGCATCGGAGCCACTTCAGAGTAAGCGATGCTATGAAACACACCTCCTTCCTCTGCATGTGTCTCTCCTTTCCTTCCCTTCATAATGTATGGTTTAAATAAAGAAACATCTGCAGAAACTCTGCAGCAGATGAGCCCTAATCAGGCAAAGATAAATATAAGTCTCTGGGGCGCGCACAGAGGTGTAGGATACCACGGCTCTTTGTGAGAAATGGGTGCCAAGTCACTTGAGCTGCAGATTAGAATTGGCAGAGATTTCAGGGAGCCGAAAGCCTGGCCCCAGCACTGGGAAAACGTGCTGCAGTACAGCCACAGCCACGGGGAACGCTTACAGGAAAGTACATCAGGGTGCAAAAAGGACACCTCGGGGGAAAAAAGGAAACGCTACAAGCGAATCTCTATAGCAGATGTATGGAACGAGCTCCTAATTCTGCAGAGAAATTTGTGGTGTGCGGAGTTAAGAGCTAGAGCTGGAATTACCCTTTGGTTCAAGAATGACTTGTCTTACGCGTGGGAACTCTCAGAAGCAGGCCCTGTCTATCTCTCTATCTTTCTGTCCGTATTTAGGGAGAACCCAAGGTAAGAGCCCCCCACCCTGACGCAACATTTTTTTGGGGAAAAAAAAGCTGTTAAGGGTCCTGATCTCAGACGAAGGCGCGCTCCGGATGCTTTACAGAAAAGAAGGATGTGGTCTCCGCTCCTAATGGATGCGCTTAATGCTTCGCACGATGGAAGCGGCAGACGATACACAAACAGTACCATTGCCTTGACTCCTGTAGCTGTGCTGTCTCACCATTAAAAATGATCTTTATCTGCTAACGGTGATCGACATCACGGTCGCCTCTGTGCTTCAGACAGGAAATCTAAGCAAACAGCACGCGGGGCTCTACGAGCAAACGGCGACTTTTTCAGCAGCCCTGGCTGGCAGTGTTTTCACACCTCTCTCCCGGAATGCTCTTCCCCTTGCTCTTCTGCTAAATATTTCACCGGGGGGGGGGGGGGAGATGGGTAGCAAAGGAGATTTAAAGCAGTAAAATTTCATCTGGTGAGGCTAAGCAGCCAGTTGCAGCTGGAGCGGGGTGAGACCAATGGCTACACCAGGATATATTTTTACTGGCTTTGTCTCATTTGACTGCTACAGAAAGAAACCTAAAGCGCTCTAGGCAAGGAGCAGAGATCAAATTTACTTCCTTTCCTTGCAGAGTGTAAAGTGCATGAGCATATTCCACAGTGCACTCTCGTGAAACTATATCAAGCATATTTTTACTATTTTTTTTTTTTTTTTTTTTTTCTTTTTGCTATGGCCTGTGCATGACTGCTCTGGATAAAGACCAGAGACAGGGTCTGGTATCTGTCTGTATCATTGACATTGCTCTGGATGGACTGAGCCGCAGCACGAAGGTCCAGAGAGACCTTAAAGGACACGGTCACAGGAAGAATTCACCCAACTAATTTTTAACCTGCTTGGCCCCGCGTGCGGAGCCAGGGGCTCTGCGAGAGGCCCGTAGGCACCTTCCAGAGCTGACGAAAGCTGCGCATCGGGACTTTCTAACACTAAGCCAGAACTGCGAGGTGGTTAACAAACCGAGTCAGGCTGCGTGGCTCAAGGTCACGTCTTCCCTCGCACGGCACGGCGCAGCTCGGCGGCAGCCTCACACCACGGAAAGAGCCCTCCCGCCTCAGCCCTTTCCCAGGCCTAAGGAAAAGAATTCTTCCAAAACCTCCACACATCCCCCCCCAGTCATTTTTGTAGTGATGACGCTCAGTGGCGCAGCATTTCACGCAATTTCAGACCTCGAGAAGCAATCGGCTAAAAACAAGAGATTGCCAGGTTGCCACTTGGTTTCTCAGGGAAAAAGCCGGTGGTAGGTAGCAGGTTTCTGATTCACGCTCTTCTGGTCACACTGGGAACACAAAAAGCCAGCGAGGAAGGAAGCCGCATCCCCGTATGGAAAACAATGTTTTAACTAAGGAAACACAGGATAAATCAAAATACAAAAGGACGCCGATAATTCAGAAGTTGAATGACTGTGTGTTAGCTAGCAAGCTCCAGTGGTATTTTGGAGACCATCCTAAAAAAAAGGCTATTTATTCCTAGCACCATAGCGACAACAAATAGGCTTGCCTTAGCTCCGCTGGCGCTGCAGCCTTGTGCCTCCAGCAGGAAATCGGGGAAGGAATTTTGATTACAAGTGATCACTGCTGAAGATGTGTATTCAGATAAAAAGTCTTTTCATGCAGTTCCTTTTGTTTCTTGATTCATAGTCAAACTCTAATCCTACGCATATGGCCCGGCAAGTTTGAATTTCCATAGCAACTCCTTTTAAGCTTCAGGATAGCAGAGAAAGCTGGCAAAGGGGAAAGGGCGTTATTTAAATACCTTATTACTATTACTCCTACAGGAAATCTGATGCCAAACACACAAGGACAAGTGGGCTTATTTTTAAGCTTCATCTATTGAAAAGTAAAAACTCCTCCAATGTGAAAATCCTCCGGTTTAGGATCTGCAAATTTTGGGATGGCTCTCACCATGTGGCCTATTTATCCAGACATCACTTAAAACACGGTGTTTCCTAAGGGAAGAGGCAAGCTTTCTGGTGAAGGCGCAGGGCAAGACAGCAAAGAGGCTTTATTTTCAGGGGTGTCTACTTTGGAGAATCACACAGAAGTATTTTTAGATCGTTTTCTCCGCTGTAGTCCCTAACGTCAAAGCAGTTATCTTTTATGGTCACACTGATCGACAGGGGGAAGAGGCAGAACAAATTGCTGACACAGAAGCTAATCTCCCTTTAAACAGTCTAGGTTTTTCCCCGCTAGCTGAAGGACTGCCATTTATGCTGTTTATTTAGAAATACACACAGAGAAAGAAAACCAGCCCAGCGTGCTGCACACCTCCTCTTCTCTTCTGAACAAGGGCACCCCCAGCAGGGGCTTCAGCTCAGAGCCACGGCACAGGTAGGGCCGATGTGGACCCCAAACACAACCTTCAGAGACCTCTGGGCAGACCTTCCCAAAGCCACCCTCCAAAACCCAAGTGGGCAAAAATAAAAATCAGCCTTAGAGAGCTCTCCGCTGAGCCAGCCCTGAGCTCTTACAGACTTGGAAGAAGTGAGCCCTAGCTCAGGGGTCACCCCAAGATGCCTGTTCCCTGAATACTGTCTTTCTGTATCAGAATTGGAGTTGTTTGTATAGAGTGTTTTTCCCTAACCGTGGAAATGAGACAGACGGTTTTGCCTTAAAAACAACAACAAAAGACCCCAGACACTGAACTGTACAGTCAAACCAACAAAACAAGGTGTCATGACCAGAGTCTGCAAACTCCCACCATTTGGACACCTGAAGCAGCAAACCACTGCCCACCCCAGCACCGGGGCTTCATGCACAAGTGCTTCCGTGGCCTCCACCTTCAGAGCTGAATGCTGACAACATTGCTCTTCCCCTCCAAAAACCCAACACTTAGGTCAAATCTAGCAGTGGGAAGGAGGCATCTGGGCCTTGGCTTGGCTGTGAATATCCAGGTGTGCTGGGTTCCACTTCACGTGGCTGGTTGTCCTCCCATGGCCACATGATGCTAAACCACTGGTGACATTTGATTTCACATTACAACAGCCATGCAATTATATCAAAATATCAAGGATGTCATTTATAGGTAATGTCAGTATTTCTCTTTTGTCTTGGAGGCTCTGGTACACGTTTCAAGCGAGAACATGGGTTAGGATACCTTGCTGGTACAGGGCCCCATCATTTCTAAGCACACTCCACGTGCCTTCCCCAGTTCTCTGAACATCACTGGGATGGCTCATTAGACACCATGACAAACAAAAATCCAAACTATCCCATCTCAAAGTAAGACTCTAGAACATGAAACATCTTTTTCTTTCACCTTTCATGAACAATAAGAACATGGTACACCCGAGAGGGAGGTTCACAGAGCAGCTGAGCGCTGACTCCTTACCTCTGATCCAGGGGCACGGTCCTCAGCAAGACGTGGGATGCAATGGTAGGGATGATGCTGGCTGGTATCTGCGGGCAGGCGCCCCTCCTTGCCACGTTGAAGGGCTGATGAGACAGGGCCAGGTACGAGGATCATCCCAAGTGTCATCTGGAGGGGGACCCTGATGAGGAACACCTTCGTTAGCAGCCTGCAAAGAGAGAAAGCAGAAGAAAACCTGTAAGAACTAGGGGGAAGGAGAGAGCTAGCTAGAGAGCGGACATAACGGGGCAGAGGAGGGAGGTGTTGTAGGACAGATAAGAAAAAAAAATCCCAGAACTTAAAGCATGACATGGGAAGATAAGTTAAACCAGCATGAATCACTTTTTTATAGCCCCCCCACCTATCACGTGCTGAAACTGCCATTGACAGGCCCTACAAAAAGGGTAGAGGCTCTGAGGTCCAGAGTCACTGATGTCATCCACTCCTACACCAAAGTTTCCCAGCTCAGAAAGCATCCACGCCACCAGCTCATCCTGTTTTCTTCTCCAGAAATGACTGTGTGCTAGCGTTTGAAGTCAGGAAGAATAAACACATCGTTGCTAGCGCCAAGAAAGCCAGCAAGGCCCAATCGTGAGACCCCACACGCGATGATATTGGGCTAAGAGGGCAGGCAATTGCCCCCTCGCCACTACATGTCCATGTGCAGTAACTCCTAAGGAATTACCAGGCACAAGACAGCGAGATCCCTTAGAGCAGAACATCACCGACCCGTTATTATCACAAGTTTGCATTACAAAACTCTTCCCATCAAGCTGATGGAAGCCCCAGGCTCCCTGTGGTGGGTGCTCTGCACACCCTTGCTCCGCAGAGCTTGCAGGGTGCTGTGGGAGGCAACTATTACTTTACTATGGGAGCTGCTCAGAAATCACTCGGGGCCAAAGCGCCTGCTTTGCTTGGCGCCCGAGCTCGCGCTGAGCAGCAGCACCTGACACCAGTTTCTGCAGGATGCCTTTTTCCAGAGACTTGCTTGAACCTGTTCCCTGTGCAGCAGCACAACCCCCTATCCTAACTGCAAGCCCATCTTTGTCCTGGATCCATTTGCAGACCTCTGGTGACCAAAGGCAGGTGGGTGACCTGACACCCCCCCTCCCCACCCACAGTGCACCCTCCTTGGGGCTGTTTGCACAGAGGGAGGGCTGCTCCCTGGCACCCAGCTCCTGACAAGGCTTCCTTGCTGCCTTCTGCTCAAAGCTTCACGAAGTGACAAGTCATAATTTTGCTGAAGACAGTTCAGACCCTGATTTCACCACTGCCCCCCAGGCATGTGTGCTGTAGTCTTCAGAGGAGATGTGCACCAAACCTAGATGTGGAAAAATGGGGATTTTGGGGGATATGTCGTGTGCCTTACTGCAAACTACATAAGCTCATGTTCTCAAAACTGCGTCCGCTGTCATATTCAATTTGCAGGTTACACAGTTAGATGAAAAATTAATATCAGGCCTCAGAAATCAGGAGGAGGACTGCTTCTGAGACCCTTTTAGCAATGCCAATAAGTAGTTTTTGGCGCATTTCAATTAATTTTTCTTTCCCACCAGTGAGACTTGGAAGTTGGCCAAAGCTACGTGGGAGCACTGATGCTTTGTGTAGCTACATAGGAGCACTGATGCTTTGTTTGTCTTGATTCCCAGAACGCACAAGCGACTTGTCTCCTCTCCCATCATCCTGCTGCAGGAAGGCTCCACAGGGAACGTCTGGGAATGACCTGGAATCTCACACTTATGGTCATTAGGACCAGGGCCTTTGCCATTAACCTTTTCAGGGATGAAAGCGCTTCGCTAAGACTTGCTTCCAACATCCTTGGGGCTTCAGGACTGGGGATGCCTCTCCCCAAAGCAGTACAGAGCATGCACAAATTCCTGCTCTTTTCCCCCCCCCAAAGAATAGCTCTCAGAACTCTGCTGGCCTGTCTTTTTTTTTTTAAGGTAGTCTTTGTAAAAGTCTCACCCTTGAAGGTGGTAAAGGAAGCTTCTCAATTTTACACATCTAATCCTTTGGGTTCTGCGTCCAAGGGAAGCATTTGCTAAATGACAAATGATTGCATCTACAAGGTCAGCTCTTCTCTGGTGCTTAGAGAAGCAAGAACATACTCTTGTATTTGCTGCCTTTGCACATGAGAAGCTGCCCAAGGCACATTGGTCCCGTGCAGCAGATGGGTTCCCTCTGCGGCGCTCTGAGCTTCCCTAACCCGCAGAAGACATCCACGCACCTCCCCTTCATGAATGCGCTCTTAATTAGACTAGGGTTTGGACATATTTTAAATCCATTAACGGTTTGTTTTCCCACACTGCTGCTAGAAAGCATTATTTATTCATACAGTTCAGTACGCACAGGCATTCAGCGAGAAAACGCTCAGGCTTTTAGGCCTTGCATTTCACGTGCTTGCTGCCTCCGTGATTTCAGTCATCTTCATCTCTAGCTCCACCTCCTCCTTATGCATTTGTGTTTTCTTTACAGTAAGCAAGTGCTCACTGGCTTTCCTGAGGGCTCCTTTGGAGCGCAGTCCAGTACTGCTCAGTTTTGTGGCTTGCTCAAGTTAACCAAGAGACTAACGAAGCTGTTAAAGACAGCAAGGGCCTGAGGAAATAGAATGTTTCTCAAAATTTGCTTTTCCCTGTTCTCCACTGGTTAGATACAGACTCTGGAGCCCTCAGCACAAGAAGGGCATGGACCTGTTGGAGTGGGTCCAGAGGAGGGCTACTAAAATGATCCGAGGGGCTACTAAAATGATCCGAGGGCTGGAGCCCCTCTGCTCTGGGGCCAGGCTGGGAGAGTTGGGGGTGTTCAGCCTGGAGAAGAGAAGGCTGCGGGGAGACCTGATTACGGCCTTTCAATACCTAAAGGGGGCCCATAGGAAAGGTGGGGAAAATCTTTTTAGTAGGGCCAGCTGTGTTAGGACAAGGGGTAATGGTTTTAAACTAAAACAGGGTAGGTTTAGGCTAGATAAAGGAAGAAATTCTTTACAATGAGGGTGGTAAAGCACTGGAACAAGGTTGCCCAGAGAGGTGGTGGAGGCCCCATCCCTGGAAACATCCAAGGCCAGGTTGGATGGGGCTCTGAGCAGCCTGATCCAGTTAGCAGTGTCCCTGCTGACTGCAGGGGGGTTGGACTCGATGACCTCTAGTGGTCCCTTCCAACCCAAAACATTCTATGATTCTAATTCACAATTTAAGCCATCTGCGTTACAGACAGCAGCTCCTTTTTCTTGTCAAAAATGAAAAGCTGCCTGTTTACAGCGGGTCCGTGTTGCTCAGCTGTCACTCTGAGCTAAGCAGTGCAATGGGTCTGTCCTGCTCATGTCAGGGTTTTACCCAGTCTCCAGTTAAACTTGAACCTCTGGTCAGCACAGCAGCCTATGCCAGCGCACCCCTTGCCCACCAGCCACACCACTGGTGGTTCCAGAAAGCTTGAAAGAACAAATACAAGGTGCTCCCAAATTACTTAATTGTCTGGTTTGCTGGACCAAACCCACTGTTTCACATAAGGGAATCAGCATGGATGGTTTTGATTGCTGCAAAAAGAGAGAAGGGCCATTTCTTTGGGTTTTCCTGTGCGAAGGTCTCTTTGTACCACAGACTAAACCAGTTATATACGTCAAACATAACAAGAGAGGTCAAATCAGATGTGCATCAAGGAAAGAGAGGTGCAGAAGCTGTCAAGCATTTAGTGAAGAACATGAATGTAAGATGTTGACTTTTTATAGAAAAAATATCTGTGTTAATGAAATGGTGTCTGTGTTAGAGGCTGTTAATTTAAGCCTGGTCCTAGAATCATACCCTCAAATAACAGGAATAGCAAAAGATAAGCTACATGAAACAAAACGCAGGGGAACTCAGGGCTACAAAGTCTGCCTGAGAAACTGCTCAAAGACAGCCAGAAACTTGGTCACGGGCCAGCCCCACTGCAGAGCCCCAGCAACACCAGAGGGCAGCCGGGGGACACGAAGGGAAGGTGTCATTGAGAGCTCCCAGGAATCAGTAAACCACATCAGCATGAGAGCTGCCTTCCGTAACGTCGTCTACCAACAGAGAAATTTGGGGGTATCTTTCTCCAAAGAACGTTGTTGCCACCCATACGCCCCCCTGTAAGTAAAGAGGAGGAGGAAAGAAATTCATAAGGGCCCTTCAAAGCCAACTCACCTAAAAGCTTCTTACCCAAGCTAGCCTGAGACACTCCAAATCCTCATGCTGTACATTCAGAGCAAGAATTCCTTCCTCTACAAACGCAACCAAACGTCCTCTTCCTATTCCACCTTGGACAGATTCCTTTGAAAGAAACTTTTTCTACTCCAACACCAGAAATGGCTTTTCCCATTGCAGCACCCCGAGCTATGGAGCAATTTATCAGTAACAACCCCGAACCTGCGCTATCTACACAAGGGAAACACCGTCTTGCACAAAAAGCACCGCGAGTCAGAGCAATTGGACACAGCACCAGGAGAAAATTAAGCAATATTAGGAATAAGGGCGGAACTGAATTAAAGGGAAGGAATAAAGAACGGACAGCATTTTTAGAAAGGAAAGGAAGATGAGATATTTAGGCATGGGGGAATAAATTTTCCATTTCTTACAAGCTACTGTAAAGAAAGGATTAGAAGTTTGCATTCAGGTTTGGTTGTTTGTTTTTTTTTTTTAAATTAAATATTGTAACTGGTGCTTAAAGCATGTGCTGCCATCATGTGTTCAGCAAGAAAAACACAAGATAGAGCAGGCACTGACCTAAGCAGCTTGATGGGTGGGTGAGAGCACCTCTGCTTTCCAAGACCTTCAAGCCACCATTAACATCAGTTACTCCTAGGCATTAACGTTCGGTTCTGATTTACTGCTCCAAGCAGCTCAGCTCATTAGCCCAAATAAGCTCTAAAACACGCCTGTAGAAATAAGGATTCTTCCTGACAACACTGAATATACATCTTCAGTGTGTACTTACCAGCCTGCAATGAAACCCTGCCCTCAAATAGGTACTGAGACAACCAGAGGGTGGTAGAGTAGGAGAAAAAAAAAAACCCAAATCAGAGCTACTCTAACCCAAAGTATTCAACCAGCTCCTCACACATGCTTGCCCTCTCTGCCTTCCCCACCCTGGTTCAGAGCTGGGAACAAGGCTCAGGTGGGGACAAACCCCAGCTGCGCCCCTTTGCTAGCTTTCCTCCCACTGCCACCACCTTCCATCCTGGATATGGAAAACTGCTCACGGATTGTCAAATTGCTCTCAAAATTGCAGTTCAGAGTCACCCTTGGGCAGTAATGCTCCTTGGTATCACGATGGCAAAGGCATTAGAAATGCTGGGAATTCGCAGCGTGAGGCTCTTCCTTGAAATAAAGGTGCCAAATATGCTTTTTGGTAACTTTCCTTATTAATCCCCTGATCCAGAGCGTCATTGCCCTCAAAGGAACTTGGTCATCATCAGAGATTTTTCACACAATTAAAAAAGGCGAATTGCAACAAGATGGACAACATTACCCAAGAAGACCGAGCTACTGGTGTCTTCATAACTGAATAGTTGGTCAAGAATATTACTGAATTGTCAGCAATCTGAAAGACCGTCAGCTTCCCATGAAAAGCTGATGTGAAACTGTCTGACCTTCAAAACAGACACAGATGAAGTGGTTAAAATGAAAAAAAAAAAAAAGAACCACCTGTTAAAGTGTAAACCTAAGCCAAGTTATTTCTCCTTTGAGGTTTACAAGAACAAAGCTCTTTTTGTTCCCTGCTTTCACATCTCTCAGAAAGCTCTAATTCCAAATTGAAAGCACTGGTGCTTTGCTTAGACCCACCATAATGTCACTCTGCCAGCCAGCAGGTTTTCTCTTTCCTTTTCTAACGAAGCATGGGCACAGCCCTGAGCACTGACCCAGCTCACTTCCATCCTATTGCTCTACTCATGCACATGTTCAAGTGCTTTTGCAGTTTACTGGAAACATCAAGGATAAGACCAGTTTGCATGGCTCTTTCCAGGAAAGTAGGAGCTAAATGTCAACCACCAAAAACCTTTTGTAGTAAAGAAGCTGGATGTTCAAGACAGAAGTCTGGGAGACAACTTCCATCAATGGTGTTTGGAAAGAGGTCAAATATTTATTAACATCAACTAATTATTAAGGAATCTTTTGAGAAGTTGTCTCCATTCCTTAAAGAACCCATCAGAAAAAAGCTGAACCATGTGAAAATCCTAACAAACAGATGGCTGTTCTTTGCTGCTTTCCACACCCATCAGGGTGTTGAGGAATGAACTTCCAATAAGTTTGCTAAGTGATGCGACAGCTATAGCAATATCAGACGATAGATAAAATTTCTGTGCTATCTCTTGGGATTAAAGAAGATGCAGCAATGAGTTTGGAAAGGTAGAATAAGGACCACATTGAAGTGGAGCAGGCATCTGGTTGTCCTGATGTTGTAACTCCGACAAAGGGAGGTGGGCCAGAAGCACCCAAGGGGTTCCCTCTGTACATTGCGCAGCATGGGCAAAGATTTTCTATTTGTGAGATTATCCAGAGATGATGTGTAGAGGGAGAATGGAAGAGAATGAAGGACAGAGTCCTTTAGGAAGCCTAAAAAAGTCAGGGAGGAAGATGTATTCTGAAAAGACTGAAGATGTAGCAGGGAAACCAGGAGTCTCCAGCATTCTGGCCAAAAGAAGACAGAACCGTGGATTTGGGATTTAATTAACCCAGAGAAGAAGAATTGCCAAGTGCAACACCACAATTTCTGAGAAAGAAATCACATGCGCGCTGGAGAAAAGCAACGGCATTCACACCAGGTATACGCATAACCAGAAGAAGGGTAGGGAGTGAAAGGCAGAGCCTGGAGTTGTCAGGCTGGACCGTGCAACATGAGGCAGGAGCAAAAGTGCAAGATGAATTGTTGAGGACATGGAGGATAAGAGGAGACCACCGAGAGAAGACAAAAAGTTGGAGAAGTTGGCTGGGTGAAGAGCCCCATCACCAACCAGGGGGTGGAGGAGGAGCGCGAAGGTGGGGTGGGAAGCAGAAGCAAGGGAGGTGAAAAATGGACACTGTCAATGGCAGGCGCAGCGTCTGGAGGACCAACATCTGAGGTGGATGAAGACTTTTCTAGAGACAGAGTAAAGATTTCAGAGACAGAAAAGGAAAAAGTAGGGGAGAGGTAAAGAAGTTGAAGCAGGAAACGAAATAAGTGAGAGCCAGGTTGGCAGAAATAGCAGTGGAAACAAGCGTGGGAGATGTAAAGATAAAGTAGGTGATCTGCCTGCATAAGAAAAAGCTCTCCAGAACTGAGGAGGATGAGGAGATAAAAGTAATGGTGAGAAAGAAATCAGAACAGAGAGGGGATTTTACAAGGACTGAGGGAGGAAAGATGGGGGGGGGGGAAAGCCAGGTGAGAGCGAGAGGAGGAAAGCAGAAAAGCGGGACATCTTTCTTTGTTATCAGGAGCGTTGCACAGAGGGCAAAGCGGCGCACAGGGCTGTTACGCTTGTGCAGGCACATGAAAATCAGAAGCGTTTCTGGGTTCAGTTAACAGAAACCAGCACCTTCCCTCAGAAGCCAGCGCTGAGGCGCGGCGGGGGCACCGGCGGGGACGGGACGGCCAGCAGCCCTCACCACAGACACCCAGCTGCTTCCCCGCCGCCACAGGGCTGTGCCCAGAGGGCACTGCCAAGATGGCTGCCAAGCCCTTTCCGGCATGTTCTGCCTCAGCAGAGCTCCCCTCAGGGGAGCGGGGCCCGCTGCCAGCTTATGGCAGCGTGAAGCCAACACACTCCACGCTTGTGCTTGTAGCACCTGCGGGGAAGCGTGGCTGGCTGGGGCCGGAGCGGCCATGCTGCCCGCTCACCCCCGCCCCGCACCTCAGGGAGGGCGAGCGATATGGCTCTGCGCTTTCCTGTTATCGCTTCTTTTGGCCCATCCTACACAGGGGGGAAAAACACATGCATTAAAAAAAAAAAAAAAAGAAAAAATAATGACAGTAGAAACATCCTGAGGAGACTATCTGATGAAAAAAAAGCGCTTGCCACACAGCACCCACCCTGTGAGGCAACAGCCTGTGGGTTCCCTCACATGCCCGGCAAGACCTCAAGGCCCTGGCACGGCTGTGATCCCCACGGCCAAGAGGTACCTGAGGGTGAACCCTTCCGGGATGGTGTCCTGCGCCTGGATGCACACAGAGAGCAGATGGTGACTCATCTCTCGCTGCCGCCATTTCCTCTGTCCCCGCAGCTAACGGCCCTGTCCGCCCTCCCCGGCCACCATTTCCTGCAGGGCATCCCCAGGGACAGGGGGGCCCCGGCTGCACGGAGGCCTCGCGTCGCTCCAACAACAGGACAGATCTTGTCATCAGTACCTGCCCAGCTATATTTTTATTCAAAGGAAAAAAAACCAGCAGCTGCAGAAAGTAAGAAATAAAGGGAGAATGAAGCAACGGGGGAAATTAAGTGCTCACAGAGGTGAATTTTTGCTTAAAACCTTTGGGCACGTATTTACTGCTAAGATGAAGTTCAGCTGGGTGGAGATGTCTGTCAGACCAAAAGCGTTTCAAGTGCTTTGTCTCAAAATTTCTTAAGGTTCTTTGTTTCAAAGAAACGCCTTTTCCTCATTTCAGATGTTCTCAATAACAGCAAAATAATCTTCTGCTTTCCCTACACATCTAAACAATTTTTTTTTCACTCTTCATTTCAGCCAGAAAACATTTAAAGCTCATTTTTAATTACCCCAAATGTTTTTTAGAAATTAACATTTTCGTATATTGCTCCACATATGTTGTATTTCCAACTCCACATCCTTAGACTTCTGCACAAGCAATTCAAGAGAGAGTCCAGACTTTACTAACACATTTCCAATGTTTTATACATATAAATTTCTTCATTTCATTGCATTTCAGTAGTAGATACCTTATAGCCTGGGGCAAACAACTGCTTACAGAAATTCTACTATCTGAAGTGGAACTGAAGCTTATTGTTACAAATAGTCACATAATTAGGTTAAAAGGGACATAAATCTTCACAAAGTCAGGTTCCTTCCTGCTCTGAAGGCACATTCTCAGCAAGGGAAAGTCCATTTAGCCAGAGCTTGAAGCTGAAAAATAAGCTTAAAATAGCAAGCGAGCCCAAGAAACGAAGAAGCCATAGTTATAAAATCATTTACCCTGTGAACATGATTGTCCAAAATTGAAATGAACTCCACAACCATGGCTGCCAGAGAGCAAGAAACGGGTCACGGGGGCTGGCGGGGAAGAGGGGATCTACACAGAATCACAGAATCGCACGGCCCCGTTACCAGCTGGGAAGGCACTGGGCTGAAGGAGAAGGGGGCCCAGCTGATCTCAGCCTTTTTGTGGCTCCAGACACTGGGCAAGGGACACAGCTCACGTGATCTTAGTTGCTAATTAGTTACCTCGCCCTCCCTTTAGTCACTGGAGAAAAATAGGCACTTACAATAGCAAAGGTTAGCTTCTCCCAGGATGGGTATCTAAAGCAGTCACACCCTAACCATACCCATTCCTTCTTGGCAGCTAAAAGAGGAGCCCAGCACGAGTAATTCACAGCATCGCACTCGCTGGTGCCCCAACAAGGTCCTTACAGACCCCCTGGAGAGGCTGAACCTGACAGACACCCTCTGTTCATACCCTCCTGGTGGCAAGAGCTACCAGATCTCCAACACAGGTGGCATTTTCTTTAAAAATAAAATGAAAGTAAATAAATGGCCCCTGGGCTCAGTGCTCCTTGTGAGCTCAGCTCAGGCTGCTCTACGCACAGAATGCTGGCTGCTCCAGATCCCATTTGAAGGTGCTTTACTTTTCCCTGGGAACATATGGGAAGCACCAACAGCTTATCAAGCTCTGCATCCACTCTGAAACCTAAAATTAGCCACTTTAGCACTGACCTTGAAGCCTACAAGACCTTTATTTGCTCCAACTCCTTTATTTGAGAGGAAGCAGCTATTGAGTTACGTACAACCTCAGAGCAAACAGGACACCATCAGGGAGCATGAAGGTGGCTGCTCCCTGAAGACAGGCGACTTGGGAGCCAAGGGTGACGCCAGCACAGGCTGTGCCCTCACCCACCGGGTGCAACCCCCCCTGCCCCAGGCAGGCAGCTCATCCCACCAACAGTCCCAGCCAGGGCAAGCACAGAGCCAGGTCCAGGGTCCACCCAGGCATTCCAGACAGGAGCAAAAGGAAGCAGAGCCAGAGGCAGGGCTGGAGACCAGGCTGCAACAAGACTCCAAAACCTTCCCCCAAGAGCCAGGGTCAAAGCCCAGGCTGGAAACAAACTACAACCTGCATCAAGGGGCCACCCCAGAGACAAGGTACCTGCATGGCTGAGGTCCATCCCAGAGGCAGGGCCAGGGATGAGCATGCCCACATGGAGGCAAGGAAGAGGCTAGGGGCTCCAGGCTGAGCTTAAATGGAGCCATGGGCAGGTGTGGGCAGCCCCAGGTGAGGCTGCTCAGCACCGTTAAGGGGTATTGAGGGTAGCAAAGATTTAGGAACTGGATGTAGCAGCTGCCAAACATCACTGCTATGAGACTTGTCTGTGGAGCCCTGCAGCCTTCCAGTCTTTTCTACAATACACTGAGTCACCCTCACACCAGCTTCCTTCCAGTACCCCCTAAAAAACCTTCTTCCTCTTCCAGTAAACCAATGCCGTGTCTGCACAACAGAGGCCTCTTTCCTCTCCTCACCACCACCGTAACTGCTGAACGTGCTGTGGGAATGTGGTCTCCTGAATCCAGGATTGATCTTTTCCCCTCAGCGGATCTCTGCTCGCCTCCTCCCAGCACAAAGACAAAAACGTGCCTGGTGATGGTCCTTACCCCCCATCCCTCCTGCTCTGCATCGCGCCTGCATGCCGTTGTAGACCCTGTGTGCCCTACCTGCCACATGGCTCCATGGGGGTCCCCCCAGCAGCAGAGAGAGGCTGTGAGGAGCACGAATTTCCACTGCAGAAGCCATTGGCCATGGCTTTGGTAGAGGCAAGAGCCAAGACCCAAGGCCCAAACAGCTTCTGAAAGAGCTGTGAGGTTTGTGTGAGACAGAAATGTGTGCAAGGTGGCTGTCGGTGGTTCACCTGGCTGCCCTGCTTCCTCTTGGCCACCTTGCTTTGCTCCAGGGCTGGGCTCTGAGCAACTCCCAAAATTCTCCCGCGGTGCTCGGTGCAAGTCTTCCATCCACCTTGTCTGCAGCCCTTTCTTATGTGGACTGCTCCGATGGCCAGGCCCTAGGTGATGGGAGCAGCCTTATCTGGTGTGATAAAAGAAAACCAATACCGTTGTCAGTTCGAGGGCCTGGGTGTGCACAGGCAACGCACACCACCCAGGAACAGCCTCCTGCTGCACCGTGTCCAGAGCGCTCGTTGCAACTCTATATCCATCTGCCTTTGCCTGCATTTACCTCTTTCAGAGGCTTTTCCAGGACTGTTTAGAAAAAAAGGTCCAGACAAAGTGCCACACCAGCAAGTAAATAGAAAGGATGGCACAGCTTGGAAGCCAGCCCCAGTGACTGTGAAGTTTGGGTCAGGAAGCACAGAAATAAGGAGAGCTATCTGTCCCAAGATGCACGTGCTAATGGCACCATGGCTGCCTCCCACTCCAGATGGAGCAGCGAATGGATTGAGAACCAGCTGATCTTTCAGAAGGGTGTGATTCGAGGCTGCCATGGTCTTCTGGTTGGATGGTCGCATCCAGAGGGTAGTGGTCAATGGCTCGATGTCCAAATGGAGACCAGTGACAAGTGGTACCCCTCAGGGGTCTGTACTGGGACCAGTGCCACTTAATATTTTCATTAATGACATAGCGAAATCGAGTGCACCCTCAGCAAGTTTGCAGGTGACACCAACCTGGGTGGTGCAGCTGACACGCCAGAAAGACAAGATGTCATCTAAAGAGACCTGGATGAGCTGGAGAGGTGGGCTGGTGTGAACCCCATGAGGTTCAATAAGGCCAAGTGCAGGGTCCTGCACCTGGTAATCAGGGCAACCCCTGGTATCAATACAGGCTGGGGGATGCAGCCCTGTGGAGAAGGACTTGGGGGTACTGGTGGATGAAAAGCTGGACATAAGCCAACAATGTGTGCTTGCAGCCCAGAAGGCCAACCGTACCCATCAAAAGCAGCATGGCCAGCAGGGTGAGGGAGCTGATTCTGCCCCTCTGCTCTGCTCTGGTGAGACCTCACCTGGAGTACTGCGTCCAGCTCTGGAGCCCTCAGCACAAGGAGGACATGGAACAGTAGGGCCAGCTGTGACAGGATAAGGGGGGATGTTTTTAAATTAAAGCAGGGTAGGTTTAGACTGGATCTAAGGAAGAAATTCTTTACAGTGAGGGTGGTGAAACCCTGGCAGGGGTTGCCCAGAGAGGGGGTGGAGGCCCCATCCCTGGGAACATTCCAGGCCAGGTTGGACAGGGCTGTGAGCAACCTGATGTGGTTCAAGGTGTCCCTGCTCCTGCAGGGGGGTTGGGCTGGGGGACCTCTGGGGGTCCTTTCCAACCCAAAGCATTCAATGATTCTACGACACATTCTGGTCTTTAGGAAGTCTAAAAGGCCCTAAAAGCTGTGAGGATCTTTTTGGAGGGCTGCGGGCTGGCCGGCTGGTTTGGCAGAGCTGCAGTGCGAACGAACCCCTGCGCATGGAGGTCTCTCATTAGGGCAGACAGATATAAAGACAGAGCCAGATAAAGATGGACACAAAGAGCTGTGGACAAAGGGATGGAGACCAACATGAGAAATCAGAAGCTTTTTGTCTTAGCCTTTGCTGTTTCTTGCTCCTCTTTCCGTGAAACAGAGCTAACGTCGCTGCCTTTCCTAGCAGGCTGAACACATTAAAGGCCATGAGGCGCTCAAATAATTAGTCAGGGAAGTTATATAAATACACAAATATTTGTCTATGCTTCATTTCATAGCTGGGGGGGCCTTCAGACCTGCTGCCTGCGGAACTAATAACAGTCTGGCCACAGCTGCATGAAACAGTGTGGGCTATGAAGCCTGCCCACAAAGCTGCATAAATATCCAGACAGCTCATGCAAGGAACTGGGCTGTTACAGCCACACTGCTCAGAGCTGGGGCTAAGTGGTCTGAGGGTAAAGCATTCTGCAGCAATTTCAGCACGGGGAGACGTGGGGATCGGTGCACCGCGGGAGAATCCAACGGCCCAGGGTTGGTTTGGATTCTGGTCGCACTTCAGTCAAAGAAATCAGGACGAGCAGTGGGGGAGTACAGGGCAAATTTGTACAGAAGGAGAGGCTGTTCCCAAGCGTGCCACTCCGAAGTGAAAATTTCATGAATGAATGTGAAACCTCAGTGAATTCAGCCAGGTCGATGCTGCGTGTCAGGCAGCTGCATGGCCAGTGTCCCAATGTTAGCAGCCTTTTGCCCACGTTTACTTCCTTGCTGAGAAAAAAGCATGTTTTTCCCCAAAGCTTTCTTTGGTGACCTACATGGGGAAATCTCCTGATTGTCATCCCTGGTGATGGGCTTTCCACCAGCAAGCACACTCCCAACCACTGAAGCTGAGGTTGAACAAAGGACTTGGGATTCTTAAAAGTGGTTTTGGTAGGACAGAGGTCCCAGAACTGCAATCACAGGCAGCCAGCCCTGCCTTGGATGCGCCCGAGTGCTTTAGACACTTTGCATTTCCACTTCTGCTACAGAAGGTGCCTGGAATTGTGCCACATGCCTGGAGCTGTGCTGTCCAGAGCCGTTCAACACCAAACTCCGGCTGGAATCCAGGAAAGAGCTATTCCTTCAAGCCTCTCGGACAACTCGTGTCACCCAGTCCCTGTGCTCAAGGCACGGTTACACCGACAGGATCAGGCTCCTCACAAAATGCAGCTGCAGCGGTGCTTAAAATAAACCAACAGAACCCAAATGCCCGGCAGTTGCGGTGGTGCTACTGCTGCCCTTTGACATTTCCACGTGGCTGGAGGACACGCTTGGCTCAGCGCTGGCATTCGAGGTGGGTTCCCACCCTTGTCACACACCTCAAGGGAGACCACCCTAACTACCCCACTCGTCAATGATTCCTTGTAAAAAGGAAAGGTGCCTTTCCACCCTCCCTTTCTCAGCTCTTCCACTCGTGCAGCCAAGAATTCAAGACTCGCTGTGCCAAAAGAGGGAGGGAAAGTTGGTGTACCCATCAGCTCAGCTTCTCCTCTGAGCTCCCTGCTTGCAGCACCCGCTCTCCCGAGAAGCCTACCACCACCAGGGCTGGAGGAGAAGCCCCTGAGCCCTGTAGGAGCCTCTGCAGTCACTTCAGTGTCTGAACATCAGGCATGGCAGTGCCGTGTTCAAGAATATGAAGACACACTGGGTCTGGCCCCAAAAGATATGAGCAGAACTCAGCCATGTACTGCCCTGGGCCACTTTCAGATGAAAGTTATGTATAGCCTTGTCTAAAGAAGTAGCAGAACTCAGCCATGTACTGCCCTGGGCCAGTTTCGGATGAAAGTTATATATAGCCTTGTCTAAAGAAGTAGCTGTGAGATGAAAAGTAGCCGAGTTTTGGTCTTAAACACTTATTTTTTAGCATACAGCTGTAATGGAAGAGGCTGCTAAGCTATGTGTGAGAAGTTCACACCTTAATGTGAAAAGGGTCATGTTTATTTAAATGCCCTCCCTCCATCCTTGGGTAATCTTTTCTCAACAGAGAGGACTGAGTGAGGGCAGAAAAACAATGAGTTTTCTCAGCTGCAAAGCTCCTCGCACTTCTCCAATAGCTTTAATCTATGTTTTAGGAAGCAAAAATGTATTTCTGTTGCCATCGCTCATTCACTCCCCACGAGAATAGGATTAATTACTTTTGCCACTTTTAACAAGAAACCGTATCGCCGCCAAATAGTGAACATTTCCTGCTCGCAGGTTTGGCCTGACTTCACGTGAATCCAAGCCCGGTTCTCTCTCCCTGCTCTGCGGTGCCCGTGCTACGGTTCAGAGGTGCCTGTGCCTGACACCGTCCCCGTGCCAGCCTGCACGTGGCCGCTCTCCCTTCCTCTTCCCGCACGCTAGCCCATGGACATGCTCATCCCTTTCGCTTTCCCACGCCTCTCCCATGGCACCACCTTTCAAGGGCACAGGCACTTCTTACCCGCCTGAGCTGTCTAAAGAGGCGCCAAGCCACGGCACGGCTGCGGCGAGCTCAGCCCTCGCGCTATCCCTCCCGTGCTCTCGCTGGAATTTCCCACCCGCCCTGCTACATGCCGCCTGATGGCCGCACACGCTGCGGAAGGCGTATCCTTCCTTCCTTCCTCCGAAGAAGCATCTGTTGAGACCGCTGACAAAAGGCAAGATATTGCTTCGGTGGAGCCTGATGTCTTCTGCTCTGCGGCAATCTAATAAATCCATGTTAACAGAGCTAACTTGAAATCCCTGATACGGTGGCTGTTCAGTGCTTCTTCCAGATATTTATTCTCCTTCCAGTTAGAAAGAAAGAAAAAGGAATCACCATGGCTGATCTTTACACCCTGACACCACTATTCAATTGAGTAAAACTCTCCCATCACTCTGCATGTCTTGACCACAAACAAGTGGTTTCTTTTTTTTTTTTTTTAACTGTACAATAGTCTTCAGAAAAAAATGATTGCACCATGAATTTATGAGATGAAGCTACCCAGGACAAAGTATTTTGTCATTTACTGTGGCTAAAAGTGTTTTTATCTTGATGCAGAGATGCTGAGATGTCCTGGGAAAAGTAGAGATGGAGTTGATATCAGTCTGGAAGAAGAACCTGAGAATTACTGACAGACCTGGGAAACATCTGTGCTCTGCTTACAAAGAGTAAACAGAAAAAGAAAACCAACCCCTCAGTGCATTATGAAAGCTCAGCAAGCCAAAAAAAAAAACCAACCCCAAACAAAAAAAACCCAACAAAAAAGCCCCAAAGCCAATATCCCAGCCTGAAATGAGAAAGTGTAGAGTCCAGTTCTAGTTCAAAGACAATTTAAATTTCTCCGTCAGAGCCCACCGCAAACTGGGATGAGCCACGGCTTGATGTGCAGGGGATCGTAGGACTGTCACGCATCCTTCCAGTGATTTCAGGGAGGAGGGGAAATAAGGAACTTGGCTTTTAGTCTGAAATCAGACTTTTTAAGAAGACAATTCTGAACTTTTTCTCTCTTCGACTACTCATTGGGATGTTCTACGTGTGGAGGCCCCCGGGCCGTATTCCACAGTTTCTCAACAGGTTTTAAAGCCAGAAGCACTATCCCAATCCCAAAAGCATTCTTCCAAAACTCCCAAACAGATTCTCAAAGGTTTTCATTTTAAAGCAGCAAAAATTGAAAGTTACAATCAAATTAAAACCCCAGTGTTTGTGGGACACTCGTGTTCTCGGGGGGGGGGGGGGGGGGGGGGGGTGTAGGACCGTTGAGATCGGGCTCCTTCGTTAGGTGTCTCAGCTAAACGCGCGCTGTGCGTGTGGGAAGTTGTTTGCAAGATGTGTTTGTGGTAAATGCCTCTGACGTTTGCATGCACAGCTCAAACACGTTTCAAGTGGGCCTGATTTCTGTGCTAGAACTCAAACAGCTCTCAAAGCGATGTGGAACGTTTGCATGGGATTTTGCCAGTTAAAGCTCGGCTTTAAGCCCTAATGAATAGGCGGGAGTTGTGGTACTGGTTCAAGGGTAGTGCAACCGGTAGTTGCGCTTTCCCTCTCCAAGTATGACTGTAGTACAGGGAGGGAAAAAATATTTAGACTGATTCAAAGGCAACAAATGTTCCTTCTCCTAGCTCATTAGTCCTATATCTGATCATATATGGTTAGAAACACCAACTTTCAGTCAAATCCCTTAAGGCAACCCCAGCTTCAGAAATACCATTTAAAGAATTAGTAGTTTGATACAATCCACAGTATGGATAGAAACCAAAATAGGAGAAAAGCTATAAAAGTGAGAAAATAAGAAAAAAAAAAGTAAGAAAAATAGGATGTAGCTTAACCATTGTGTCATCCCAGAATTGGAAGGGTGCTTTCTGCTCGAAACATGGCAAAACTGCAGAACGCTGCAGATGACATTAAGATGTTGTGGTGCATTTCCTCCCCAGGTGTCAGAGAAAAACAGTAACTGATGAGTGAAAGACAGATCTGAAAGAGAAAATTAAAAAAAAAAAGGAGGCAACCTAAATGCAGAGATACTGGAGAAATCGTCAAAAGGAGAAGCAGTGACTGAAAAAATCAACAGGGCCAAAGAATTGTCATTGCCAAGGAAATCTTGACTCCTCTATCCAGATGAACTGCCTGTAATAGTAAAGACTTACTCATTCCTTCCAACACACAGCTGGATTTAACAGCCCTTGCGGGATGCAAGCGAAGGACAGCATTCTCCAAAACGGGAAGCAGACGCCAGGTCTGACACGCAGTCCTGTTGGCTCCTGCTCCGCTCCCTCCCACCAGCTTCAGAAGGCCAAATCCACCTTCTTGTGGGATGCCACAGCTCCTTCCCATGCCTCTTCCCAGCTCCCCTTTGCCTATTTGCCTAGAACTTGCTGTACTGTAGCTCCGTCCATACCCACAGGAAGGCGTAACCTTGGCGTTCATGGTGGTGTTCAGCTTCAGCGGAGTCCAAGCGCAGTTAAGCACTTAGTGCAAGAATTATAGCTTGCACAAGATCTTTATAAGTGCAAAAAAACCCCCCAAACCCAAACCAGATTATGCTTAGCTAATGTTTCTTAGGAAGGGATGAGATAAAGCTGCTCTGTCTTCACATACATACATCCCTGCACCTCTACCTTTGGGCAGGGAGACTAAAACCAGCCCCCAAGACTTTATCCTGCTCTGTTAGAATCGTGGAAAGTAGTGACAGGAGCAAAACCTTCTCATGTCTTTTCATTATTCCAATCAACCGTTGAAATCCTTGTTACAGATTTGTAGGTACTGCCAGTGCCGTATCTGAAATGATCAAATGATTGTTTCACGCGGCTGTTTTCTCCGATGAATCGTTCTCCTCGGGAGCCCTTTACTGGACAGGAGCTACCCAGGGTAGACCTGGAATATGACTGTTGCTGGTGTTCTCTTGGCATTAGTTGTTGATGTCATTGAAGCCAGACTTTTCTCTGAAGGGGTTTACACCTTGATACCCAGACACATGCCTAGCCCCATGTTCATGCTTGTAAGACACCTTGCCTGTCCTACGGGGCACCTGGCAGGCCTTTTCCCCCACCAGTCCAGCGTGATGTTACCAGCTCTGCACAACTTCTGGGGATGCAGACATCTGCTACCCTCCCCTGGGAAAGAGCCCATTTGTAGCACGGTCTTGTCCTACAGAGCATGAACAGAAGGTGTTCCCATTGCAGTCCCGCTCTTCTCTGTTCCTGTGGCTCTTAGATGTTCTGCACCCCCTTGGCCCCTGTACTGCCTGGACGCCAGGGAGAGCTTTCCAGCCTGGATTCCTGCTCACGCTGCGGCCTGCCAGCAGCACGTACGGCTGCTTGGGCCTCAGCCCACTTGCTGCTGGCTGCGCACGCTTGATTATTGCTTTGAAGGACGGCCGGCGAAGTTGTGAAGGATTTCATCTTCCTTCAGCTGCAGTTGGCTTTGGTTTAGGGCAGAAGAGATGAGAGGGGCTTACAGGGGATTAACTTTAGTGCCAAGCCCCTACCAATACTTTGATATATTGAGTTTAGTTGACTTGCTTTTACTTTTGCTCTTGTATGGTTTGCTCTGTGCACCAACCTCATTTGTGTATGTTAGCAGTCTGAAAGGGGAAGCACAGCCTCATGAAGCAAATGTGATGAAGAACACGAGTGGAGGTTGCTCACATTTGTTAGGAGGGTGTTTTCCAGTCTCGGGAATCCCCCGCTGGAGTTCATTGCTTTTTGTGTTCCAGTTTGCACAGAAGAGCTTGCCCTTCACTTTGCAGCCGCCATGTGCAGGGCGCAGCAGCCCGCAGCATCGCAGACAATATTTGGGCCGTTGGCACTCCAATGGCTTTTCAAGCAGCCTTGTTTTCCTCCCCGGTGCCCACTTCTCTGCCTCTCCACGTGTGTTCAATCATGATGGGCGCTCCTGTGCTGGTAAGCAATGTCGCCTAACGGATGGGAACTCCTTTGGTCTGCTGAGAGGAAGTTCTGCAAACATGCAAATACCTGAACTCAAAACCGTGGGTCTTCCCACACCAGTTTCACGAGCTTTCCCCTGCTGACCCAGGCACTACCGCACTTTCCAGTTATCGTATCTGCTGGCTCGGGTGGGAAGGTGAGCTGCGGGCATGGGAATGCCCCGATGGTTCCAAGAGAGCCTGAAAATCTCATTTCCTGAAAGCCAGCTATTACATTTCAAGTAGGTTCCCAATGGCAACAACCTCAGGATGTACGATTTTACGCCATTATCGCAAACTTTCATTACTCTTCCAGTTGGCTTGCCAGTATAAAAAGGGTTAGTCACCAGCATGTAAGAGTTGACATAACTCCAGCAGAGAGCTTCTAAGCTGATTTTTGGTTCCCTTAGTATGATCTGATACTAGAAGATCCTCAGGCAGAGGGCCCTAAAGCCTGTTCATTGTATAGGTTTTACATTTAGTTGGGTCTCACCAGATTGTGCCAGTCTTTCTCCTCCAGGAACGCCACCGGGTCGTGAGCACTGGCCCTTAGCACAGCTCCTAAAGGCATGTACAGGGTATGTTCCAGATGCTGTGCAGATATGAAAAAGGAATCACATCTGCAGGCTTGCAGCAGCTGCTACAGGGTTACTCACTGCTATAGAGACCCCCTTGGAAAGAGAACTTCATCAAACGGGGCAAAGAAAGGAAAATGACCACTGAAAAACTAAGCACGCATTCCCCTCCAGGTCCCTCCTCCACCAAATTTTCTGTTATCCCCTCCAAGAGGTTACTGGATTCTGCGTGTCAAGGGATTCTGAACTGTAAAGGATGGCAAAGAAGTTTTAGCAAAGACAACTGCTGAAGGAGCAAAGACAACTGATGAAGGTATTTTTAGTACGGGTTACATGGAAAATACTTCTCAGAGGCTCTGGTGTGTTAGAGGAGAAGACATATTTCCTCCTTTTCAGTTTCTGCTGAAAAACAGAACTTTGGAAGTAAATAACAATAACAAAAGAGCAACGGTTCTGATGGGTAAGTGCTTCTTGTGGCTGGTACTGGCAAGCCCCAAATCTCCCATGAGAAAATCTCAGAGTTTCAACCAGTTCCAGAGATTCAAGGTGCTCAGCTGGTCCGAATAAAATCTGAGGTCAGCTTCCAAGGTTTTGGGTACCCCAGACTCCAAAACCTTCTCTGGAGATATTCAAAGCCCGCCTGGACGAAGTCCTGTGTAACATGCTCTAGGAGAGCCTGCTTTATCAGGAGGGTTGGACTGGATGATCTCCCGAGGTCCCTTCCAACCCTTGCCATTCTGGGATTCTGTGAAAACATTCCAAGATTTCCTTTCTCTTTCTGCTGACAGAGAGGAATATTTTCGTTACTGTAGGAACACTCGGATGGGGATGTTTTCAGTTCATTATCTGCTCACGGTTTCAAGAGCCCACGGAAGGGAGTGGGTGTTGTGGGATGTAGTCAGTGATGAACTAAGACAGAACCAGCAGGCTTCTCTATTACGAAATGCTCCTGTTTCAAATTAAAACCCTATCTATTCCAAACAGAATCTGCCTCTCTTCTGGACAAAAGTAACTTCTGCATCTGTACTAGGGCCAGAGGAAATTATTAACAACACGATTTAACTATGCTGTGTCATTTTAGCTCTGTACCAGCAAAAGAGTCACTAATGAGCAATGATATTTCAGCTGATATCAAAATGCAGACAGGTGATTCAAAATTAATTCCCACAGTATTTCTCCCAGTTTTTCCCTTTTCAATATGTCCGCTTTTTCTTTCTTTTTTTTTTTTCCCCAAGGGAAAAATGATTACCATCTGGGGCCCCAAATACATTGATAAAAATACAGAATTTTGAAATGTTTTGCCATTCTGTGTTCCTCTTTTTGTTATCTGATTTGCAGCATGCAAGAGCATTTTAGAATAAACAACGTATTTTCGTACTTTAATCTGCATAGATGCTTTTCACTTCCTACTGTAAGTGTTTGTGCTCCTTTAGATAAGCCCACCTAATTCTCTGTAAGAAGGCCGACCATCAGGGTACACATATTGACTCTCGGTTTGTCACAGGACAACTTTTGACAAAACTCATGGACCTTCTCGGGAGTATCTTTCACTGGGTATCTGCTTTTCCATACTCCGAAGGCTTGAGCTGACAGCAAAATAAACTTGCTATCCATGCTGCGACATGAAATCCAAGCCTTTACTTCAGGCAAATGTTAGTAATTAGGTAATATTGATGGTACTAATGATGATTTAGACAGGCAGTTGTTTGTCCCCTGGTTCCCACGAAGGGGCTGTAATTTGTTTCATTGGAGATTGGGTTTTTTTCCTCGCCTGACTCCTCCCCTTGCGCATGTGGAAAACACACATATTTCAAAAGACCTGCTGCAAACATTTTATGACCTAAAACGCCCTGATGCTGCTATTGCCTGGTCAGACACATAGCAGCAACCCAACTTTGGACTTTGGAAAGGACTCAGAAAGGAAGCAGAAGCAAGAAAAAGCCACAGTAACATGTTTCTGCATGTGGTCACTCTTGCACGTTGAAACAAGCTTCCTAACAGCCAAACAGGCAGATGTGGAGTTATTTTTTTCGCATGAGAGCCGTGAGAGCGTGGATTGCTCAATTACTCATCGCGTACCGGTGGCCGTGTTGGCACTGACCTGCGGCGGCAGCTTCACCTCCGGGCCGCTGCTGCCCTTCGACCCCTCCATCTGCCCCGCGGGCCGGTGGGCTCTGCCAGCTACGGCGGCCCAGGGCCTCCTCTTACCAGGGAGGTTGCTCCACACAGGCTTCTCATTTCTAAAGCAGAGGACACGGCAGTCCTGCTGCAGACCACCCCGGGGCAGGTCCACGAGGAACTGACCCCAAGCAGCACAAAAGCAGCTGAGGTCAAGTCCCCCCCTCCCAACACCGGGGACCGTTGCCCGTGCTGTTGGGCAGGAGCCGAGCTCTCCTCTGGTATAAAGAATCACAGCAGTAAATAATCCTGGCAAGCTCATTATTCCGGTAAGCAATAACCAAGAGCGGGAACAGTCTTAGGCATCCTATGCAAATCAAAGTTTTACCTGCATAATTAGGGCAAATAGATCTGCAGGGAAAGTACATCTGCAACCAGTGTCACTGTCTGCAAAATCCCAAGAGTGAGCTTGGGTTGATCAGCAGAAAAAGCCACTTCCTCGCTCCTTGCCTGCAGGATAACTGATAGGCAACACTGGCAAGCAAGTTCCGAATCCTCCAGGCTGGCTGTACCACCGTCCTCTTCCAGCACCAAGCGTGCGTGGTACTGGACAGGTCACTTAGAAGTTTTTTGAATGTGTGCAACCTTCTAGCTGAGCCTTACAAAAGTCCAGACAGCAAACATCTTCCAGTTTCAGGCAGGAAAACTGTCATCCCCACTTTGCAACTGGGTAACTTTAAGCACAAGGAACTTCAACAGAACTATTCTGCAGGTTTTATACGACTCGTGCCTTTAAATCTCTGTCTTGGTCCTACACTTCTTGTAGAGTGATCTGCCCTAAGCCAGGCTGCCAGAACAGCTTAGGAGCGGAGGTATAGACCAGCGGCGGTAGTCACATCTCTTCCCTAAGTAACCTGTCCTTAAGTATAGAGTGCATTTTCACAAACAACCTTTTTATTGTTGTAGTTTACTTTTGGAACTGCAACGTTTCGCGTAGCGACACGCACAGCGCAGCCGCGATTCACTTCAGTCTCTCCTTTCTACAACGATTGCAGCTTTTGCTCAGGCCAGGTCTATGAGCGTGGGGTGAAAGCGAAGGGTGAAAGCGTTACGGATGGAAGTCCATGCAGACAAGAGGGCATCTGCAGAAGAGCTGGTGATGTTTGCTCTCCACAAATGCTAGCCGGGTCAGTCACTGAACTGCTGCTGAATTGCTCTTCCCAAATGAGGCCCTGCTTAAGCTTGCCGGGCTGCAGAGTATCGTGCGCTGATTTAACGTTAAAGACAACTTTGTGATGGGGTGAATTCCTGCAAATGAGTTCCCATTGCTGACGAACAGCTTCAAAATTCAGCTGAACAGGATGTACTGATAAACACTGCGCCATCAGCCAAAAGCCCGCTCTTGCTTTTCACAAACCCATATAAATAATTTTAAAGTAAACATCTGACAGTCTCCCAACTTCTACCAACCTCCTTTGACAGTTTGTGGAAACGGGACCGCCTGTGAAGCACGGCTCTGCATTACAGGGGGTATTCACCCTGGGGCACCCCGTCTGAATCGGGGCCATTAGTTCGGGGGTTCTGCAGTCAGACATCAACACCTGTGTTGTCCCCCAAGGCAGGTAGTAGCTGCGGTGACGTTCTACTTCATGCTTTTAAACCATGACAGAGCAGAAAGTTTAACTGCTGAGCTGCAGGGAGAGTCGTGTGCTGCCAGCAGAGGCTGATCCGGAAGAGGCAAAGCAGGTCAGATCCCTGGTGGCTTTCTGAAAATCCAAACAATTCGATCCTCTAAGTGGGTAAAGTCCCAGCCTTGCAAACGCATTTACCCCCGGGGGTAAGGGTGAGGCTGGATTTCACCCCATTGTTTGAAACAATTTAAGAAGTGCCACGGCTTGACATCACTGACAGCGAACTCCACCAAGTATAAACCGAGCTTATTTAATTCCAGGGAAATGTCAAGCAAGGCTCACACAAGCTCTATAAGAAGCCATTGGGAAGTTAGACTTCATCAGCAAGAGGACATAGCACGAGGAGAAACAGGGCGAGCAAAGCAGTGGCTGTCTACAGCCCCTCCATCAGGAGGCGAGGGCAAAGCTGAACTTCCCACCGAGGAGCAAGCAGAAACCTGGGGAGCATTTCCATGGTCAGCTCGGAGCTGTGCTTGGAGTGGAGGAGGAGTGGGAGAGGAGGAGGAAGAAGGGGCACCCAGCACAGAGCAGCACCCAGCTCCACTCGGACCCTTGTCCCGCAGCAGCCCAAGGGGTGCCGAGCCATCCCGGCGGAGCAGCGGGAGAGCAAACCCTGAGTACAAAGGCACACGAACCCCATTTGGGGGCCACCGTGCGTACGCCGGGCTGGGGCTGAGCCCAGAAGTCCTGGAAGCCGAGGGAGCGAGCCCCATGAACACGGGCAGGGGCTGCGAGCCAGGCGGCCACCCCAGCACCGAGCCCCAGGCGAAGCAGCACCTTGCAGCGCGCCGTGATGTCATTCAGGTCGCTGTGCACATGTAAACAAGGCTGGTGCGGTGCAGCCGGGACACTCCACTTCCTCCTGACAGCACGCTTGCACTTAGCGGGGTTTCTGCCTGAAAAGGTAAGGCTGCTTTTAAGCTCTCTCTTTCTGACCTAGAACCAACGTTACCGAGCCTATGCCGTTCCCAAGAAAAAAGCTTGCTCTCCTCGGGCTTTTTCTTAGGGGTTGGCTCTTGCCAAGAGGAGATCTGTGGTGCTTTGAGTCTTGAAAAAACAGCCGCCCCCCTCGCGCGCCAATCCTCTGTATGAACACATGGAGGAGTTGAAACGGCGGCTGCATGAAATTGCTGTTAACGGAGAAAGCAAAATGTCACAGCGTGGGCAATTAGCGGTTCTCCAACTGTTCTCCGGTGGCATTGCTCGGCACGATTTCTTTCCTTTGCCTGATTTCTTGGGGAATATCTTTTATTTTGAAATCGTACTTGCCGGTAAGGGAAACTTGCAAATCTGTTTTTTCTAACGGTGATTTATATTACCATAAAAAAAAAACCCTACATGCTGCCTGTCTGTGCCATCCCATGCTTTTTGACTGAATTGCAACAGTGGGAAATTAATCTTAGCCAGGGGGACACGACATGACAAAAATAGCAAGATTGCTTGGACTTGTTTTTATTAATGAGAACCCTGAGGCAGTTTTAATTCATAACTCAGACTGCAGGTCTGGATTAAAACTTAACTTTGTGGGCTGAAGCTTTTAAACTGTACTTTGTGAAAGGTTTGCTGGTGGGCTTGCATTCGCGGCAGCTCAGCTCTGCCGGGAGCTCAGCAACGCAAGCAGAGAGGCGCTTTGGCAATTACGGACGGGATTCATAGCGGGTGGCATCTCAAAGGGCTTAGAGTAGACCAGAAGGGAATCAGATGGAAGGTGAGTCAGTATGTCAAGCCTGGCTTGCTGCAGATGTTTGTAGGTGAGGACCTCAGCAGCAGGCTGGAGCAGTAGGATGTGTGAGTAAGAGTGTGATTTTTGTTTGAGGGCACGTTTTCTAGCGTCGGGTGAAAGTGCTGGGCCCTTGGCTCCAGTGCCGAACATCACCACCCACGGGAAATGCAGCCGTGATGGAAGTCCATCCACAGGACAGCCCTCACCCAGCCTGGAGCAAGCGCTCCGACCAGGCTGCCGGCGTCCTGCTGCCTGTGCACGCCCTGCTTCTTCAGCTGCCGGAGCTGCAGAAGTGAGAATTAGCCTGGTGTTGCAAAATGAAAACATCTCATCACAACAGATCAGACCATCCAGATCTGCTCTTCTTTTTTTTTTTTTTTTTTTTTGGTGGAAGAAGAAACCCAGAAAAAGTACCCTTAACTGTAGAACTTTCCACTTCTGACTGCGGAGGTTTCATACCGAAGCGTGAGTGCCAGAGCGTGAGATGTTCATGGCCATGCGATGAGGGCAGAGCGTAGAGGCGTTCGTGTCTTAATCAAATCAATTAACCCCATCTGCTGATGGGCATGCCAGCAAGAGCCAGGACTCTGGAATGACGTTCCTGTGCTTCTCAGTCCTATCAAGATGAACATCTTTCTCCTGGAAATGCCACGTTTAGTTTCCCATCGTCCAGCCACAAGTAATAATGTGCACCCTTAATTACGTCCTTATTGCGACAGCCTCAGAAATACAGACTCCAATTAAAATGTAAAAACCAGTACCTAGATAACGGTGTATTTACTTAGTACCGATTTTTTTGAAGTTTCATATTCTGAAAACAATGTTTTAGGTGGAGCTGTCTCCCTGCAACGTGTAGATAAGCAGCGATAAAATCTGATGGAGCTTTTCAGGCTTCTGCCTCTGCTGTACACGCCTCACGCAGTGAACGGCTTTGCTTTTGTTAACTGCTTTGGAGACCTCATTTCAGAGCGGCGTTCGGCGGTATCTCGGTGCGCCTGCTTTTGCACGCAGGTGGGAAGATAAGGGGACGGTGTAGGATTAAGCTTCAAGCTGAAGAAGAGAGGCGGGAGGAAGGGCAGAAATGTGACTGTTTTGCAGCCCCCTGTGCACGCGCCTGGCTGCATTTTGTCTGAAGAGATGGTTTAACCCCACTGTATTTTTATGACTTTGTCAAGAAGTCATTCATTTTCAGAAAGCGCCCAGTTCTGCTGAGCCAGCAGATATCACCCGGGTATGCATTAACTGTGCCAACGCTTTCGCACGGCCCGCCAGGTCACCCTGCTCTGTCCTCTTCATTGCCAACGGCCTGACCACGAGTTCTCCGAAGGCAAAGGCGTTTTCTGGCTCCGCCGGCCACACGTCTCCCGGTCATCAATCACGGCGTCGCATTTGCTGGGGGTGGTGGGGATGGGACGTCACCTGCATTTCCACAGGTTGGGTTTTATAACCTTTGGGCTCCAAGGTTCAAAGCAGCTCCCTGGTCTCCATCAAAGGGCAGCTTTTCAGGACTCTTCTACCCGTAAATACCAGCAATAGGAGGACTACTCCTGGGGGCATTTATTTTTTTTTTTTCCTAGTATCGGTTATTCAGCAACACAAGAGTTTTTCAATTTGGGATCACCCTAGAAGGTAGCAACACAAACTCCTGAGGACATAGTCATGCCACCGCCTCTGCTTCCAGCCCTAGTCCCTTGGGGGTTAGAAAAATACCTTAGAGAGGAGAGCAAAGAAAGGAAATCTTGATTAACTCTGACACCTTGTGGACAATTAGCAGATGAAGATGAAGGCGGAGGGGGAACCTCTCCATGCTGTGGGCTCCACTCTGGTCTCAGGCATGCTGCAGCCCTTGCAGCCCCGCGCTCGCCTGCACGCCCGGGCGCAGCCTGCTGCGATCCGAAAGCGAAGGCTGAATTCTGGTGTCAAGCGTGTGCATTCGGCATCGCCCTCGTGTCCCAGCAGTCGCATCCTGGACATCTTGGTTTACCCTAAATGGCCCCATTCAGAGGCCAACTTTGAGTCAGCAGCCTGAACTTGATTATTCTGATTGCTGACGGTGCGGTCTGGTCCTGAGCTGTCGCATGAAATGTAAATAAGGGCCAACTGTATCTAGGGACCTCGGTAAGCAAACTGTCTGTTATGACTCATTTGAACTGAAGAACACGTGTCCACTGGCCAGCATTTAAATAAGAGCGTGTCCTTAAAATAGAACATTTTGCAAATGTACCTAATCCTCCGTGGTTTCAATGGCCATCTAGCGCTCGTGGAGGAGCACCAGCCAGTCAGCCTAACCTTGACACCCAAGGGAAACCAGGCAGCTAGTAACTTTGAAAGTGGCTCTTTAATGGCTTCGTGGTGAAATGAGGGGTCACCTGACGGAACAGAAATTGGGGGCAGCGAGCAGTGGCTCTTACTGGAGACAAGGGCAGCAGACAGCACGCCCAGCTGGAGCTGCAGGCAAACCAGATGGAAAGGGATGACAAACATCCCGCGCCAGAAGTTCACAGCACTCTCAAGAAATGGGATGTAACCCATTTCGACCCAATCCAACGTTGATTGCTCAGGTCGGTGGCCATCAGGCCATGGGCCAGATGCATCTTTCCCCCTCAGAGTCCTCTGAGCCCTCTACCCTTCTCATGGGCACGTTCTGGCCTTGGGATAGGAGCAAGGCTGTGGTGTCCAGGGATGGGGGCAGCAGGGGACACCCCACCGTGGTGGAGAGCATCTTGTCCCAGAGCTGCCTTGGGGTGAGGGTTACTGGGAGTGAACTGCAGACTGGAGGGATCGCCCTGGAGGATCCAAGCCAGCCTGGGAGGTGTGCTCCGAGGCACTTGGCCTCGTGCCATCCTGGTGAAGGAGGGGGATTAGGTAGAGGGTTTCTTGACTGCAGCATTTCTTTGAATTTCGGTGCAACTGCAGGATGTAGCCCAGTTGCTAAAGCTGAGGGTGCTGCAGGAGATAAACATGCAGACCTTGCTTTTTGAAGAGTGTGAGAAAATGAAAGATAAGTTTAAAAAGAAAAGCAAGAAAGCTGGCAGCAGCATCTGTTTAGGGAGCCAGCAGGAGCAGTGGTTAGGTGGCCCTGCTCACCATCAGCGTCAGCCAGAGCTGCTGCACCCGTGGCGAGGGTGGCCTGCGTCCCACGCTGGGACCTTGCCACATCTGGGCACTTCTGGGGCCTGAGGTACAACCCTTCCATAAGCAGCCTTGAACGGTGTCTGTACCGACCACAAAGTCCAAGTACCAAGTACCTGATCTAGTTAGCAGTGTCCTGATCTGGTTAGCAGTGTCCCTACTCCCTGCAGGGGGGTTGGACTAGATGACCTCTAGGGGTCCCTTCCAACCCAAAACATTCTACGATTCTACCACAATGAATAACAAGCTGAAAAAACCAGCTGTTTGTGTTCTTTGTCACTTGAGAGCTCTAAACACTGCTCTGGTCTTGTAACATGGAGGAAAAAAAAACAACCATTAGTGACGGGGTACAAGTTACTAATATCTACCTAGCGGAGACACTTTTTCTGGCAAATGCCCCTTGCCAGTGCTGCAAGAAATGAGTCAGAAGGAATGAATCAGTGTCTGCAGTGCCCCACGAAATAGGAAGCTGATACTAAATTTTAACTGTTGTATGAGACACGGGAGGGAATCGCTGTAATGAGAGTTATAACCCTGTGGGGAAATACCCCATAAAACCAAACTCCTCCTGCCTGTGTTGCCTTACTGAAGACAAGTCCCAGTTACAAAAGCTGACAAAAAAAAAGATGGCCCAACAGTTCAGCATGCGACATTTTGCCATCCCTACTCATCTGAATCAAAGGAGAACCAGAAAATGGAAGCATCTAAAAATAAAATGATCTGATGGAAAAAAGTGTTAAACCAAGGGCTGCTAGGGTGATGAGAAATGGAAGTGGGTGATCTGATTAGGAATCCGCTTGTTACATTAGCTTAAAGACATGGCAGCACGCTTCAGGAGCACTGGCTGCCCTTAAACCAAACTTCTCAAGCCCCCTCCCTGCCACCCTTCTCCGCATGGCCTGTCCCCATCACGTCAGACAAGGCGGGTCCATGAGGTCCACTGATGGGGCCAGGAGACACGCCACCCGCGCAACGCCTAGCATGCAACTTGATGGCAGGGATGATGCAGTGGTTGGCACCCACATTTTGGTCGTTGAGCCACATGGTTGCTCACATGCAGAAGCTGGGCTGTGGTACGCCTTCCTTCCATGTATTCCTCCCCTGCCACCCAGAGACCAAACCACAGGTGACCTTGAGCTGTCAAAAGGATAGGCAGCTCCTCCTACTCCTCTATTAGCAGTATGGCACAGCTTCACCCATGCTTCTGGCACTCAGACAGCCCAGCAAGGGGACTGCCACACCAGGAATGGTCCCCCACCTCTGCATGAAGAGTGGGAGACCTCTGAAAGGGCAGATTTGAAGAAGGTAGCGGGACGTTTTATACAGAAGACATTTCCAAACCTCTACTTTTTACTGAGTAGTCAAATGGGAAACACAAATGTGAATATCGATAACTCTTGCCGTGCCTTTGCCTTTACAGTCCCTGTTTTTGTTCCCTACAGGAATGACCCACCCACCCTACAACACAACAGATGTTTCCAGCAGCCCAGTCATGGCGCAGAGCAACCAGACCTGCTCCAATCAAAATATAACGTTCAAAAACAGCCTCTATGCAACCACTTACACCATCATATTCATCCCCGGCCTGCTGGCCAACAGCGCTGCCCTGTGGGTCTTGTGCCGCTTCATCAGCAAGAAGAGCAAAGCCGTCATCTTCATGATCAACCTGGCCGTGGCCGACCTGGCTCACGTCCTCTCGTTGCCGCTGCGAATATACTATTACATTAACTCCACGTGGCCTTTTGGGAAACCCCTTTGCTTGCTGTGTTTCTACCTGAAGTACCTCAATATGTACGCCAGCATCTGCTTCCTCACCTGCATCAGCATCCAGAGGTACTTCTTCCTGTATCAGCCCTTCAAAGCCAAGGACTGGAAGCGGCGGTACGACATAGCCATCAGCGCTGCGGTCTGGCTCGTCGTTGGGGTGGCATGCTTGCCGTTCCCCATCATGCGCAACTACGGCCTGAACGACAACACAACTACCTGCTTTGCAGATCTTCACGTCCGGCAGATCGATAGCAAGGCGGCCACCGTGCTGATGATGGGCACGGCGGAGCTCTTTGGGTTCATTGGTCCTCTCATAGTTATTTTGTTCTGTACTTGGAAAACAAAAGACTCTCTTCGGGGCTTCCAGTTACCGCTGGAAAACAGCAGCGAGAGGCGGAAAGCTTTAAGGATGGTTTCCATGTGTGCCATTGTGTTCTGCGTCTGTTTTGCACCATACCACATCAACTTCTTTTTCTACATGTTGGTGAAAGAAAAGGTCATTACAGACTGCTTCCTGAGTACCATCACGCTCTACACCCAACCCTTCTGCTTAAGTCTTGCGAGTCTGGACTGCTGTTTGGATCCAATCCTGTATTTCTTTATGACTTCAGAGTTTCAGGACCAGATATCAAGGCACAGCAGCTTGGTCATCAGGAGTCGGCTCATGAGCAAAGAGAGTGGCTCATCAGTTAAGGAATGACAAGAAAGCCAGCTTAGAAGAATGAAGATATTTCGTATGAAACCTGGGACTGACTGTTCTGTGATACTCAACTACCAACTCCACGTGCAAGATCCTGCAAGTTTATTTGGGGGAGTTTTGTGGCAGTGGAAATCTCTCGATACAGAGAAGATAAAACTGTTTGTAAGACCAATGTGTTGGGAGCTGATGAGCAACGCAACTGGTGCAACTACACCTACTGCTGTGCCACCCACGCCTGACCTAGCTGGACTAGAAAATATACAGGAGGGAGCGACAATTTTTTTTTGCTGAGAAGTGGAAACATCCCAGGAGCTTTTCTTCTATTTTCCCAAGGCCATGGCTCTATGATCAAGCCAAAGACAATCCCACATCCATACGCTGACATCTGCAAGTGTCCTCTCTGCTAAAAACACGCAAAGCATACAAGAACCTGAAAATGGCCGGTAATAATAAATGGCAGGTTTGGTGTCTGCAGTCCGGGCTGCAGACACGTGGAGGTTGGCAGCTTGCTTCAGCGTGGCAGCCCCGGCTTTGAGCGCATCCCACTGGTCACCACTCACCTCCACTTCACCTTCCCAGAGCTCCCCCTCCCATTCTCGTTCATTATTTCCTCCTCACCCAGCTCTAAGTTTGCTCCTTAATTGCTGACGCATTGCCTAACATGCACCCACAGCTGCTGCGAGACCCTTCTGCAGGACCAATCCTCCCGACAGCTCCCTAAACACTCCAGAGAGTGGGACCTTCCCTTGTCCCAAGTGACTTTCTTCCCCTCCGAGCTGCCCCCGGGGGCAAGAGGTGCATCAGCCTTCGCCGTTGGACACCGAGGGGCAGGACCACCAGGAGCGCGCTGGGAGCTGGGCGCAGCCGGACTTGGACTCGGTGCAGGTGGATTGGATGATGCTGGTGGTATCGTTCATGTCCTCACTCTCTCCTGCATGCGGCTTCTCCACCTCAGAGGTACCTGTGATGGATCCTCCCCATCAAACCTCGGCTCAATGGGTTCAACTGGCAAAACTTTTTACAAGGAGAGGTGCCCTTGCCAAGGTGATTGCCCTAATTGAGCATAGGCTAATTTCTTAAGTAAATGATTCAGTGTGATTTTTTCCCACCAGCTCCTCTTGTGATCGTAATGTTTACATTTGTATGACTTCACCAGCTATGAAGATATGAAAAGCAGTGACAAGAAAGGATGCCATTTATCCCTTGTTTTAAATTAGCGACAGCTCTCCGGCCAAGGTCACCCACTTTGTGTAACTTCAAGGGTACCCTCATGATACCTGGGGATTTTTTTGGCTGAACACAGGCACTGATTTATTGCCTTTGAAAACCTGTGTTCTTCCAAAAGGAACGCGTACAATTCCCAGTAAGCAGCAGTGCCAGCATCACATGTTGCTACAAAAATAGCAGAAATACCAGAAACGCTTGCTAGGTATATTTTAAGTCTAACTACTCAATTCCACTTAATTACATGTTAAGTCAGCCAAAAAATTTCTGCGTATTATGTTTTCCCACTTGACTGTTTTACAATAAAATGGGAAAAAGCAAACAATAGCCAGGTTTAAATAACCATTGCGCTGGAGTTCCTCGAAAAGGCAGCGAAGACGTTCTGGTTTAATGCGAGAAGCTCGTGTCGTTCTCCCCCCGTTTGTGAGAAGATGATTCTGAGCCGCAGTACGATGAACTTCATCTTCCACGTGGATACGTGAAAATACCAAAATATGCCCTATCTGGAGGAAGTAACCTCCACGGAGAGAGTGTTATTATTGCAGGCTTCCGGCGAGAAAGCTGACGAGTAGGCAAGCGGTCCCTCTCCCGCTGAAGTCAATGGAAGTGTTTTCTCCTGCTGGACTGGCAGCTCCTTACGCCGATGACGTGCCTACACCTTTGCACACTGCAAGCGTCCCCTTAAAAACGTGAGCAAGGGTTGAGGCTCAGGTACCCAGTTAAGCAGGCGTAACGACATTTCTGTCAATTCAGCAGTTTTCTCATAAGCTAGACCCTGTACAATATTGTCAGTGAAGGAGACCTTAGTTTCTGTGGTTGCTTTGAGGATTTTTGCGCACCTTGATCAGCTAGCAGGCGGCTGGGAGCTGTTTACTGTGATTCCTTTCTCATAGAGTTCTCCATTTATCGAGTGACAACAAGTTAAAGGCACTGTTGCGGTAACTATGTAGCTTGTCCTACATTTTCCTTTCCAAAACCTGATGCTTAAAAAATAAATGTGTTTTTGCAAACATAGGCAGAGTTTCATAGCTATGACTTACACCTAGAAAATGGGGATCAGCTCCTCCTTGAATCAAGGAGTTCAAGGGATGGAGTGCATCAACATTTATTATTCTTAAACAGATCGCTTGCTTGTCTACAGAAAGATTCCAACCCATTCTAATACAACTGGCATTTATTTTTTTTTAACTACAAGACTTGCATTGGATTTAGGGGTACTCTGGGGAGAGAAAGGGCCTCCACGGCAATAGCCGTGTGGTGTGTGACCAGCGAGGAGGAGCGAGCGACTGCCATCATCCTTATGCGTAGGCGGGACCACAGAAACCATCTCCCGATATCTCATCCAACAATCATTTTGCAGATCCAAATCTATACGGCTTAAAAAAGCACTCACGCCATTTAGGACAAGATCGGTAAAGCAGAAATCGGTATTTATTGTCCCCTATGTACTGAAAGTTAGAACGTGGCCCCGGCAGGGGAATACCTGCTTCACCATCTGAAGGTCCAAAGAGTGATGGTGGCTCTCCCCCCCTTAACCTTAACGAGGAATTTGGTGGCTCCATTGAGGGATTACACTCCCCATCACCATGACTTCATCACCACGTGCCTTGCTCATGCTCCCCCCCCACCTTCCTGCCTCACTCGCCCTCTGAACTCCTTTAGACCCCCCCCAAGTGCTCTTCAATGCAGCCCCAGCCTGCGAGGAAAAGTCACACGCTCGACACTTTCAGCCTTTCAAGTCAAGTCACTTTGATGTGCAGGTTAGACAGCTCGGTCTAATGGTCTCTTCTGGTGTGTGGGAAAGCATAACTGGTTTGGGCTGGGACAGAGTTAAAATGGCTGTGTGGTGCTTAGCTGCTGGATGGGGTTGAACCACGACAGAGAGTTAGCCAACAGGGTCATGGTGGTGAGCTAGCCTGGAGATCAACAGTGCGAAGTAAGAAGAGATGAAGGAAAACTTGTCATTTTCTTACAGCATGTAGAAAGTCAAAGACCATCAATTTGGCCTCCACAAACCCACGTGTGAAACTCAAAGCCTTTAGTTCAAGACCTCCAAAACCTCAGCAGCGTGTCTCGAGAAGAACAGACCTCGTGACTGCCGAGGAGGACAGTATCTCATCTGCCTTCATGGCTGGGAGGTGCTGGATCTGATACAAGACCTGGGGCTGCAGGTGCTGGCGTTGCCTGTCAGCGATCTCACGCTTTCAAAGGCACAATGTGCCCGGCTCCAGTTCCTGTAATTCACCCCCTTTCCTGTGCCCATAAAACGTGTTTATTATCTTGACAAGAGGAAATATAATTTCATGCTGATGTTGCTCCTGGATTATCTCTTGTGCTGGTCCCACTGCCCAGGCTCACCAGCTATAAAAATACAACAGCTTCATCCTTCTTGGGCTGACACACACACACACAAAAAGTCTTTCAACAGAGATGCCACAGAAAGGCAGAAGTCAACGGAATCAAGAGGCTGGGTACAGCCACACAGGTTTGTGAAGGAAGGATCTGAAGGGGTCCCCGGGCACCTGGTGCTGGAGCAACCTTGCATCAAGCCTCACCCCGAAGGGAACTGCTCAGGGTGGAAACATGGCGTGGTCTCCAAGCCACCCGCACCGACAGTGGTGCACGACCCCGGAGGGCACGGCCCTGGGCAAAACCAGGGCATGGCGTGTCCTCCTTCTCTAGCACACGAGCCGTTCGCCTGTTAGCGAGAGAAAATGTGCTGCTTTGCAGCGCCAGCAAATGGCCCCCCCATCCTAACCAGTATCAGAGGTCTGGTAACTCCTCTCCTTCTTGAGAAAGGGCCCTCCCGTGCTTGACACGAACGTATTTGGAAAGAAACCCCATGGGATTTAATGCCTTTCTGCAGCCTCAGGTTCTGAGCTGCCGGATCTTGCGAGTCCTGCAGCTTCATTTTCTTCCCTTAAATGAAATTACCAGCTCTCTGTGCAGACAGAAAACAAAACAAGCTGTAAATGCAGGATAACAGCTCAACAACTAGGAGCCAGCTCAAAAATATGAAACCCCTTCATTGCATTTAACAGATTTCGGGGCTGTGACCGGTGCATTTTGACCAAAACCGCTGGGTCTGTGGATTACGCAAAGGGCTTAGCCCCAAAAGGTAGGGAGTGACCGACAATTGGTTGCTGTAAAATAAATGAAAGCTTCCTAAAAATGCTGCCCCTGTAGAGACGATTGCAGCGGCGAGGGGAACCGTGTGCCTCAGGGCACTGGGGGCTCACCCAGCCCCGCCGGCCACAGGCCAACGTTCAGCCCAAGGCAAGTCCCTGCACAAGGGTGAGCTGCTTTGTGTGAGCAAGCCCTCCTCCTCCTCCTCCTCCCGAACGGCCCTGTTTTTCATACATCCTTCAGGTGCATCCTGTCAGATATTTCTAAATGCCGAGCGCTTAAAGAGATGCTGATCGTATGCACTTGGCATTCTGCCCACAGGATACCAGGCTAAAGGCGAAGACGACCTTTATCTGGAGGCCTTAGATAAGGTCTCACAGTTATTTAAAAAAATGCCTTTGTCTCTTCTGCCTTGGAAAGTAGAACGTCGCATAGGGTAAAATGCATGTTTAACATCAGTAGTGAGCCAGAGGAGCAGAAATGCTAAACAAAAATATGCGTGCAGTTGAAAGAGGAATGGGGAGGTTGATTAATATATGTTGAAGGAAAAGGCTTGAGGCTTGTCAGTCCATCAGCCTTTCATGACTGAGAAGGCAGTGATCTTCTGCAAAAGTGCTCCAAAAAGCCAATGAGTGGAGGAAGGACTCGATGTGGTTATGAACCCCGAGGTGGGAGTCCAACCCTCGCTATGGTCCAACACCCACTGACCTCTCCTTCCCCAGCAGCCCTGCTGTAAACACAAACCTAAAAATAGGGCTCAGAGATGGCTGGATATGGTGCTTGATGTGTGCTGGACACAGAAGTAGGATGTCCTAGGCAGGATATCCTGATAAAACAGCCACTTTGGGATGAACCTTTAACCTGTGGAGAGGGACAGGGCACCGTGCCAGCCTCCCTTCTGCGAACGTGTGAAGGTTTTGCAAACACGAGGACTGTTCTTTCTTCTGAGGATCAGCATCAGCTGCTGAAAAAGATGCACAAGAAGACCACCTGGAATGATGAACAGCTCCTGCATCTTCCAAATCACTTTGCTGCCATCTGAGATGAGAAGCGTGGGGCTTCACAGGTTCTTATTTGCTAGCAGGCTACGTTTGCATGCTGGGTAAGCAAGGGGTAATGAAGAAGTCCACAGATATGTCTATAAACAGGTTCATGAAAGGCAGGTCCTGCTTGGCCAACCTGATCTCCTTCTATGACCAGGTGACCCGCCTAGTGGATGAGGGAAAGGCCATGGATGATCTCTACCTGGACTTTAGCAAGGCCTTTGATGCTGTGCCCCACAGCATTCTCCTAGAGAAGCTGGAAGCTCATGGCTTAGGCAGGTGTACTCTTCACTGGGTAAAAAACCCACCTGGATGGCCAAGCCCAGAGAGTTGTGGTCAACGGAGTTAAATCCAGTTGGCAGCTGGTCACAAGCGGTGTCCCCCGGGGCTCAGTTCTGGGCCAAGTTCTGTTTAATGTCTTTACCCTTGCTCAAAGGACCTGGAGGGGCTGGAGCGTGTCCAGAGAAGGGCACCGGAGCTGGGGAGGGGGCTGGAGCCCCAGGCTGCTGGGGAGCAGCTGGGGGAGCTGGGGGTGTTCAGTCTGGAGAAGAGGAGGCTGAGGGGAGCCCTCATCACTCCCTACAACTGCCTGAAAGGAGGGGGGAGCCAGGGATGGGGTGGGGGGCAGGCTCTGCTCCCAGGGAACAGGCAATGGGAAAAAGGGAAACGGCCTCAAGTTGTGCCGGGGAGGTTTAGGTTGGACATTGGGAACAATTTCTTCACTGAAAGAGTGGTCAAGCATTGGAACGGGCTGCTCAGGGAAGTGGTGGAGTCACCACGCCTGGATGCATTCAAAAACCATGTAGCTGTGGCACTTCAGGACATGGTTTAGTAGGCAGGGTGGTGTTGGGTTGATGGTCGGACTTGATGATGGTGGAGGTCCTTTTCCAATCTTAATGATTCTGTGGTTCTAAAGGCTGGTGTATAAACTTTATAAACTTGCCTTTGCCTTCAGGAGGATGAACAGATTTCGGTAACTGCATCTCCACTGACCACAGGACACTTCAGGTCAAGGATCCCCTTCTCCGTTCTCAACCCTACTCTCGTGAAGCACCACTTCACGGCACGGGAACGCACTCGGGTCCCCATGGTCAGCATCGCTGCCAGCACGGAGAAACCCCGGCACTTGCACAGCCGGCGGGCTCCGATGGCGTGGGGAAAGATGCCTGCTTGATCCCAGAGCCTGCGGTGACTTATTCTGCAGCCGAAGGCGAGAGTAGCTTCCTCCTTTCATTTCTCTTCCACAGTTACGTTTCTGCTAATTTTGCGGGGTCATAGGACTAATTACAGAAAATATATGAATAGAGCAAGAACAGTTCTATTTATACGTTACCCGGTGTAAGGAAGGGAAAGAAGCCAACCGCCGTGTTGCCTTCCCAAGCCCTGGGCCGTGAGATGCGACGCTGCGGATCGACTCAAACCCTTCAGCTGGAAACGAGGCAGCTCGGAATAAGCGAGACTAAAATACGCGCCTGCTGGTTTGCAGCAACTCAGAAAGGTGACAGTACTTAGCCAGCAGTAAAAAACCCTAAAAATTATATATCTATGCATGTATATATATGGGAAAGGAATTAAAGGAGGCAAAAAAAGAAATTGGGAATGATTCACATTATGGGTGGTTTGGGTGGTTTTCTTTTTTAAACAGTATTTTAGGAAAATCTCCACCTTAAACCATCCTATTATTGCAGAAATAAAGCCAAACCTTTGGCTTTAGCATATAGCCTTGATAGTCTGAGGCTAACCAGGCTTCCAAGAAAATGAAGGAAAATTACTTCCTTCCAGTAACTTAGGCTGGCACAGTTTTCCTTTAGCGAGGAAGATTTTTTTCCTTCTGTATTTTATAGTTTTTTAGCAAGCAAACGGCAAGTGGCTGTGCATAAAAGCAGCAGCAGCTTGGCTGGAGGACACCATCACCTAACGCGACTTCTGTGCAAAGAAAAATTTAAAAAAAAAAAAATAAATAAATCTGCGTCTGAGGTCTCCATCGCAGGGCAGCCGGATCGAACGACGTCATCGCCTTTCCCAGTTGTTTTAGCGTCATTAGCCGTCCTCGGTTTATGCAGCGAGGAGAATTAAACTACAGGATTTCCTGTTCGCCAGCCACCGTACGGGGCTGCAGATGCCGGCGGGATTCCAGCGCTCCGAAAACATGTGGAAGTTTAACAAGGAATCGCCGGGGCTGGGATTGCTGCGAAAATCGGTGGGGAATAAAAGCAGAAAGCTCGCTCCTCCCGCTTTCTAGCATGGATGTCGCCCCCCCGGAGGATGGGAGTCACTGGAAGGTAAGCGCCAGCGCGGCTGCACGCTTCCTCCGGTACATGAAAGCCAGCGCAGTTTTGAGCGACGTTATCGCTTCTTGGGGGGTTGTTTTGCTTTTCATCTTGCTCGAGAGATCTTGTCGGGCAGAAGCTGGTGCAACATCCTCAGCGCCTTCTGGCTGCGCCCGCGTGTTTCTGTCTCCCCCAGCTCCGAGGGGTGGGCGAGGGGAGCTGGGTGCATCCGAGCACGGGGAACGCCTGTTTTACCCCAAATACTGCCATTTTGTCCTCACTGACAGAAGCTGCCATAACCGACCGGCTCTGTTTACATGTTTCCTATTTAGTGCCGGGATTAAACAAACAAAACTATTGCTTAAGACGCAAGTGCCAGAAAGCCTCTGCTACTTCAAGTCGGGAACTTATCTCAAGCCAAAAGTAGTTTTCTGGTTGTTGTTTTTTTTTTTCCCCCCACCCCTCTCCCTCGGCTGCTCTTCCCCTCCAGCATCCTGGGCTTGAAGGGAGCCAGGGGCTCCCCCAGCTGCGCCTGGAGCTCAGCTTTAGCCTGGTTTGTCCAAACCAACCCATGGAAAAGATGAGGACGAGTTTGCCAGTGAATCTGGGAGCAGTAAACGCGAGGCGGCGGCGATGTCGGGCTGGGTGGGGCGCAGGGTGATTCAGAGCAGCCAGATTTCCAATGACAGCCACATACGCCTCCAGGAACAGGCACCGCTAACACGCTCAGAAAAAGAAACGAGGGTGTCGTAATAGCCGCCTTACCCTCCTAATTAATTGCAAAGTTGCTTGATGTTTAATGAAGTGCAGCCTCCCCTCTGTAACTTCAGCACGCAGCCGGATAAAACTCAGCTTTACCACTGAAAAAAAAAGAAAACCACCAAACGTCCCCCTGCTCCTGCCCACGTGTAAATCCACGCATGGATGAAATAGGAAAACAATCAAGGAAGAGGCAGGGAGCATTTTGTACGATAAAGTCACTGGACAAACCCCCTGCCAAAACCCACAGGAGCATCTCAGCGGCGGCACTGATGGCAAAACACGGGCGGGAGCTGGAAGGGCTTGGGGCAAGGTACAGGCAGGAGGGAAGGCTCCTCACAGGGTGAAAAACTGAAAACAAGTGATAAATTAAAAAATTAATCCTGTTGAGGAAGCACTGGAGTGAATGGGCCCTGGCCAGACGCAGGCCAGCGGTGGCTTGGTGGGGAGCAGCCGCTGCTTTCTTGCCTGGCACCCCGACAAGCACCGTCACCTAAAAACTGGAAAGTTTTGGGTGCCAGGAGTGACACCCAGCCCTCCCGCTGAGGAATAGGCAATCCCAGGAAAAGCCAAAAAAAAAAAAAAAAAAAAAAAAAGGGGGGGGAAAACCAGCAAGGGGGCTCCCTGTGGCCATATCTGCAGGGACAAGGTTTAGGATTTGGGCTGAGACGCGTGGCAGGGAGGAGCTGGTGGGACAGGGACACCGGGCGCTCTGCAATCCAAGCCCAGACCAGCAAGTGCCACCTCCGTGGCTGGAAGGCCATGACAAGAGCTGGGAATAGCTGCATTCCCCACACTCCCCAGCAGCTTTTCCTTCCCTGTTTTCTGCAGGGATGGAGACAAGGTCTCCAGCCACCACTTTTCCAGGGTTAAACAGACTCAGTGCAAAGGGCACTGGCCGAGAACGGGGCTGAGCACGAGCCCCTCGTGGGTTTTCAGGCAGGCGAGGAGCACGTGGGGATGCTGGAGGGGCCGAAGGGGTCCTTTTCCCGCTGCCCCCTCGAGCCAGACGTCCCCGCTCCCCTTCCCGGCAATAGGAACCCTCTGACCCGGAGCTGCCAGCTCGAGCAGAGTCAGCAGCCGAGGAAGCGCGTTAGCAGCCCAGCTTTCGCTTCAGCCTGGCTTTTTTGCAGCCAAACCCTGAAGGATTGAGCAACGGGGAGCAGGCAGTTTGGCAGGGGCTCAGTTCTGGACGCAGGGTGCAAGCGCCGCACGCACGCAGGAGCGTGGGGAAACGCGCCGAGCCCTCGTCTAGCAGAGGCTGCTGGATGGATCTGTATGCGTATATATAGTGTACATAAACCCCCAGCCTTCCTCCTGAAACTGGAATTTGACAGCCCCGATGAAGAGCTGCCGCGGCGAGGAGGAGCAGGGTCAGGAGCCTTCACCCCGCACCCCAACGCGGCGCCAGGCTGCGCAGAAGCCCGGTCCCCTTTTAGAAATCCATCCCTGTGGCAAACGCCAGGCTCAGGGCTGCGGGAAGCAGCACCACAGGCTGCTGCTTAATTAAAATACCAGCGTGGAGGGGCTGGGGGGGCTCTCTCTGGCCCCCCAGAAGGGCAGGGCAGGCTGCCTGACACCTTGCAGTGCCAAGGGAAAACCGCACCGTCCTGCGGCAGACGATGCTACAGGCCCTTGGTTTGGAACCCACTGCTGCCGAATCGCCTCCCCCCAAAGGAGCAGAGCATTCCCCGTGGGCTCCGCTCGCCGATGGCAAAAATCCATCACCGCTCCGGAGAGCTGCACGAGGATCTGTGAACCCCCCCCCCCCCCCAACCTGCCAATAGCCTCAGCGCTGGCTGGATGAGGTGGAACGGGTAAATGGATGAAAAGCATTCCTGCTCTAACTAAAAGACAGAAATATTTATCTTCCCTCATGTCCTCAACTGTTGCTGGAGGATAATTTCTGTTGCTACAACACGATGCCTGCACAATGTGCCCTGAGTGCTGCAATTGAGTTAGCAGGGCTGGCAGAGCAACTGGCGTGTGTCCGGCCAGCTATTAGCTTAGAAACCCAGCCTTAAATCTGGAGCCAGAGCTCTGATAGATCTGTCCGCACCTCTCCCACCGGCCCCTGCTCCCGGCGGCTGCCTGCCAGCACCATCGTTTGCTGAGGCTAATTAGTGCCCTCGCTGCTGATTCACACCAGACCACTCCAAAAAGCCAGTGTCTAGATCCATTTAAAATCCCTATTTATTTACCGTCCCACCAAAACTGCTTGTGGCCATAGCAGAGAGAACCAATTTGATGGGAGTTTGACAGAAAACTCAATGCAATAAAAGTGGTCTTGGAAAAACCCTGGGGAGGTGAAGGAGCTCTCTGGCATTAGCAATGGAGAGGTCAATGCTATGGAGCTCCATCCCAATGTCACGGTAGCCGTGGCATCGCCTGAGGGGGTGGTGGGGACGCAATCCTGAGGAGCACATTGGGAAGGAGCTGCCTGGAAGATGCCTGGGATCACCACCCGTAAGCAGGGTCTGGCTCCACACCCTTCCCAATGCACACACACACGCTGTCTTGCACACACCCCCCCCCCCCATGTCCAACTTATTCCTCAGTACCGAAGCCTGTTTACTGCACCTGGGGAAACAGTGGGAAGTTTTTGGCTTTACAGCATCTGTTTTTACTCCCTACAGAAACCCTCCACCCACCTTAACCACCCCATGAGCCAAGAGCCTCAGCCGAGATGGAGAGCAACGCGTCCTCCGGGAACTGCACCGTTCCCCAGATGTCCTTCCAGTCTACCCTGTACGCAACCACTTACACCATCATATTCATCCCCGGCCTGCTGGCCAACAGCGCTGCCCTGTGGGTCTTGTGCCGCTTCATCAGCAAGAAGAGCAAAGCCGTCATCTTCATGATCAACCTGGCCGTGGCCGACCTGGCTCACGTCCTCTCGCTGCCCTTGCGGATGTATTACTACATAAACCACACCTGGCCCTTTGGAAGTTTTCTTTGCCAGCTGTGCTTCTACCTGAAGTACCTCAACATGTACGCCAGCATCTGCTTCCTCAGCTGCATCAGCCTCCAGCGGTACCTCTTCCTCCTCCATCCCTTCAAAGCCAAGGACTGGAAGCGGCGGTACGACGCGGCCATCAGCGCCGCGGTCTGGCTCGTCGTCGGGGCAGCGTGCTTACCCCTGCTCGTAGTGAGGAGCCCAGCCTTGTCCAACAGCACAAACACGTGCTTCTCGGACCTGGGGGTGAAGCAGCTGAGCCCGGGGGCCTCCATCGCGCTGGTGACGGTGGCGGAGCTCTTTGGGTTCGTCATCCCCCTCGGCATCATTGCCTGCTGCACTTGGAAGATGTGGCAGTCCCTGCGCGAGTGCCCGACGCAGCTGCAGAACACCAGCGAGAAGCAGAAGGCTCTGCGCATGGTCTTGATGTGCGCGGCCGTCTTCTTCATCTGCTTCACCCCCTACCACATCAGCTTCCCTTTCTTCATGATGGTGATAGAGAACATCATCCAGGACTGCGCCGTCCACAGGAGCACGCTCCGCTTCCACCCCATCTCCCTCTGCCTGGCGAGCCTCAACTGCTGCCTGGATCCCGTCCTCTACTACTTCATGACCTCCGAGTTCCAGGACCAGCTGCTGCACCACAGCTGTGCCGCCCTGCGGGCTCGGTTCCTGCGCCGCGGGAGCGGCCTCTCCGTCACCGAAACCAGCGACGACATCCGGATGAAGAGGAGAAATCTTCCACGCTTTAGGATTTGGTCCCTTTCTAAGTTCTTTGGCCGAATAAACAGCATGGAGATCCCCCCCATGCCGCCTGACGAGCTTCTGCTGGAGTCCATCTCTTGAAATGTCAGCCGGGTCTCTCCGTGGAGGTGCTTCTCATGGCTCGAGTGAAGACTCCGTTAGGTCTCCAAACAAGTTTTGAATTACCCTTGCGTGCAACAGATGCCAGGATCTGACCTAGAAGGACATTTTGATTAAAAAAAGGGTTTCTGGTTGCGCTGTTGAGGACCTTTTGCTTTACAGCGTTCTCCAGCACATTACTGCTAAAATACCTGAAGCAGCCGTCGCCCATGTCAGTATTTCTCCTGTGCTGAACTGCAGCCAGGTTCAGGTCCCTCGTTTCTGTTGTTCCCGTGTTTCTACATATTTGTAATTTTTGAAAAATCTTCCTGAATCCCGAGTCGTAAGCGGGCAGCTCAGCCTCGGCACAGCTCGGGGAGGGAGCACCAGGGGAGCCCCAGCCCCGACCGCTGCTCCTTGCAGCCCACGGTGACTTAGAGCATCCACCTCGCTTGCGTGAGGCTCTAGATCGGGCCAGTTGATTATCTCCATGTCAAATTATCCCCTTTCCATTGCAAAAAAAAAAAAAAAAAAAAAAATCATCTAGACCTAACCTAGCCTAACCTGGTCTGCATGGTTATAACTCTACCAACACAAATCGAGCAAGGAGCATTAACCTATACCCACAGCAACGTTAAAGGGAGCTTTCAAGCAAACTGGCACCAGCCCACGCCATCGAAAAAGGGACCCAGACCTGAGCGAGGGAGTCCACCAGGCTCCTGGGAACTACGGGATGCTCTACTGGTTATGGGGGGATGCATGCTTGGAAGACAGACCGTGACTGGACGTGCCACCAGCGAAGAGGAGGAAGGATGAAGGACAGAGCTGCTTGCAGAGCTGCAGAAGGCAGGACTAGCATCTGGCATTGCCATCCCTTGTGTTGTCAGTGGTACTCTTGTGCTATTTGGCGTTTTGCTTCATCTAGGACCACAGGCTTTAGATGTTACCCAAGCCCCTCAGCCTTGCTTAAAAACCAGAAGAGGTCCCAGCCCTCGCTGGGTACCGAGAAAAGTTTACAAAACTGACTTGAGCGCATCCTTAAGGCTTCAAACTCGTGAGGAAATAAAGTTATCTCAAGATGTATTTCGGCACGGTGGGTATTATTGGAAGTGCTTGTAAATCGTCTCAGTGGGCACCAGGTTTGCTCGCAAAGCAACGGGACTGTCTGCAAAGGGGGACCCCCAGTTTGGGGCTCAGAGAGGCCCCATTGCCACCACGGTCCCCCACACAGCAGCCAGCGAGCTTCCTCCTTGTGTGCTAAGGCACCCACGTCTGCAATGCCAAAAAACCCATCAGGGCATCATATAAGTAAACCTAGGCGGGGGGGGACACGACACGACACAGAAAACAGCTTTGCTGATTCTTGGATGCACGTTTCCAACTCATGCAGCATTTCTGGGAATCACAGAGCGGGCAGTGGTTTATACCCTTGTGTTGCCAAGGCTGGTGGTCAAAAGGCGAGGGGGGGGGGGGGGGG
>JADKXX010005168.1:0-29280 GCA_017310255.1 Butorides virescens
TTTTTTTTTTTTTTTTTTTTTTTTTTTTTTGCACACCAAGACTTAAAACTGTCCTTGCAAGCGAAGGCTGCTATGGAAGCGGGGGAGCGCGCGCCTGCCCCTCCTCCTGTTCTCTTTACACCTTTGCAAAACGGTCGCATTGAGCCAGACCAGAGACCACCACAGCAGCTCCCTGGCTGCAGCTGGGGAGCGTGGGGAGCGCGCTGAACGCCGGGCTGCGGGCAGCAATCCCGCCAGGGCACAGCCGTCCTCAACCATCGGTTGTGGGGCTTCCTGCAGCTGCACTGAAACCATCATTCTCCAGAACCATGCAAAGCTTTTTTCCAAGCTGCTTGACCAACACCCATCTGCACCCACCGATTCCCGTGGCAATGAATTCCCTGTTTTAGTTATACCTACATTGCTCGGGAGCGTGTGGCTGTTGCTTTGCGCCGGCCACCTGACAACATCTTTGGGTGTTCCTTCCTCTTGCACCACGAGAGACCAGTTCCCTTTTCTCCTCCTCTGCACGGCTCGTGCCTCAGCGGAGGGGAGGGCTCACCCACGCTCCGGGCCCCCAGCCACCTCCTGGGTGGGAGCAGGGCTGATGGCCACAGCTCAGGTCCTCCACGGCCATAGGCCATCACATGTTCAACATCCTCTTCATCTCCTCTGCCATCCCCAGCCATTGCCCGCCAGCTACCCACGTTAACTCAAAAGATCTCCTTTCTTCATGAAAAGAACCAGTTTGCAGCTCCTCTTACCTAAGCAGAGTTTTTCTTCCCCCTTACACATCTTTTCTTTTACCAGCACTAGATTTTATTTGCCATTTTGTCATCTGGTTGCTCAATGTCCTGAGAAGACTCTCCATTTCTCGGTAGCTGGTGTTAGATTTTCTTGCTCCGGTTAAGGCTGCACCAGCAGCGAACTTTCACACTTTTTACTTCACTGTTTGCTTCCTTTTTCACTTTGCTGTTAGAGGCTAAAAATTAGTTTTGTTCCCAGCATCACAAAACCAGCTCACTGACCATAGAAGCCAGTGCTGCTGGACATCACTCCTCAGACCTCAGTGACTCAAAAAAAAAAAAAAAAAAAAAAAAAAGACAAACCCACAGCTAGTGACCGATATGAGTCAATCCAAAACAGTACAAAAACAAGAAAATATTAGATAAAATCTTGTCAGAGCTGGTTTGATAACTACGCTGACAGAGAGCAGGTAAGGTGGAGCTGCCTGGACAGCGCCTGGCTCACGCTGCCAGCTAAGCCAGGGCAGAGGAGCTCCAGCATTTGGGCTGGTAAGCTGAGCTTTGTGTAAATATCATCTATGATACACATAGAGGTCAAAAGATCTGATTTTGAAAAAGATCCTGTACTTAAAGCCATCAAGAATAAAATAACAGTAATAAAAAAACCCCAGAACACATCTGCAACGGCTGGTTTGGTACCACCACTCACTGCTGTAATGAGTTTGTTGGGACCAGCAACTACCATCAGATTAACTGGTTTCACTCACCCTCCTCTCTAACGCGGTGGTTTGCACTTCAGAATTTAACTGCACAGGTAGAGCTGCTGAAATAGAGGAAGGCTCTATGAATTTCTGAAAATTGAAAGAAAAATACAGCACAAAGGAGAGTATTTGGGAAACTCGGGGTGAAAACATGACATCCCAGTTGAAACAGTCAGAGGGACAGGGATCTTTGTTTTGCTTATCATCAGTTCCTTCCTCCAGTGTTTCTTTCATGTTTTCTGCTCATCTATAGCCTCTCAATACTGAGAAATTACCCCCAAAAAACATTTCTTACTTTTTATATTGTTCCTTATTTCCCAAGACCAAAACTCCACGCAAAGACTCCCGCTGACGCCAGCAGGCTCATTAATTTCCATTAACGAAAACACTGACCTTCCCAGGGGGAAAACAGGGACAGACACATATTTTTGGATTAGATCAGCCGACATGAAGTGACTTTGGTTCAGTCTCCTGAAGGCTCAACCCTTGTCCAAGGGTCTGCTCCACCAGAGCTGGGGCCAGCAGAGGAGAGAAGCGATAGAAACGTCCGTCCTCATCGTGCTTCCAGTAGCTGCAAGGAGATGGCATGGCTTGTTTGCCCGGTGGGCTCCCAAGCCTCGATGCTGCATTTAGGAATAATCTCCAGCTGTAACAGAGACTGCTTTGGGTCATCGATAGATCTTCTTTCAGGATTGTCAGCATCCTCTTCCTCAGGGAGCAACCTTCAGGCAACAGGAGGAGGTGCCTGGTCCAGGGTCAGACGCATCCAACTCCTACACTGAGGGCTAGGTTTAACGTAGGACTGGGGTTTCTAACAATTCAGCATCGCCTGAATCCCTCTAGGAGGAACGTTCCCTGGTTCTAAAACACAGGGGAGGGATGAGGCTGTCACTGCCCCTCCCTGCAAGTGCGGTCCTTGCCTAAAAAGGAAGGAAAATGGTTAAAATTCCTCCCTAATTTAAGAGGGGATTTGAATGCCTGTTTCTCCTTGCTAGGAACATGCCCTTGGCTAGTCTGCACGAGGACCAAGGACTGTCTCTGCTCTTCCATCAAGGCAGTGGGAGAAAAAAAGAAAAGACCGCAGCCCAGTAGGCCGGTCCTGGGTAACGGGGAACAGACAGGAACACAACTTTTGGTGGTTAGTGCCGTCTCCTCAAAGGGGAAGACCTGGGTGCTTGTTCCCGCTTCCAGCTCTATTTCGGTATCTTACGTCAAACCAACACGGGATACACTCCATAAACAACACCAGCTGCTGGCAGGGCGGAGGTGTGGGGTTTTTGGTGGCAGTTAGCGCTCGATTTTAAGGGTTCTCCATCCTGTCTGCGTGTGGGTGATGATTGAGCAACAGCTACCTCTAAGAAAGCCAGTCCTGCAACAGGCCCAGATGCCCCCAGAGCCTGTTTCAGCATGAGTTAGACCTCAGAAAAAAAGCCCTCATCCCAGTCAAAGCCTGTTCTCAGTCCTGGGCATACACAGAGGTGCCAACAAAGTTAAAAGGAGAGGAAAAATGAAGCCTCTCAGAGGTCAGGTACCTTCATGGTCAGCAAGTGGCTGAGCTACAGTCATCAAGATTATAATTTTTGATGCCTGTCTGCTGAAGTTTCCTTCCACCCCCGCTTTTTTCCCCCTAAACCTAGAATTCAGAGAAAAAAAAAAACCAAAACAAAACCCACAAAAAACCAGAACAGCCAACAAAGGTAGGATGAACACAAATGATGTAGCCAATTGTCATAACGTATTGTGAGCACTGACACATCTCTTAACTCATCTGCCAACCCATCTTCCCAGTGGGCTCAACAACGATGTAAAAAAGAAGGGAACATCTTGGTGGAGCTCCAGCTTATGTGAAAGTTGTGGCTTTTACCAACCACAACGTGCGGCCACCAGCAGCCGGCTCCAAGCAGCCCATGGCCGGCTTCGCCTCCCCGCTTGCCCTCCTAGGAGTCCCAAGGGAAAAACTCTGTGCTCAAGTTTTTAATCCACCCAAACTGTGGTCTCGGCTGACTCGTTTCTCTAATCCGCTGTCAGCCCGTTTATCAGTCCTGTGATTCAGCGCCATTATCTCGCACAAACTCCACTATTACATGACACAGTCGATATTTAAAGAAATGGTAACTCCTTGTGGTCAGACAGAGGTCTGTGCAGCTAGAGAAAGTTCCCAGGAGACCTATGTAAAACAGAAGCTAAAACTCATATGGCTTTGAGTTTCTAGTTTAATGAGAGGTTTCTTATTTAAGTGAATTAATGCTAACCATCAAAGCCCCACATCCCAGCCTGTTCCTGTTGGCTAACGGTCTGCAAAACCCAGAGCAGCACCATCTCAAGTCCAAAGACAACAGCAGCACCACTGCCCACGCCAGTGCGGTGCTGTTCCCGCGAGTTCCTTCACCCAAAGTTTCTCCCTCTGGGTTCGTTTGCCCCCAACTGACCCATCCCAGGTGTCTCCCATGGGAGATCAAGCCCTGGTGGCATCAAGCTCAAAAGCTCTTTGGCTGCAGCCTGGTTTAGCAGAATCTTCTACAGCAGCCAGGGGTTTGGGTCATGCCTATGCTCCCTCTACGGGGCAGCAAGGGAGGTATTTACCCCCCAGCCCCCCATTACATTGCTGCACTCAAAGAAAGCCATGGGCTGCCCCAGGCTCCAGGGGACACCCTGGCTACAGGACAGGGCTACAAATTCCAGGAAATCTCCCACAACCAAGTCGAGCCAGGACACAAGACAGCCCCAAACAACTGCCTCGCTTCCCATGGGTCCCTTTGCAGTCACATAACAAGTGCAGAACACTTGTTTTTAAGATCTTCTCCCCATTACCCCAGAGCTCTTCGTTTGGTGATTGGTCACAACCCATGAGTTCAGCTATAAGGGAAGACTGTTTCTGGGAATTGAAATTCCTTTGAAGATGGACCTGCCCCCCGCTGGCAGCACTGCCCACACCCACCACGTCAGCACGACACTAAAGCCAACTTGACATCAACCAGTCGGATGTTTAGAAGTTGAAAAGAAATTAAAAACCTGACTGTAAACTACAGAAATAAGTAGGTTGAATATGGCACCACAAGCACTGAACTACACGCAGAAGAAATCCCAGATTCAAGCCCCGCTGACGCTTTTGTTCCTGATGGGTTCTGCCCTCAGATGTCCGTTGCACTACAGCACATCCATGTGCTTCCAAACCTTACTCTGAGGCACATTTGGCAGCTGGAAGGTGTTCCCATGCTGGCTCAAGGGCAGGTCTAAGACCAACGCTGGGCCAAAACACCCGTGGGCTTCCACAGCGTGGTGCCCAGCCCACAGGGGTTGGTGGTTAGCACGTGTAAGGGCCTCATGAGGGCGAATTTGTCTCTGTTTACATCAAAAAAAGTTAAGTAGCCCTTGGCAGAAATAAGAGCTAGGGGAGCACAACACCATCTGCTCAAAGGTTAGTTGTTTTGTGGTGGGATTTTTTTAAATATAAATGAAAACAGAAGAGGGGAAAAAAATCAAATGATGCTGAGAAAGCAAAAAATAAGAGTTTTGTAGAGAGAAACCATTAGCTCTGTTAAAAAACAACAAATATTGAGTCTGCAAATAGATACTGCAGGTATCCAGTATATCCACAAACAGGATATTTGTGGAAGAAATACAAAAGTTGTTGATATCTGGAGCTCATTTTTACGTTCAAGGCACTCGGCCAGAAACTCTGCCCTCTGGATAGTTATGAGTCATTTCCCTATTGAAAATCAAGGGGCTTAATCTACGGTGGAAATAGGGCCTCAGAAATCCACCAGCAGTCAGCAGCTCTTGGTGCAAGCTCCCCTCGACCCATACCCTCCCACTCCCCAGCCACCTCCACCCAAGCAGCCCTTTACCAGAGAAGAGGCTTTCAGGCAGGCAGAGGCGGCGGTTGTGGCTTCTCAGCCATCCAGACATCCACCCCATTCAGCGGTGGTTGGTGAATCGTCAAGAGCAGTTAGCACTGAAGCTTTGACAAGAGCACAACGAGCTCCGACATCAAGGAAAGCGGCTTATGCTGCAGCACCGATGTACAAGATAAGCAGAAATGCTTTCATTTCTTTTCAGACTACAACCTTAAGCAAAAAGCCAGCAGCCATAGCTCAGCTCACAACCGGGGATGCGCTATCATTTATTTTGTGTGAAGGTCTGATACCACCCTCCTCTCTTTTTTTTTTTTTCTCCTTAAAAAAAATAAACATGAGTTGATAAGGCAAAGCCATAGCTGCTTCCAACTTCACCCTGAGCAGTAAGGGTGCAGCAGCCTGAACGGTGGCTTCTACACCCCTCTTATTTTTCTAAGCATTAAGGATTCTCTACCAAAAGGGGCTAAGAATGTGAGACGACCAAGCTACAACCACCAAGTACTGGGAAACCAAAGCACTGAATTACTGCCAAGTCACAGTGTACCATTACCACTGGTATCACCACCCCAGAAAACCAAAGACCCCTACACAACCCCTCCCTACCAAGGGATTTCTGATCATCAACAGGAAACTGTAGGTTTATCTATATCCATGGGTCTATTCCTAATGAATCCCACATGCAGGTGCTCTCACTCCAGAATAAAAGCACCTGGTTGCACTCCAACAAGGGATTAGGTTTGTGGGAAGGAAGTTCCTTGTTCCCAAAATCAGGTGTCCACACATGGGCTTAACCCAGAACAGCCTCGAGCATCAACAAGGCCTAAAATGGAACAGCTCAGGAGAACCTGAACACTTCTTAACAGACACACAACGTCCACATCCACAGTCAGAATGACTTTTAAGACCGTAAATTCACTTTCGTATTTGTTCACATGGAACACCGACACGTCACAGTATAAAAAAAAAAAAGAGAAAACACATTTAAGTAAACAAAATAGTTGAACTGTAAAAAATAATTTCCTTTGGAGGTGAAGTGCTAGGTGGAGAGTCTTTAATTACTCTCAAGACAGGAAATACGCCCATTTATATTGCCTAGGTAATATCACAAACATACACACATAATGAAGAAATAATTTTAATGAAATAATGTGACCGTAATTATACATATTATAATTATTTTGGTTGCAGCCTCGAAGCTTCAATCAGTGCTAGCATTTGGGCCCTGTGCCATCACTGGCAGCCAAGCCATCCCCCACATGGCCTAAAATTAGGACAGTCAAAGCGGCTTTAATCCTTCCGAGCCTGACCTCAAATGTGGTCCTCCCGGAGCAGTAATTCAGCCACGTGGCTAGCTACCATCCCACTGCGGAGCCTTCATGGCCTGCACCGCATTTATCTGGCCCTACAAAAGTTCTCTTCCATTCTAGGATTTTTTTTTTTGTTTGTTTGTTTGGGACGTGTTAGGAGAACACGAGATGAGATGCAACAGATGGGGAAGTGATGGGGTGGAAGAGGCTGTCTTTATTAAACATTGTAATGTTTTCTTTCTTTCTAGCCTTCCTGAGTACTTCAGAGAAGACCAAGAAACAAAAGCATCAACCTACAAAACCTAAAGCTGGCAGCTGCTGGATCATTAACAAGGGGGCTTGTCCCATTCAGCCCACCCTGCTGCAAGCAGAGCTGCTGCAGTTGGGGAAGAATGAATCCCAGACACAGGAAGACAATTTAAAAATGTAAACCAGGATTTCTCTGAGAAATTCAGAGCCGATTTCAGTGCTCTGATATTCCTGCCATCACTCACCATATACTCGATTTCAGCACTCCAATACTTCTGCCATCACTCACCACATACTCTGAGCACATCTGAATTTTCAGTAGCTTTCCCTGTGCTGCCAAGAACTAACGACATCCACCAAAGGAAGCCCAGTCTTGCTGAAGTCCTAGCAGGCTCTTCATCCTCCAGGCATCTGCACATACACTGTGACTTTTCCTGTGGGTGTGAGGTGAGAGTTTTTCACTATCACACTAAGCACAGCTGTGCTGCAACCATCCATAGTGTAGAGTTGAGCTTGCGGTGCATAATGTCTCACTTTTAGACAACCAGTTTATCAAGCCTGAGGTGCTAAAGCTCTGTTTCACAGCAGGATGAGGCCTCAGTATGCCTTTCAAAGGTCTCAACACTGTCCCCGTTTTTTCTTACCTGGATCTTCATCTCAAGGCATTTATATATGCAAATAACAGTTTTAAAAATTCATAGGCATAAAAAGTCAGGCTGGAAAAAACTCTGCGGTTCTAGTGTAGACTAACACCTACTCTAATGGAAGCGTCTGTCTCGCACACACCCCACCAGCAGCAGCCCATGCCTTACCAGTCACACTCAGACGGAAAGCTATCAGGCTTCTGCAAAGGTCAACGGCATCTCCTCCAAGTCTCAAATTAAAGTTTGCTCTTAACGGTGAGTTTTGTCTTCGATTAGAGCGCTTATACTTGAAAAAAACCTCACTTGTCATCCTGGAAAAATGAATCTTCCAAAGCAGTGGATTGCCGGATCCATCCAAGCCGACTGGATTGTCAGCTTAACGTTCATAAAGGTATTTAAAACTTATACCTAAAGACACTGTGGCAGAAAAATACCATGCAAGCTAGCATGAAGATAGCTTGTCAATAAGCAAGGGCACAGATATTGCTGACTGTCCTGCATGCACTGGTTGCTTTTTCAGTAAACACACCAGTAAATAGAAGCTGCTACAGTTAATAAGTTTGCATTTGCCTCCTAGTAATGTTAGCCCTCCAGTTACCACCCCTGCGTTTGAAGCAGAGTCTTACCCAGATATTTAAGAGGGTCTTTACACAGGTTACAGTTATATTAGAAAAGTGTTCTTTACTACAGATAAAATCTAAGCAAAGACACTACACACCACCTAGAGGAAGCTTTCATCAAACCATTTCTAGGTTTCATTTTGGCACAATAACTGAAAACCCCGCACATTACAATAAATACACCAAGTTTTTACCATTTACACACGCTTTACTCCCAAGCGCTTGCTGCCTGTGCCATCTACTGGTGCAAAAGACTCCTCTGACTCGCACCCTCTCCTGCTTCCTACAGACCAGCTGAACACAGGAGCTGCTCAAAGGGAGACAGCATCAGAGGATCCTGGGAATACTGGCCGTTTTCATAAAAGCAATCTTAAAACTGCAGTCCTTGGATCTGAATGCCTGCCCCCAGCACAAAGCCATCAGGCACAGATAATAAGCCTAGCACACCACACGCATGACCCAAACTTTCCCAAGGCAAGAGCACCAAGCAGGTAAGAACGATCTGTTCCTCTGAGTGTGCTGGCTCACTGCCTAGAACATCTCATAAGCTCTTCAGGAACTGACTTCGTTTCTTTAAAAAAAAAAAAAAAAATCTTTACCAAAGGTAAGAGAAAGTGTTTCAGCCCATCTGGAAGCACATCTAGCATTCCTGCTACAGGTCTTCAGGTAGCCAAGCCAGTTAAAGGCTTGGCTAGTGGAGAGCCATCCACCGCACAGTTGCTCAAAGCTGGGAGGAAGAATTTCTATTTTTTGTTGTCAAAATCAAACCTCAACGCTGCAAGCAGATGCTTCTGGCTCTCTGCAGCTAACACATTTCCAAACCCTTCCACTCAAGGCTACCAAAACAAATGAGACAGCCAACCCACCCTCGTTATCCTCTCAGACAATCCGGAGGAGGAGGGAGAGATCACCACAACAGTAACTTGCCCGAGCACATAGCAAGTCTGTAGCAGAAACTTGTCAGTGCAGCTACTTCCCCCAGTAACACATACCTGTGTCAGTAAAGCATACCTGGCTCCCAGTGACAACCATCAGAGCTTTCCACAGCATTCCATTTCAGTACAGTACGTAATGAAATACTCTCCCACACTCGCTATTTTACAGCCAAGCAGACCAGAGCTCTAGTCTTGGGGCACGTCCTCCGTGTCACATTGCCACACACCTCGGGAAAAGAGCAGCCTTAGTTTCCAAGAGAAGGCAGCAGAATTCCCTGCTGCCCAGGAGCTGCACTCTCCTCCTTTCCCCCCCGCACAGCTCCATAAACAATGCCTGCGAGCAGCTACTCCCAAAGTCACTTCTCACCCCCTAGTTCTTAGTGCAGAAAGCCTGCTTACTGTTCTACCTCCAGCTGTACAATCCAAGTTGTTTTCCAGAAAAGCCAGAAGGGTTCAATACACACTTTAGCTCGCCGAGCAGCCAGTCATAGAAATTTCACTGCGATGCTCTCTCGTAGCCCTGAGCTTAAAGCACAGCAAAGCTCACTGGTCAACACTGAAAGGCATTACAAAAAGTTGTTGATTAAACCCCTGCTGTCTCGGTCTGTTACAATATGCTAGAAAGACTTCTCATTAACATTGCCATAAATACACCAAGACAAGCATACCTTGAATACTGCCTCATCAAGACCAACATTCAAAGGGATGAATTGCAGAACGCTTCCCTCCTTTGCTGTCCCACATCTGACAGTTAACGCCGCTCAGTGGATTCACTTCACAGCACTAAACATCGCCGAGAACTGCCTCCTGCTGGGGGACCGCGTTTGAAGCGAGATGTCTTTTCTTCCCTCTGTTCCCCAAGTTCCTTCTGTACCACAAAGCATTTCCACAGCGACGGGAAGAGGAAATTTGACTTCAGAAGCTGGAAAAGAGGTGAGGGTAAGGAGGGAAGAGCACTGCACCCTGCCGCAGGCCCGTAACCATCGCTGCCCCCACGTGGGCCATATACCGGCGTACTGCGCTCTCGCCTCCGAACACCATGAAGTCACACAAACACCAAAGTTTTAGAGAAACATTTATTATAGGGTTGCAGAATTTATGCCAATATAAAGTCCCTTAATAAAACTCTCAAGTTCATCAACTGCAGGACACTAACCCTTCGTTATCTTTACACTGCAGCTTTCAAAAAAAAAGGAACAATGCTCCGACTGCAGTGGTAACGCTACTTGCTCATAAAAAGTTGATCTAAAAAGTTTATATAAGCCAGAGTAGTTTAAGTTTACAGCTACAGTCACATTCACAAGTGAGCTATACCAGAAGAGATTATTGAAATAGGAAGTTACAGGATAAACCAATTCATAACCAAAAATACTGACAAGCTTTAAGAGCAACTCTACCTGAATCTAACAACCAAATACCACAAAAATCAAACAAAGGTAGAAGAATTAAACATAAGCTCGGGGAAGGTTCCAAATATACATACGAATTCAATACAGTAATTGCACAAAATGAAAGAGGGTAGTGTTAGAGGTTTATGATCACTGAGGTTGGATTTTACATGCTTCACACATGGTAGTTAAAATAAACCTTTAATGATAGGCATCAAAAGGTTCTTTTTAGCCAGGATACGGAGTGCAGAGCTATTCTACAGAACCACACAAGATGTGCAAACCACAGATTATTACTATTAATCATTCTGTGAGTTAAGGTGAACAAAATTGGTTCCAGCCAAGAAATTGGTTAACTTTTATATATATATTTTTCTGCCATTCCCAGATTACACTAAATCAAACACATTCAACAGATATTAACCTTCTAAAAAAAAAACAAAACCAAACCTTACTCGTATTAACCTTCTAAAAAAAAGAAAAACAACCTTACTCAAATTTAAGTTTTACATGAGACAACTAAAAAGTTATACCAAAGATCAAAGAAAGCTGAAATGGTGACTTTGTCTTTTGAAATACAAGCAATACACAGAAAATGCATAAGGCTTTTGATTATCACTGCACATTTTAATTAAGAAGTCGACGTCTAATGCTCAGACTTCTCAATGAAGGTGTGAACTAGTCACCTCCCATCCAACACCCTTCACTGTTGACAGATCTTTGTTTCAACAACGAAAGAGTTTTCAAAGTGTCTGATTGAATGACAGTTCTCCACTGAACGTTTCTGCAGACCTGGGGACGAGAGAAGATGAGAGCCTAAGTAAAGCAGATCTAGAACCCAGCAGCAAGTATTCACAAGTTTTGTATCATGACGAACAGCAGCAAGATACAATCATTCAGCACACAGTATTTCTACAGCCATGACTTGCCACCTGAGCTCGGTGTCAGTTTGTTTTCTATCAGAAAGCCCCCTTCATTTTTGGCATGGTAACAACAAAAGAGGGGCCCACATACAAACACAGGGGACAAAGCAAGCAAGCACTTTTTTCCCCAGTATTCCGACACCATTTTAGTACGGAAGAGACACCACTTGTTTATGGCAAAGTTTCTCATTCATAGCCCTTCCTAACCACAAAGAAAAAGAAAGGCAAAAGCAGACTGAAATTGCGGGGAAGGAGTTTAAAAACTCAGAAAAGGTGCAGAAAACCTCCCCTAGTTCTTTACCAGCACTTTTCCCCACCCCATATGTATTAACACAGAGTGTGCTTCTACCCAGTAGCCTTCACTTTGAGAGCCCTGCGAGGATTTGCCACTCAGCTGATGACCTTACTGAAGTTTTTCCTAACAGTATTAAGTGATTTTCTCTATTTTGGGACACACCACCATTGGATCCGACACAGGCAGTTTACCTGTATCAGCTGTGAATCTTTACTAGGAGACAAGAATATAGGAGTCCTGCCATCAAAGACAAGCTGCTCAACTAAAGCACTTCAATATACAACAGCTAGAGAAGAAAGATTTATAGCTTGTTTAATAAGCAGAGGATTGTTTGGGGTAAGCAAGAGAAGCTATCTATCAAAGTCTAGAAGCACTAGCTCTTAAACCAAACCCAGCAGGGCACTGCTTTAGTTTATAAAAGCTTAAAATACAAGTTGCCCTTCAATTCACCTCAATCTTAATGCTTGTACGAGCTAAGAAGTTTCCAGTGGGTATCTAACTGGGTACATCACTGAACAGTCAGGATAACCCGTCCCATTTCCCACACGCCTTCAGTTACAGCTCCAGGAACTGCTGCAGAACCTGGGGTTGCTTTGATCTAACAGATGAACCCATGAATTCTACAAAATCTGAGAGCCACTGCAGCATCAGCTAAATGAGAAGACTTCTCCACAGAAGTTACAGGAGTTTATCCATTTTAGTCTAACTATTTATGTGTGCGTGGGTTGTGCACACAAGAAAGGCGTGCTAAAAATTTCATCTGGAAGGCAAGACAAGCCTTGGCCCCGAGTAATTTTTTCCTCAGCAGCAGTCTTCCATTTGACTGGATTTCCCACCCCCTTCCTCCCCAAGGGCAAACAAGGTTAGTTACAGAATAGAAATTGTACCAAGGATTCTAGTAAATGAATAATGCTTTTGTGCAAGTATCCTGTAGAAGTCTTTTACTATGCAGTGAAGATGTCAACAACACACTACAGCAAGACAATTTAAGGAAACATCATAAAACAGTCTTCGCAGTGTTGTCTGTGGACTACAGTCTTTCAGTCACAGCAGCAGTCAGTTTAGACTTGTTCACAAAAGTGTCTTCACAACAGCTAAGAGACACTTGCCTCTGCCTCCTGTAAAGGCAACACTTACTGTTTCTTCGTGTGCCCTACACTGTTAGCCACACAGGACCAGTGTTATGCTCCCACATACAGAGCCTTCCATCTAGTAAGAGGATGTAGTCTCTAGCAAACAGCAGATGTGGCTCGTGATTCTGCAAGCTGTAACTGGGCTGAGGAAACTCTTGCCTAAGAGCTTGGCAGGAAAACCAGAGCAGAGAGTTCTGACAAGCCAAACATTTGCATTCTGAAAGGCTGTAACCGACAAAGGATTAGTTCGCTACTTGTTTGGCGAGAGCAGCAAACTATGAAGTGCTTTGAGAACTACAGTGAAGTAAAATTCATGGCATCAGATTTCTGTACTCCAGGCCTCCTTCCAGCATGTCAAACCACCGACACCTCAAATTCCATCCTTTTCACAGAATGGTGGGGGGTGGGGGGACACGAGGAGACAGGCAATAAAGAAACAGAGCTCAGAAGTTCCTATGAAGCATTCTTCCTCTTTCAGAGAGGAACTCTGGGATGTCCAGAGCTAGTTGTTCAATTTTTTTTCTCCCCTCAGAGCAAGTGAACCAGAAGATAATGCTTTTACTTGGTGCTCCTCTAACCTTGTTCTAGATAAGACAGTGACAGACTAAGCTGCACCTACAGAGACTCACATTATCAGACGGATTATATGAGTTTTGGGGCCAAACTAACCTACAGATTCAACCAAAAGCTGGAACAGGAATCGGCTTGGGCATGTGACCTCTAATTCCAGAACCGAAACTCTCTCTCACCATGTTCGAATGAAGCTTCAGATAATACTGACATACTTGAAAGTAGTCTCAGCTCATGTTGAAGACCCACAGATTTCCAAGTCTAAAAACTCCAAAGGTTTAAGTATTTACCCTCTCCCTACCCAAACAATAGATTTTTTTTTTTTTTACTGAAGGGGACTTACCCATTATCTGGTCTCTACGCTGAAGTCTGAACGTCTCTTTTCCAACACAGAGTTGGTAGATGAAGATACCCAAATCAGACACATTATCTATCTCCTCTGTGACCACCATTTCTTCACGGACTAGGTAGGTCTGAGGCAAGTAAGAGCCAGTCTGGAAGAGGAAAAAAACAAACCTTAAGATACAGTATTCTGCTAACAGCAGACAAACATCACTACATTTTACTCTTTGCTTTGGAAGGGCTTCAAGCACTAGATTTCAGCTTTCTTTCATTTCAATACTAAGATACGCTATGAACAGCTCCATACCAGACAAGTTAAAAACTAACAAAGGCTATTTCAAACAAACAGTTGCAGTTACATCCAAACAAAGCGCAGTTAACCTTAATATTGCTTGCCTCACAGGAAGCGAACATAAATAGAACCTGTTTGAGTTCATTTTTAACTGCAAACTCTGTTGCATCCAAGAGGAGAAAAAGGATTACAAAAGTTTCCTTCCATGTTTGAGGCAATATATTTCTAACACAAAAAAAAGCAGTAGGACCTACAAAAGTTAAGTCTTCACCACAAAATTGCAGCACTATTGAAAAGACTTCCCACCCCTCACAACCAACTCCTAGAAACAGTGGCAGGGAGACACATTAAAGTCTGTCTTCCTGAAACTAAAAAAAAAATAATGAAACAAGCTAAGCTGGATCAGGTGGCCCCTAACACTAGGTGGAGAGAAGTCAATGACTTTTTTAAAAAGGACATTTGACACATGATAGTTCAGTATTGCATTTAATTTGAAAGTAGCAGCAAATTCTAATCAACTTGACCCGTAAGATAAAGCCTTCTTGGAAAAATACCAGTTTTAGTCACTGAAGAGTCAAAGCGCTTGCGGTGAGCTCATAACTACAGCACCGATAAGACAGAAGAACAAGTAGGCATTGTTTTTTTCATTAAAACTCTCATGGGGCAAGTGAGCTTTCTGGTAGGAACTTCCAGGCTTAGGCTTTCAATGATATTTGGAGCTTTATCAAATACCTTTATAATAGCTAAATTTAACTTATTTGCTAGTTGCTTTCAGCTTTCATAAAGCTAGGTATTAATGAGAGCATTAAGCGTGAATCTACTCAACGTAATATACGCTGACAGCTGGCCTTAACTTCAGCACACGACTGAGCCAGAGGGATTATGTACTTCGATGGCAAGAGGACTGTAACTCAGGAGGGAACACCCAGCATACTTATCAAAAGGGATCTTGTCAGCATAACTAAACAGTAAAGTTTCCACGTACCGCCAGTTTTGCGAAGAGATCCATCAGGTTTCTTGGTGGCATAACTATGGACGTGTTCAGTGGAATCACATAGCAGTTACCCAGTTGCAAGTCAAGATACGCCGTCAAAAGCTATTTTAAAAACAAGTTTTCAATTAATTAAGCATGGCCTTCGGTTATTAGAACACAGGTCTCCGAGGACCAGGAAGGAAGCTCAAAAAGCTGGAGGTGATGCGCAGCTGGTATCAAAGCGATGCGTTCGGGAACTGCCCAGTGTTAGAACTCAGCTATTACCGCTTCCACAAAGTGGTTATAGCTACAGCTTACAACAGGACTTCTGTACAGAAGTCAGAGCTGACTATAAAAGCAGTTTTTATCATAAGTCTAAATGAGTACAATTTGTATTAATACAGACAAAGTATTTGGGAGTATGCTCTCCTAACTGAAGAAGTCCAATTAAGCACAGTGCAAACAAAACTGCTGATAAGCAATCACTCCCTGTAAATCGTTCTTCAGAAAAAGCATTAGTTTCCAGAAAGCCACATCAGCACTGCCACCAACTGCAAAAACTGCAGAGACTAGAACTACCAACATATCTACTTGGCTTATTGTGACTTTGCATAGCACTTAGCCAGAATCAACTGAAGTTCTTACGTTGCCTGAATCCTTTAAGTTACAGCCAAGATTCTGTCAAGACAACGCAGATAAAAGCTGCAAATGCCGCGAACACAGCTAGCACAGCTTGGCAGTCCATGCTACTGTTAAAGGCAGCATGTACCAAGGTCAGTTCTAATGTCTTTACCCTGACTCTATCTACATTGTCAAGGTTTGATTTACAAACAACCTACGAGAGCTTTTACACTGGACTAAGTGTAACTGTTAATCCTATCAATGCAACTTTAATAAAAAAAATTCAAATTAAAGCTATCCTCTCATATTTGCTTTAGAGAAACTACATGCAACTAACACAGCATTTTCAGGTTCTGGGTTTTAGCCACCTGAAGTGATTTTTCAATTCACTTATCCAAGGAGAAGGAGCCCACACTTGTTTGGAATTCTACATTTTGCTGTAACACAGTCTGGCAGAATCTTAGACCGAATCCTCATTTCTTAACTCACATTTACAATGTTCTCCTACCCTCCCTTTCATTTACACAGGGTTCTTGACCAAACACTGTGCGTCACTTCCAGACATCCTATGGGCAACAATATTTAAAGTTGCATAGCACCGAGATGCATCGTTCCGATTAACAATGCAGTCAGAGTCACCGTGGGTGTGAACTATCTAACATTCTTGTAACACTCCTCCCTTGCAGAAGTTAAGTCTACTAATAGAGAGTTAAAAGGATCAGATTTCCCACACTTAAACCCATCCCCAAAGAGAAGCTTGCATAGACAGTAAGCTTTAAAGGTCTCAAGAATGAAAGCCCTGGAGCTGTTATGATTACCATCTGCTCCACAGTTTCCCAGTGAGCAACAAGACTAGTTATTTCTTAACACTTCACATATACTCACCCTATCAAAGTCATGAACGATCGCTGCTGGATCACTGTCCGAGAACTTTGGAACGGGCACATCAATGATGGCTATGTTATCGTCCTCTCGAATGTCAGCTTCTTCAGCAATAGGGAGGAAATAAGGTTCTGCTGCACGATCACGATTTTCATTTTCAAAGTAACACATTTCACCACGGTACACCTTATGCTGAAAGCCAGAGCAAGGCTAGTTATTTTTACAGCAAACGTTGCTTTAAAACTGTATTTCTAACACTCACACTATGACAAAGCACAGGTCTGACACACCTGGAGCTTTTATAAATGACATTGCAGTCTTCATGTCCCAGTTATTGAAGGTTTTCTATTATAGTGGTAATCCACTTATAATTACACTTTTTCTTATTCAGTTATGCTTAAAAAAAAAACCAAAAAACAAACACACCACACTTTCACATTACCTTAGGCATGAAGTACTTGTAGATGCAGGCTCCACCGACAACAACTCCTGCCAAGATGAATGCTAGACCCAGCAGAGTCAACAGACATCTTCCAGATGAGTTTTCACTTCCATGTGTGGCAATTTCTGGATCCTTTAAATAAAGACGGATGAGAACTTAGAAAGTGTAGCCACTCTGAATTTAAAGCTGTTCTCCACTGCTCCATTTTGACCTACCACCTTCTATTTCTTCTAGGCATGCAGAGAGAATTGTAATCGTATAGTAAGAAAACACACAAGATACTATTGTATCATACTAAATATACTAAACACCTATAACAAAAGATACAGCGCCGCAGTTAGTACAAGGAAAGCAAGAATTGTAGAGCAAGGTCATTCTAACGTATGCAGCATTTTCAGGCCTCTTCCCAAAAGCCTATTTCCGATCCTCCTTTTGCCATCAGATGGATTAAGGTAACGTTACTTTCCCTTACAGAGCTGGACTAATAGGAAAAGCTAAGATGCAACTTTGTCTATTAGCTGTGGAACAGACACGAGTCAAACATTCAGGTTTTAGACCTTGTAATATGCACAAGTGACGTCCACTATGAAAGAGAACCACTCGTCAGCTTAAATGCAGCTTAAAATAAAAACAAGTCCCTGTGGCACATCCTACCTTGCAGCTTCAAAACACTCTTTCTTCCACCCAAGTCCCAGGGAAGTTTTGTTTCTAGCAGCCTGAAGCTTACCTCTTTAGTTCAGTGACTTGTTTTTTCCCCCCCCCTCACTGGCTCCCAACAGAAGATGACTGCATCCAAAGGAAACTACTATCACCATCCCATAACGTGGTGTTGTACTGTGTAATACTGACTGCAAAGTTAGTGGTGGTGTCTGAATGGCAAATTTAACACTCAAGAGTTCTTTCAGTGCCTTTCTAGACTTCCAGGCAAGAGGCTCACAGAAGCCAAGTTGAGAGGAGAACAGCAGAAGTACTGTCAAATACTAAACAATTAGAAGAGACATTCCCTTGGGGCAAACGTGCACTGGGTTTGGGTCTTTCAAAAAAAAAAACCACACCAAACAAAAAACAAACAAACAAAAAAAAAAGCAGCCCAAAAAACCAAAACCAAACCCCCAAATGTTTACATCATCTATATATTTGGCCAAGTATGTCCCTTTAACGATTCATGACTCCAGTACTTAGCAGCTCGCTTTCAAGACCTGCTCTTTGTACTGGTCAGGAAGAAAAAATTTGATTTCACAGCAAAAGATCTTTTCCTTCACTTTATTCCTAGAGTCAGTAGCTAGATTTAGCACAGCAGCTTCCACGCCTTTCTTTATTTGGGTCCCACTGTTTGCATTCCTGTAGAACACAATCTATCACAAGTGACCTGTGATCACAACAAGCCACAGCATTATTACACCGGCTGCACATATTTCCAGGCTCAGCAAGATACAGCAGTGTAAAAGTCAGATGCATCAGCCATGCAAGTACGGAAACAAAAAATAAGCTGTTTTGTGAAAGTCAATACTCCTACATTCCACTGTCATGTCCTCCAAACAGAAAAATGTTGGTTCAGCAAGACATACGCCACCACAATTAGCTAGTTAAGCATTTGCCAAAAACCCAAGCTAGTTTCAAGTCAGGATTATGCCACATTTATATGTCGTTATGTGACAGCCATCGTTCAGAGTTAACTGGCTTTTAAGATCAAGGCTAATTCTGTTGTCTTCATATTCTGCCACCTTCATCTACACCTTTCAGCAACTTACTCATCTAGCCTACCATTGCGTGAACACAACAGTCTGCAGCAGGTTTTGGCACCACAGACTTCCTAGTGCTTGGATAACGCGGACATATAATTAGCTGCACTTGCACTACACGTATTTCAAACAAAGCAAAGGTATTTATCATTTGAGAAGCAACGTAGGCAGCCTGAATCTGACAAGCGTCGACAGAGCTGATAAGAGAACACAATACCAAGACTTTGCTCCAGTCGGTTACAAAGCCTCTGCTCAAAAATAATAAAAAGTCATAAAAAACCTGCAAAGAAAATGCAGTTCTAAGCTGTGCAGTAACAAGCAAAGCAAACTGGGAGTAACAGAGGAGAAGAAAAATCACTTGTATTAACATCTGTGGCTAGCTCGAGAGACACTGTTGACACAGTCAGCTCCAAAGAATCTGCAGGGAGAGTATTCTGCAAGCTCCAGTGTTTTGTGCAGATATTCTAGGGGACTTTTATTGTGCTGTTTCAGCCAACGTTAGCCATTAAGCTTGTTTGCTCTGCACAAATATTCCAGCAAAAGGAGACATTAACAAGGACTAGAACAAGTTTGTCTTGGAGCAGAATTGTGAACTTGATGTTTACAGGCAACTCTAAGCCCTTAAGTCAGAGTGAAGAGTTGTTAAAAAAAAACCCACTCATGTACACATATGCAAACACAGAGAATATTGTGACAGGTATAACAAAACAGCACGAGTAGCTTCTAAATTGAGAAAAACAGCTATCATGAGAAGAGAAGAAAGCGTTTAAGTGTTTATTAGAAGTCTTATGCTCAGAATTTGTATGGTACAGGGCCAGTAAAAATACATGTAACAAGTTGCCTCAGGAGTAGCTGATGAGTTTGTCCTACAAGAAACAGGCCAGACTAATGACATTTTCAAAATTGAAATTGGTCCTTTATCTACACCATTTCACTACTTCCGCCCCGCTCTGGATCCAGTAGTTCAGTGCTACTGTACTAACTGTGCAGACCAACAACTCTGACAGCTCAAGAGAGTCCACGGAGCAGTAATGCCACTCTGCACCTCTTCCCCTTTTAGAGGGAAGCTATTTCAGGAGAGGCAGAGGCTCCGTAGGCTGGAAGGCAAGCTGCTTTTCCTGATTACAGCTTGGGGGGGGGGGGAAATAAAGACACTAGAGTCCAAGCTGACAGGTGTGTCTGTGTTTTGTTTTGTTTTTTTTTTTTAATAATCCCACTCCCTGATTACAAATTAACTAGGTCTATCCCATATCCCTCCTCTAGAGCTACTGATTTATTTACCTAGACACTGATCTTCATCTGACTAAAAACGTCAGCAGCGAAGCAAAACACCTTCAAACTAAAGTCTCCCACGGATTTGGAAAGTTCAAGTCGGCAACTCGTTCGGAAGGAAAAGCCAACCACAGAGTACTCGCCTGGGTTTCTATTTAAAACCCTTTATGGCAGGTTTCTTAATTTAAGCCAGACACAGCAGCAGCCCAGCCACCTCACCGCAGCGCTGCTCTCCAACCCGCTGCCTGCGAGGGTTTCAGAGCAGCAGCGCCCGGAGGACGAGCCCCAGCCCGTTCTGTTTGCCTGGAAGATGCAGCTGCGAACCTGCTCCTTCCTCGGGGGGACCCGGCTGCCACCGAGGGCATAGCCCTTTTCCCTGTGCCTTTTCCCGGGCTGGCCCCGGCGCCGGGACAGAGCCGAGCCTCGGAGCTCGCCCCGGTCGCAGGACTCGCCCGCCTGCGAGCTAGGAAGGTTTAAAACCCCGTCAGGAAACACGGCGCTGGCGCGGGCCCAGCTGCGAGATAAACAGCCGGGCCGGCCCCCCCTGCCTGCGGGCCCCAAGCTGCCCCGGGGATGTCACGGCCAGTCCGCAGCCCGACACCGCCCGCGGCCTCCCAAGCGGCTGCCGGGCCGAGAAAACGGCTGCGGCGAGGGGACGGCAACCAGCTGCGGTGAGGGGACGGCAACCCGCTGCGGCAGCGCGGCGCGCTCGGGCCCTCAGCCCTGCAACCGCCCGGCGGCCTCCCACGGCGGCGGCCCTGAGGGGAGCGACCTCCGCTCGCCCCCGGGGCTGACCGCAGAGCCGCGCTGGAAGGCTGCTCCAGCGCCGGGGGAAGCGCAGGGGCGGCCGCCAGGGGAGCCGGGTGCTCCGCGGGCTGCCGGCTGCCTCCCCCCGGCCCGCTGCCTCCGCGAGAAGATGGCGGCGGCTTCCACCTCCTCCTGCCAGCGCCCCCCCCCCGCCGCCCCTCGGCCCCGCAACTCCCGCCGCGACCCGGCAGCGGGGAAACGCCGCTCCCCGCACCTTATCGGCCACCAGCGCCTGGGCCGCCTCCTTCTTGGGCTCGTCCTTCTGGGCGAAGGGGGAGTTGAAGGCGATCTTCACCATGGCGCCGCCGTTGCGCACCGCCGCCTCCCCGCTGAAGAGACCCCGGGCGGCGGGGCGGGGCGCGCCGAGCCGGCCACGCCCCCCGCCGCGTGCCGCCTCCCGGGCGGGGCGGGAGGGAAGCGCGCCCCCTGCAGGCCGGGCGCCTCCCGAGGGCTCCTCCCCGCCGCCGGGGGGGCCACCGCGCTGCCCCCGGGGAACGGCAGAGCCAGGCGGCGCTGCCCGTGCGGGGAAGGCGAGCCCTGCAAACCCCATCTCAGCCCTGCAAACCCCATCTCAGCCCTGCAAACCCCCCACTTCCCCTCAGAAATGTAACGACGCCCAAGCAGCGGGCAGAGTACTTGGCTCCGAAGGGGGTGACCAAACCCGCCATTTTCTCCTCATGTCTGTGTGGAGGACGGCACCTTGAGGGAGGTGGCCGGGTCCTGTCAGCGTTAGGTGTGTGCTGGCCGGGGAGAGCTGCCACCGCCACCTCCTCCGTGCTGAGGCTGAGCCCACCACACCAGCCCCGGGCACAGGCCCCGCTGGAGCGGCCACCATACTGGTGGAGCTTTCTAGAAACACCACGGCTGTCCCAGCTCCGGGGCTGCACGGGGAGCTTCACAGGCAAGGGCAGGGACCAGACTCTTACATTAAAAGGCCTGCGTCCCAAAAAGTGCCTGAAATCTGGGAGAGGCCGACTGTGGCGTGGGGAGGGTGAGGCGGTGCGGGAGCAGCAGCGAGCGGCGGCTGGAGGCCGTTGCACGTTTCTGGAGCCTGCCTCCACATCAGTCATTTTCTTCCCCTTTCCCCTTGTATTCACGCAGACAGCCACACATATGTCTAATGCCGTTTATTTACACCGGGAGCACATCGCTGGTGAAAAGGAGGTGTCTCTGGGCCACATTCAGTACAGCATGGGGATATTTTCACTCAAGCTGCCTCCCTTCTCTCATGAAATACGGCCTAAGGGATCTTTAACAGCCAAGACGACAGACAAGACATCACCGTTCATTTAATGTCTCCAAAGGGGGAGAAGAAGAAAAGGCCTCATATATTAGACTGTCTGAAACAATCTTCGCTTTCACACGGATGAAAGTCTGTGTCCGTCTCCCTGGAATTAGACTTTACGGCTCTAGAAAGAGATCTGCTTTGAATCTGGTGCCTACACCATTGAACTCTTTCTTGCAGACAGCTGTAATTAAAGAGAACTGAAGACTACACAAATATTGCAATAAGTAATTCTTCTAAGTGTAAACAAAATGCAGCGTGTATTCCAGCATTCAAAGCATGTTCCTGTTATTCTACAGATGCAATACCACTGTTACTTCCCCTCAAGATCATAGGTTTGATATTGCTCCCTTTCATGTTAATAAGAATTTTTACTTCAGTCGGAGAAGAACAAAGTCTTTTATGTCTATTCAACCTGACTTTGTCTAGTAACAGAAAACGCTTTTACCTCATTTTATCAAGAAACTGGTGAAAAATGAGTTTTCATGCTTCCTAGCTTTAGCCTGTTAGGAGTAAGTTACACCATACTCTCATCCAAGTCCCCAAAACACAGATTTAAAAACAGATTAAGTAAGTTTCCTGCGTGACCAATGCAATATCTGTGCTCTGCAACCTGGGAGTTTTAAATGTTATGAATAATTTTCAGTATCTTAGTCTAGTATAATTACTTTGTGCTTAAACAAATGGACTTTTGTCTAGATCCAGTCTAAACCTACCCTGCTTCAGTTTTGTTCTGGCTCAAACAAAGCGAGAGTCTGGCAAGACATGTAAGCACAAAGCTTTACATTTCAATGGCTGCTCACAGGTTAAGTTAAGCATCAGTTTAAGTTTTTTGTTCGACCTGAATCCACACACGGTGGGCTTAGCACGAGCTTGCTACTCTCGCTGCACGTCCCACAAGCTCACGGTGGCTGTCCCCAACGCAGAGCCTCAGACGTGCGCAGAGCGTGGCACAGCTGAGCCCCAGCCCAGAGTCAAGGGAGCACATGTAAAGAAACAGTAATTAATACACGTAATTAATGATAAGTTTAAATAGGCACTGTATCTATCAATTGAATTTCTTACAAGTTGCGTAATTGCTGAAAGAAGGGCAAGCAAAAGGTAAACTGTAAGTGCGTCACGTAAGACTGTTAAAAATGAAAGAGAAACTACAAACTTTCTCCTTTCCGAAAGGAGCCCTGCCCCAAGTTTTATGTTTATCCAGATGTCTGAACTTCTACCTTTTGCTCCTTTTCCACCTCTCTTCCTCCTTCATCACCTCCTCGGCCTCTTTTCTGTCGCTCTCTAGCTCCGATACTCGCTGTCTTCATTTCTTCTCTAATCAGTGACCCTCAGACCTCTTGCGTTTCTGCCTCGCTCTTGTTCATAAGGCTTGCTGATAAGCAATCTGCCAGCATTTCAGACTACGAAACCAGAATGCTGAGAGCTGCCAACGTAAATGTTTGTAGACTAAAGTTTTTCCCACTGGGTTGAGATGAATTTGGGCCCTTGACTGAGGATCTCTGTTTCTGGACAGCGATTGCTGTGTTTGCTCCACCGACTTCCCTTCCTGGCATGCTTTTCTGTGCTGCAGCAGCGTTAGATTAGTATCTGTGGTGAAGGAAGCGTACGCTACTTACTGCTACTGATTGCCTTGTTACAAAATGCTAGAACAGGAGTATGAGTTAAATGGGAAATAGCCTGTTTACACTCAGTCACGAGTCCATTTTTTCCGTAGCGACAAACTGTGGAAGCGGTGAGCAGAAAAGTGAGCCTGAAGGAGCCAGAGAAGAAGAGGGCATTCCCAATTAAGCACCAGCATCAAGAGCACATCCCCTAACGACTGTGCTCCGACCGACGACGTTGAAGAGGACTGGCTGCCCACGCAGTCATTGCCTCACAGAAAAGAATTCCACAAGAAATTCCGGTCCTCCAGAAAAATCTGCCGAGCAAGCAGCACGCCCAGAGTGATCAGCAACCCCAAACAACTGAAGGGCCAAATTCACCTCTGGTGTAACTGCAGTGAGGCAAGCAGAATGACACCAGACATCTGTTAGGAACCCAGAGCCTTGGCAGGTCTGAAAAAGCACTGCTATTAGAGGAAGAATAATAAACACTCAAAGCTCAAGCTGTTTTCTACTGAGCTGACCAACTACACGTTTTCGGACACAGATTAATGTTTACCTTGGCATTGAGGGGTGTCATCTCGGGTTCCCCCTTTTTCCTTTCAGGCACGCTTCCCCCCACACCCGCCCTGACGGACGGCATGCCCGGGTGATTCTCCCTCCGGCAAGGTGGGCTGGTGGAGGCTCAGTTTGCTCGGCTGCTCGGTGGCACCATGCTGCGACTTCACCTGCCTGGGGCCACTGTAGGCGAGGAGACCCCCGGCCCGAGCAGCAACCATGGGCTGATCAGGGGCTGTTCCCTGTTAAGACACCCTACATGGGAAAGTGCTGGGGTTAACCCCACCCCTCCATCCTTGGCATTTTCTCTGTCTCCTCATCTCTACTTGCAGGTACCAGTTTGTGGGGTGGCGTCTCAGCCAGCCCGCTGGAATGCAGCGCGGCAGCGGCCGAGCCCACACCTACACCCTGCCACCGAGACCCCGCCGACATTTCTGCAACAGCCAGCCTCATGCCAACGGCAGCAAAACAACCCGGTGTGGACCGTGCTTGTGACCACAGCTGTACCTTGAACTGAGTTTAAGGACGAGCGTGGGCACGGGTGCATCTTGTTTGGCTGCGCCGTCCCAGGCTGCGCTGAACTCGGCATGCGCTTGCCTTACAAATGCAGTTAAGCCAGAGCTGTACGCCCGCTGCGGCTGTGTGAGGATGTTCCCAGATCAACAGAGCTGTGTTGGCAGAGATCCCTAACGTGCCGTCAAAACTGTGCATCGACTGGCATAGCTCGTTTGACTTGTTATGCGCGGGTTTACTTCGCAACGTGTTGATATGGCTGCGCACACAGGGCCAGCTCTTGTCGGGCATAAAGAAAGTAGTACCTATAGAGACGGTACTCCTAAACTACGTAAATGATTGCTGGGTAGGTACATCATCCATTTAACGTCGATTAGGTCTTCCACTGAAGACGCAGCTCTGAAAAAAGGCAAGGAAACAAGAGCTCTGGCTTGGTCTGATTGCTTACATCCGTGTGTGTTGCATGCACCCCCCTTGCATATAGAGTAGCTATAGCTGTTGATATGACATTAATAAAGGATTTATAGCTAGACGACGTTCCAGCCGGAGCGTTTTCTCATTTACAGGATGATGTAATTAGGCACCCAGTCTGAGCACTGCACTAAGAGACTGTAACAGGTTTTGGAGCTGGGGTGAAAAATCACAGGGGAATCTTCCAAGGGCTTCAGCAGAGTTTTGTTAATCACGCAGAGGTGCATCAGGATTGGAACTGATAGGACCTAGTTAGTAAAAAGTTATAGCACAATTATAAAGCCACCTTTCCAGCAAATAGCACCCTACTTTCTGTCACTTTTCCACCTAAAGAAGACTAAGTGTGTATTTTAGATAGCATAGCAATGTAACTAAACGATAAGACTTCTAAAGAACAAATTATTTTGTTGTGTCCCCTTACCTAGCTAACAAAAATCACCCTTATGCTTGCCTTTGAGAAAGAACACCTTACCAATTTTTGCAGCCAGTTGCACTGCCCTTTTGCTTTCTTTTACCTGATGAAATAATAGGAACTTTCGAAAAAGGAGCAATAATGGAAAAGGGACCTGCCTTCACCCTTGCCTGCCCCTATGGGTGTTTTTTTAGAATACAGGTGTCCCTTTTCATCTGTGTGCAGCCTATACTGTCAAAAATAGAAATACCGCAGAACACCTGTCCTAACAGCAGCTTGGAGGAAAAATGTTGTCAGTTAAAGAGATTTGTTGATTTTTTTTTTTTTTTTTTTTTTTTCTCTCTACAGATTGTCAGGCAAATTGCGCAAGGGGGGATGCAGATTTTCTGTTAAGGAGCAGACCAGGTGACAGCGGCATCCTGTTACGGTGTTTATCTGCGAGCAAAGGGACTGACACCTCCGAGAGGCCAAACCTCAGCAGAGTTGCGGCGTCTGCTCCTGGGTGAAGATGAAAGCCGGCTCTGTAAGACGCAGGGCCCTCGAGCCCAGCTTGCGTTTCCTCTTTGCAACGCAGCGAGGAAGAAGCCTGTGATCGCACACAAACACGCACACGCGGGTTTCCTCTCTACAGTGCAGAGAGGAAGAAACACCATCGCACGCGTGCGCGCTCCGACAGACCCGCCTTCAACACGTGCATGAAATATTGTGTTGTCAAAACAGATCCTAACAAAATCCTTAATTTTTTTTTTTTCAATTTTATTTGGTTTGAGAAGACGGCTTTGGATTTTAAGGGAAAGGAAATCGACTGTCTGCAGCATTTTCATGGACTGCAGGGCTTACTGCGAAAGGTTTTTAGGCATTTAGGTTTTGCTGCAGAAGGTGTTTTCTGTTTGTGTGGTAGATACCACATCACGATATGGGAAATAACTTGCAGTACTTTATTTTCCTGTTCTAAGAAATCTCTTCATCCTGAGGAGACACCTGGTGATGTTAGAAGTCTTTGATGGGACCCCATGCGATGCTATTTTTGCTTGTGTTGGCTCTCCAGCAGACAGCGGAGTGACAAGCATTTGCATTTTGAAGGAGTAGAATTAAGAAATCCCTAAAAAGTGGTACTTATCTTCTATTGAGCTTCTGTATGAAGGTCCCCCCAGTTCAGAATCATAGAATCATGGAATTGTTTAGGTTGGAAAAGACCTCCAAGATCATCAAGTCCAACTGTTAACCTAACACTGCCATCCCACCGCTAAACCCTGTCCCTAAGCAAAAAGTCAGTCTTTTTAAGGAAAACAATGCAGGATATATTGAAATCTCGCCAAGTTAATCTCAAAGACATGCGTTGGCCTGAGCTGAAGATCGCAGAAACATGGGGATGTTTTTTGGAAGAGAATCCTGTTGGGTTTCAGTCCGACCTGCCACTCAGAGCAGGGTTATCACCAACATTGTAGACAAATCTTGTAGAAGCCCCGAGGATGAAGACTCCCCAGCCTGCCTGGGTAACCTAGTCCAGTACTACACCACCTTCTTACTGGTTTCTTTTCCTCTAATGTCCAACCCGTGTCTCTGACGCCACAAGTTGTGGCCGTTGCACCTTGTTTCTATCTTCTGGCGCTGCTGACAGGAATTTGGTTCTGGCATTTCCGTAACTGTAACTGTAATGTGTCCCTTTTGTCCAAGTAAGGCAATCTCTGTTCTTCTGCAATTTAGGCATTTCTCAAGATGTTAGTAGCTCTTCCTAAATGTCAGTCGGTTTAGTGCTCAGACTCATTTCCTGGAGGTGGCAATGCAAGCACCCTCAAGGAAAAACCATGCAGAGGTAGCAATGTGTTTGCTTCCACTTCTCTGAGGATTGCATCTCAGAGAGAACTGCAGTTCTCGACAGTTACGGTGCAACGTTTCATCTTTTGGTAATGCTGGGGTAAACTAGGAACCAAATTATGTCCTGGCTTCATGCAACCATAATCTTGAAATCCATTTGTTGGGAATTCACACGGGACTGTTTGCCCAAAGGGCTAAAGACCCTTCGCAGACTCCCCTCTTGGGATTTCTCATGTTTTCCAAAGAAATCGGAGCTGCTTCCACTGTTTGCAGCCTGCTGCTTTTGCTGCCATGTGAAGTGGCAGGCACATGCCTGTCGTGCCTAGCAGGAAAATTAGTTCAGTCTCAGCACTGCTTGACTTTCCCATGGGGCTGTCAGGAGGACGATGGCCTTATTTCTAGGTTATTGTCTTCTACTTCTTCCCAAGTGAATATTCCCATTAGTGAAGGACATGATCTCCCCTACTGTGACCCCTTCCTCCGTGTCATATGCTGGCAGCCTGAAGGTGATGCCATCTTCAATCCAAATTTAACCCTGTGACAAGTGTGCATCACCACTTGCCTGAAATGTGGCTACTTTCATTCGGCGGAGATGGATGGTGTGTGCTGATATGCAAAGATGCCACTGAAATTAATGACAGCGTTAGAAATTCTTCCACTTATATCCTGTATAACCTCCTGGGAATAATAAATACGCAGAACATAACAAACAGATACGTCTTCAGAATCGCTTGCTGAAAGCATTGCTTTAATTTCTTGGATGAGCTGCTTTTTCACCTTAAATAGCAAAACTGTGTCTGCTTCTTTTCAAGATTTATTGAAAATTAATATTAACTGAGGCCAGTTTCGGTTCAATTACCGTACTAAGAGGGTAAGGTGCTGCCTCAGTCCTGGTTTCCATCAGGCAGACCTTGGAAATGGTCATTCCTCTAAAGATGCTGCACGGAATGTTGTTTTCGTAATAAAGTTGCTTGCCGTGTTTTAATCAGTCTGAACAGCCAGGGCAGGAGGGGCTGGGAAAGCGCTGGGCACGGCGAGGAGCTGGGGAGGCAAGAAAAACCAGCGGCACGGAGGGAAGGTGGTGCAGGGCAGCTCTAGGGGAAGGGGGAGGGAGGTATTGCTGTCGTGTAAAAGCCAGCACTCTTTAAAAATATTCTACCCTTCAGATACCCGTTCCGATCCTTTCTGCGACTTATTGCAGCCACCAGGCAGTGCTGGACTGAGGGCAGTTTCGGAGCCCTCCTCATGCTGAGGAAGTCTCCTCAGTGTACCCAAGCACATCGTGCTCTCCTCGAGGCCCTGTCTTACTGAGGAAGCACTGGTGGTTGCAATTAAAAAACAGATAGAGGGGAAGAAAACATTTACAAGGCCCGAAAACAGCAGCTTGGGAACAGCTACAACTGAGTCATTATTTACAGCCGGGTTTCTTTTTGTACAAGAAACCACACGAAAGGGTGTTGGCTTTTCATCTAAAAAAGACAAAGACCTCTCTAAGGGTGGAGCTCCTGGGAGAGGGATTGCCCAAGCCTGGACCTGCCGTGGGCAGGGGAGGCAGCTGCCTGCAGGAAGCCGGCCTGATGCTGCCATCGCGTCACTGCCCGGCCTCTTGCGACGTAACTGCGCTCCGGAGCTTGTGCTCTTGGCTTGCGATGGGCAGGGGACCGTGGCATATTCCATATGAAAAACTGGCTGGATAAATTTGCTCACTGCTTGACAGGGCGCAGGCAGCGGTCACCCAACCGTTCTGCTGCAAGGGTGTCAGCGGGCTGAGTTGCAAGAGTACTGGGAATTTTGGAGTAGTGAAGCCCAGCGTTGGGTTGACCATGGAGTAGTGAAGCC
>JADKXX010005169.1:0-21754 GCA_017310255.1 Butorides virescens
GTTGACCATGGAGTAGTGAAGCCCAGCGTTGGGTTGACCATGGAGTACTGAAGCCCAGTGTTGGGTTGACCATGGAGTAGTGAAGCCCAGCGTTGGGTTGACCATGGCGATGGATGTGCTGATCCAGCACCTCACTCACACCCTAGCAAGTGGCCGGGGCTCAGGCCTTTGCTGCTCTGCTCTGCTCTAGACATAAAGCGATGCTAAGGGTGGAATTCAAGAGGTAGACCGTTGATCCATCCCATTCCTTTGGGATCCATGCATGGGAGGAGATAGGAGACCAGAGAGAGGCGTGAGGGTGACGAGAGGTCCACGGACACTTCAACATGGTCAACGAAACCAGCGGCACTGCTCTCTTACAGTGAAGACTGGAACTGCGTGGTTATTCATCAGCTTATTATCTTCTCAGCAATGTTTGCCAATCTGCCTTCCCCTCACTGAATTTAGGCATTTTCTTGTCAGTCCGGAACACACACACAAAAAAAAAAAAAAAAAGCACGTGGAGAGCACAGCGAGCCTTATCAGGCCCCTGCCTTCTGCTGAACCCTGAGTTGGACTCGAAATATGGCGCTTTCTCCTCCAGCTCTTCCCCATGCTGGCCCACGTCCCCGCAGGGGTGGGAACTCAGGCTCTCAGCCTATACCCAAATACAGTTTTTTTTTCCCTGTAAAACCCACTTTTGGAGACTTTTCTAGAGCTCAAACACCCTGAGAGAAAAATCCAAACCTCACTTATTTTCCCAGTCTTTCTGCAGTAACTTCGACGAGAAAAAACCACAACAACAACCCACCAGAAAAGCACTTACAAACCAAAAAGTTCAACCCCTCCAGGCTGAAGGGAAGTGAAATCAAAAGAGAAATTAAATGTATACACGTAGGCTTTATATTTTGGGGAAGTGCCCATTGACAAAGGTCAGGGAGGAGCGTGCTGCTGGGATGGCTGTCCCTGCAAAATTTTGCTGCCGATAGCAACCGCTGAAACTCAGTAATGTATTTGCATCGATGGTTTTCTATCATTCTTGGGGGATTTTGCAGAAGCAAAATTGAACCACAAGGGAAAAAAAAAAACCAAACAAACGCTCCGCCTTCCCAAATGTCTTCCTTTTATCTCTCGTTCATCCCTCGGCTTTCCCACAAAGTGCTCTTTCTTCTACCATCTCATCCCCTCCCGGAATATCGCAGGGTATTGGAGTACGATTTCTTATTGAAGAAGAAAAGCCGCATTGTTCAACGTCTTCCTCTGCTGAGTTACGCCAGGTTGGCACCTATTTTGGCAGAGTCTTCAGAGTTTCCTCCTATCTGACTAACAAGAGATGATGAAAAAGATGATTCATTAAAAAAAGGCAGATAATCATAGAATGTTTTGGGTTGGAAGGGACCACTAGAGGTCATCGAGTCCAACCCCCCTGCAGTCAGCAGGGACACCTGAGACAATTCAATGCGCATCTTTAAATGTGGATTCATGTTCATAAATAACAACCAAACCTCAAATGGTTTAATCTCCAGGCTCCACCTTGTGGCAAAGTGAAGCAAATTCACTTCATGTGAAATTAATATTTGCCTGCCCTTCGTTTCCGCCGGTTTGGCTGCAAGGACCCCACGATGCTGTAAGGCTGCGGAGGGGCCCATCGAGCTTCACCGGAGCGGGAGCAGAAGGATGGGTGGTGCTGGGCAGGGGCAAAGGCTTCCTTGCTCTTGGAATAACATTAAAGCTGCGTTGGCACCGGGCACACGTGCGTTCCCTAACCAGCTCCCCTCATCGGTGACGACCAAGGGGTCAGCTCGCTCAACGTACGGCTTAAATTCCATTTAATCCCCTTGAAAGCCTAGAGCAGTGGGCAGAACTGCGTTGGTTGTGACATCTCCTGAGTGTCCTGACCTCCGGAAGATTTGTGTCTAATACGATAGCGCTCGAGTGCGTTTGTACGAAAAAATCTCTTGCAAAAATGTAGGATTTGGCATTCAGTTTTGGCTGGTGTATCTCGCCTAGCCTTGTTAAGTCCTTCATTTAGAATTGCAACAGTGGTGCAAAGCATGGCAAAGTGATTATTGTTACTTATTATTTATTATTTATTATAATGATGATATATTTTATATTATATATACTATTATATAAGATATAATACAGGATACAGAGTATTATATATTACATATTACATATTACATATTACATATTGGATATTGGATATTAGATAATAGATAATAGATAATATAATAATAACATAATAGATAATAATATCTTTTATACCTTATTTATTATTAATTAATTTTGATCTGTCAGCAGAAATTCTGATTGTTGTTATTATATACTGTGCATGATTTCTGAGCAGTTTGCAGAAATTCTGACGAAAACGCTGGCTTACAAGCGGGCAGGTGTAACCAGCCAGCGAAGCACCGCAGCCCGTCCGGGGTGGGCATCGCCTTGCTCACACCCAGGGCCTTTTGGCCACTCTTTCTGCTGTTAAACTGCTGCATTACTTCTGGAAACCCCTTCCTCGGGAGCAGGAGCTGGGCAGCCCTGCCTTCCCCAGATACAGCCTGGGCTTTCCATTGCGGGGCCGGGGAGGAAGGAGGACCCGTGGCCTTATCTTCCTTCCTCCAGCACCGTGTGGGATGGCGTCATCTTTTAATTTTTGCTCAATATAAAGAAAGGCTGGGTTTTAGCATGCGAGAGCTGGCGAGCTTCCAGGACCACGTCCTGGGGCAGAAGTGGCTGGTGGCCACGGGCACTCCCTGCCTCCTCGTCCCCCCCAGCCAGCCAAGGAGCCCTGGGACCCCCTGGCTGTGCCACATGGGAGGTGAGGGTGCAGCTCCTGAATTGGGCTGTCCTGGCTGCTGGTTTTATCCTGGTAAAGTTATTCTTTCTCTTTCATAGAACTGCAGAATTGTTTAGGTTGGAGAAACCCTTTAAGCTCCCCCAGCCCAACCGTTCCCCTACCCCTGCCCTCCCACCACCAAACCCTAAGCACTGTATCTGCCCAGCTTTTAAATCCCCCCAGGGGTGGGGACTCGACCCCTTCCCTGGGCAGCCCCTTCCAGCCCCTGACAGCCCTTTGGGGAAGGAATTGTTCCCCAGGCCCAACCTCACCCTGCCCTGGCACAACTTGAGGCCGTTGCCCCTCGTCCCATCGCCCCTTCCCTGGGAGCAGAGCCCGACCCCCCCGGCTCCCCCCTCCTGTCAGGCAGTTGTAGGGAGCGATGAGGGCTCCCCTCAGCCTCCTCTGCTCCAGGCTGAACCCCCCCAGCTCCCCCAGCCGCTCCCCAGCAGCCTGGGGCTCCAGACCCCTCCCCAGCTCCGCTGCCCTTCTCTGGACACGCTCCAGCCCCCCCAGGGCCTTCGGGGAGGGAGGGGCCCAACCCTGACCCCAGCAGTCGAGGGGCGGCCCCCCCAGTGCCCAGCACAGGGGCACGGTCCCTGCCCTGCTCCTGCTGGCCACACCACTCCTGATACAAGCCAGGATGCCGCTGGCCCTCTTGGCCACCTGGGCACCCTGCTGGCTCGTATTCAGCCGCCTGTCTACCAACACCTCCAGGTCCTTTTCCAGTCCCTCTGCCCCACGCCTGGAGCGTTGCGTGGGGTTGTTGTGACCCCAGGGCAGGACCCGGCCCTTGGCCTTGTTGAACCTCATACAGTTGGCCTGGGCCCATGGATCCAGCCTGGCCAGGTCCCCCTGCAGAGCCTTCCTCCCCCCCAGCAGATCCACACTCCCGCCCAACTTGGTGTCATCTGCAAACTGGCTGAGGGTGCCCTCGATCCCCTCGTCCAGATCATCGGTAAAGACATTAAACAGAACTGGGCCCAGAACTTGCAGGGAGCAAAGCATCATCTCCCAAATCATATCTTGAGGACCCAGGTTGGACATCTCTTTAGTAACAGCTTCTGGCACAAACTCTCAGACCCTCCCGCCTCCCCGTGCCCACCGAAAAGGGTATCAGGGAGCTGCTTTGCCAAATGTGGAGAACTATTGCAATTTGGGGTGGGGTGTGGGGGAGATTGCACTGTTTCAGAAGCATTTAACAACCCCAAATATCATTCTGCTCCATGCCTTTTCATTTTTTTCCTGTTCCAGCTACAATGTCAAGTAACTAATGAGTGCAACATGACGGGGTATTAGGTTTAAAGCAGTATTTTCCTGTTGCTGTTCCTTACATGTTGGTCGCACCCTTAATGATCTTCATAGGAAATATTTACTTTGAGGAGTTTGGTTCTAAGTATGCCAAGTGATCAAAACCAGGCAAGGCAGGGTTTGCTCTCATATGACTTCAGTTTTTCCTGGAAAGAAACAAGAACAACAACAACAACAACAAAAAAACCAAACCCCTTACTTTCAAAATTAATGCAAATCAGCTTGAAAATCATCTTGTCCCGATAAATGAACGCTCTGTTCTTTCTGAGGCGATCTAATATTAACTTTTATGGGAAAGAGAAACTCAAGGAAGAACAAACACTGGGGAAAAGCGAGGTCTGTAATGGTGGCGCTGGTCTGAACACGAGTGTCCAGCGTCCATGCGGGTGTTGCGGATGTACCCTTGCAGCCACCCCTTTTGGGGTCTCCAAAACTGGGCTCTTGGTGCTGAGAAAGGGGAAATAGCTATCTGTGCCAGGCTTTCTTCTTCGTGCCATCTCCAGGGTTAATATCCCCCAGGCTTTTAAGGAAGCAAAGGAGCAGCAGCCTCAAAAATCGGGTATCACTTAAGGGGAAAAATTGCCCCACTGCTTGTCATCGCCTCCCTTGCTTCACCCTAATTTCTTACAGACTGAATTGCAAAGAAAACCGTGCCCACGTGAAGGTGTGTGTGCAATACGGATCTCCATCGCTGCGTGCTGTCGCCGCCTCGTCTGCCGTAGAGCCCGAAGGAATAGGATTTTGTCGGGCCAGAAATTCCTACCCATTGCAAACCCTCGATGCAGCGTGGCCTGGGAAGTGGGGGTGACTCCTTCATCGTTCACATCAGCCTGGGGATAAACAATGTTAGAAACACTGGGACATTTTCTGTTACTTTATTTGGATGTTTTGCTTTGCAGGTCTCGGTTCATTAAGCTGAACACCTTGGTAATCCTAAATTAAACGTGTGCGAGCAGGGGTTGCCATAACAAATCTCTTAGAAATGACCTACAATGACATTTTTTACATTAAAAAATGTTTTTTACATTAAAAATGTCCCATGTGTAGGTCTAATAACAGGAATGAGGAGATGCACAGCTAAGCTGGCCTCACTCGCCAGATCCACTAGCCTTGGCAAGTGTCCTGGTGTGGGCAGGGAAGGGCACAGGGCTCCTCGCCTAAAACCACTGTGGGTTTGTGGTGGGGTTTTTTTTTCCCCTCGCTTCTTTGCAGGCCCCTTTGCCCAGGATCCCAGTCTTTTTTCCCCTGAAAATACTGCATATGCTGTTCTGTTTGGGTCATTGCTCGGCATTTGTGCATAAAAGTTTAGTGACCTTTTTTTTTAAAAAAAAGAAATCATTATGCAAAAAAGTCTACATTAGTGCGGAATTATATTTGAGAGATTGTATTAGCGAAGAAAAATAAACTATAAAGCAGGGATATTTTAATTATTCCAGCCTAAGGGCTATGAATTTGAAACTGCAGAGTTAAGGTCAGATATGACAACGTAAGAAACAGCTGAGCTGCCAGAAAATCCCTCGCGTGCTTCGTGATGCTGTCCTGAGCAGGGAAAACAGCTTGAGGATCTGCAGGGTCATCTTAGCAGATCCAGAGCCGTGCGACTGGCGAGGACGGGAGGGACGAAACGGTCGGCGTGGCCTCTTGCGCTTTTGGGGTGCTCTGGGAGCTCCTGGGGCTCTCAGAGCCCGGCTTGCTGAGGCAGGGCAGATGGCCTTGCACCATCAGGGGAGGTGGAGAGGACCCCCCCTGCTCTGAGAGCTAACCTGCAGGTACCCTTACAAACCACTTAACCACTGACCACCGCTTTGTGATGGTTTTGGAGCGGAGCTTTCAGCCCTTGGAGTTCTCCTGCTGTGTCAGCCTGCTCTGTCTTGTGCTTTCTTGGGGGAATTGCTGATAAAACACTTTTTTAGCTAAACCTGCGGCATTGCAGAGTCTCTCTTTCCTGCTAGCGCAGCCTCCTGGGCTCGCACATTTGTTCCCGATGGATACGCCAAGCACAACTCACAGTCTTGTCCAGACAACTGCCCTAAAGATGGGCAAGCATACCATGCACTTGCATATGGACTTCCAAAATTATTCTTCGCATCACTTTTTGCAGCTTTTTAGGCAGTCATGGCAGTGGCTCAGCTCTCCAGGGCATCTGCTCGGAGGGATGAACTCAACACGGTGTGCGTGTGCCAAGGAAGTGTGGGCACCTCTGGCCTTTCCCAGCCCATAAAATATATGGCCTATGGCTTGAAAACCTTTAAAGATGCTTAATCACCTTTTAAATTCCCAACATCTAATTCAGATGTTGATGTTTCTTTGCTTTCATGGTATCTGGTAACAGATGAGACATGGATTAATCCCACCTGGAGTTGAACCAGGTGATGCTGGGGTGGAGAGGAGATTGAAGAATAACAGAATCACAGAATGGCAAGGGATGGAAGGGACCTTGGGAGATCATCTAGTCCAACCTCCATGCTAACGCGGGTTCTCCTAGAGCATGTTAGACAGGACTTCGTCCAGGTGGGCTTTGAATATCTCCAGAGAAGGAGACTCCACAACCCCCCGAGATGGCTTGGAGGAAGCCAGAGGAGCAACCATGGTGCCCTCGCAGTGTGAGGGTGGCCGTTGCCTGGCCTGGGAGGTGATAACTTGGGATTCCTCTTGGCTTCATCGGCACTAATCTCATTCATCCTCCAGCCTGGTGGGAAAACCCATTGAACAAGGAGCCACAGTATTGACTCTTTGCTTTGGGGAACGAACAAGCTTTAAACAGCACTTCTCAGTTCCAGCCATGCACTTATTTATAAATGACCAATAAAACCACGCAGTCAAACACGATAACAGGAATGGTGTAAGGACAGCAAGTGCTGAGTTTTGCTTTCTGCCAGCGTACTGGAGCGTGCTCTCCCAGCAAGTCGCAGTGGCTCGTGGAGAACTTTGCTCCTTCTGTCTCTGCAACACGTCGGCTCATCTGAGGCAGGTTGACCTCCAGCTTTGCTGCTGAATAACAAGACAAGGAATGTGTTCAAGCTGTTGAGTAAACCACCGTCATCTGTAAGAGATTTCCCATCCTTTGCCTTAATGGTCAGGACAAGTCTTTGCGGGCTTGGCTCATGCTTGGTGGGAACGTGCTGCTCTTCATCTTTGTCTTCTGAGCCCGTTTTTTTTAGAAATGAGGTTGAGTTCCTTTCACTTTTTTTTTTTCTTTAATTTGTAACAGATTAATTATTCATCAGTCTTGTGTAAACTGGATTTTTTTATGCGTTTTGCGCACTTACCTAGCCTTGAATTCCTGTGATGCCATGAACCATGTTTAGTTTGTTGCTGGGCCATGCTGCAGACGTGGAGGCTTCGGGGATGCAGCTACAGTGATGCTTTGACATAAACCAACACTTCACGTGCCTGGTCCATCACTTTGCTCCTGGGATAAATTCACAAACCACTCTGCTTTGATGCTGGGAAGGGGCAGAGTTCTTCCAAAGCGATGCCTTTCCCATCAGGGCAGGGCTTCTCTAACTGGAGGAAACCTGCCACCCCCTGACCTTGCTCAAGCTGTCTTCTGCAATGGTCCCTGTCTCCATCTTGGTGCCACGGCACCACCAAATTGCTGGAGAGCCTCCAGCAAGTGCCTGGGAGCTGCTGAGATCCCCGAATAGCTGCTGTGTCTGCATTTATTTGGAAGTACCACACTAGTGGCCCTTCCCAGAAGAAAATCTGATGATCTGAAAGGCCTTTCCCAACCCAAACGATTCTGTGATTCTATGATTCTATTCTAAAACTTGCTGGCAGGGTTGCCCTTCGGCGAGCGGCACCTGCGACAAATTCCAGCCACGGGTGCAAGGATCACTTTGGAGGCTGCAAATTGGGAAGCAGATGGAAGAAACCCCAACCACCTTATGGCTTGGCAGCCCCACGGTTGCTGACCAAGACACTGACAGCTCCGTTTTACTTGTGGTCCCGCTCTGAAGCTTCATGGTTCCTGTTTCACACGGATTGGGGAGCGCTCTGAACGCTGTTTCCACCTCCTGCAATCCCCTTGCTCAGCTGCCCCTTGCCAGAGTTTTAACCCCCCCTGGGGACGATGCTTGTCCCTGGGTTGTCCCCACCGTCCTGCCTCCCCTCGGGGCTGTCGTTACACCAGCTGCCTTCGCATCTGTCTGTCTGAAATCCTTGCTCTTTGCAATGTGCAACGAGTTGGCAAGGTCTTGGCGTGCCATGGTGTCCTGGTAGCACCGTGGGCAGCTGGAGCCGGGAGCCGGGCGCGCAGCGCTGGACCACGCCGCGGCATCCTCAGGTGGGTGCTGAGGGTGAAGGTGAGCACCCTCCCCTTGGGTCTGCGTCCGAGCGAGTGGCCAAGCTCTGGCCTTGCCTCTCTCAACTGTTACAGCCCTAAATTCATCTTTCAATGAGTTTTCTGCCCCGTGACTTCCCTCTCTCCTTTACCTGCTGCTCCCCAGGTGGAGATATCTGCTGTTCCTCTGTCCTGCGTGGAGCCTTTCAAGAGGTCCCCGCGCTGTTTGCGAAACAGTTTGCAGTTTAATTTTATTAGGTTGCCCATAAACCAGCAGGGTGCAATTACACACCCAAATTATCTAGACTTGAAAGCGCGGCGATCGCTCCCTTGTTCTCCCTGAGCTGTAACTTAATGCAAACCCCTCTGTCGTTTTCCATTTTCTAGGTCTTTCATTCATTCCTGCTGAGTAATTAAAAATGGCTTATAAATAAACACCGGGGATGATTTCCAAAATGTTCTGTATTTACTTGCAGGGCTGGTACTTCTGTCATTGGCCCGCTTAAGTGATTTTGAAAGATTGTATACAGGTTCCTTTTACAATGTATTTGAAGTTTGTAATCCTGCTTAAATACACAAAAATAGGAAGGATTAACAAACTGCCACACTAAGGCCAAAAGAAGACAGAGCTAAAAGCAATCAAGGAGCAGCCTATCGGATACATGAAATAAATTGGGGGGAAAGTGGAAAACTGTCAACAAAAATAATATGTTATGGATCCTCAAGCCTTTGTGTTTATGCTAGAGGAAGCCTAAAATAATCTGTGGTTTCTGATGCTTGATTTAGTTTTCCACAAGCCTAATTAACACCAGATTAAGTTTGCTGCCACTATAGTTTATTGCTGAGATTGACAAATACTTGCTGTTTATTTGTTTTCTAAAAAAATGACTGGAGGCAATAGCAGTATGACACAGTTAATAAGCTTGAAAACAATGCTGTAATATTCATTTTTATAAACTAAGTCTTTAGGAGAAACTCCCGTGACTTTCCATATTAAATCCTGGCCCCACAGTCCTTACAAAGGAAAAAAAAAAACATTGATTGAATGTCCCCATTGATTTAAGATACAGCCCTGTGAATTTAAGCTAAAATTTAAGCATGTTCTTAAGTGCTTTGCCAAGCAGAGATCATAGAATCATAGAATCATGGAATCACAGAATCATGGAATGTTTTGGGTGGGAAGGGACCCCTAGAGGTCCCCCAGCCCAACCCCCCTGCAGGGAGCAGGGACACCTTGAACCACATCAGGTTGCTCACAGCCCCGTCCAACCTGGCCTGGAATGGTCCCAGGGATGGGGCCTCCACCCCCTCTCTGGGCAACCCCTGCCAGGGTTTCACCACCCTCACTGGAAAGAATTTCTTCCTTAATGCATGGGCCGCCTGGCCAAGATCTGTACCTGAGATGCACAGCCATCAGAGGATCCTCACAGGTTTCCTTGCTCTAGGGTAAACTTGATGCCATGAGTCCGTATTTTCCTTTGTGTAACATTTTGCCGAGAGAAACCCAAAGTGGGTGCCAGCAGGCTGGATCTCCGCCAAACCGCCAGGATTTAGTGGCTTTCTGCTCTTTTCTGCTCTGTATTGTAAGTCCCCGATGGCAACGGCTCACTTGAGCGTGACGCCGGCTGGGGGGAGCCCACCCACCCATGGGACAGCTCACACCTTTCTTCCTGGCCATGAGAAACTGAGGTGACACCTCTGAGCATCCTGCATCCGGACGCGTAGGCACCCGTGGTCCCGCCTGCGTGATGCCTATCAAGCCTATCTTAAAGCCTAAAATTCACCTTTTAAAGGATGTTTCTTCCACATAGATTGCAGCCCCCTGCTCCGAACTGCTCTGCAAAGCTCTGGTCCATAGCGGTGTCAGGGGCAGCCCCAGGCTGGCTCCGAAGCCGCCGTCCTGCCGCCAGCCACCCTCAACCAAAAAGGACTTAAAGGAATTGCACTGAAATGGAAGAAAAATACCAAAGATTTCTTTTCTTCCAACATTCAGTTAGCATCAGGCTAAAAACCTCACTGAAAAAGCCATCACGTTATTTAAGGTGCGCTTGGGGACCAGCTAGTACGGCGCTGCACTTTGTCATGCCCCGTAATATTGTTAATTCTGGGAAGAAGTGAGTAAGACAGGCTTGGGCTGCAGAGCCATTTGGATTTAATAACGCACTCCCGTACCTTCTTAGCCTTAGATTTCTCAACCAACTGCGCAAGGATTTATCGTTTGCTCACCGCGAGTGAATTACTACGGGGTAACACAAGCCTGGCTTGAATGCGGAGGAGGGATGATGTCCTTCACATGGCCGGGGAGAGCTCACGACGGGCATTAAAAGCAGAAAGTGATTATTTTGCAATGTCTTTCGGAAAGAAAATGCCTGATGTCCCGAGCGGAGCTTTTGTCTTGAATATATTTCCTACTAGCGTGGTAGATGCTGAGTTATTCTGCTCTTTGCCCTCCCTGCCGGCTCCTAAGCTGCTCTCCGTGGCTCGCTCGTCGCACCGCAGCAATTCTCCCCCTTCCCAGATGCTGCACGGCGTGGTGGAGCAAGGGACCCACGTTGGGTGGAGAGGAACCTGATGAAGTTCAACAAGGGCAAGTGTCGAGTGCTGCCCCTGGGGAGGTCGAACCCCAGGCACCAGTCCAGGCTGGGGGCTGACTTGCTGGGAAGCAGCTCTGCCGAGAGGGACCTGGGAGTCCTGGTGGATGACAAGCTGACCATGAGCCAGCAGGGTGCCCTTGTTGCCAAGAAGGCCAATGGCACCCTGGGGTGCATCAAGAGGAGCGTGGCCAGCAGGGCGAGGGAGGTTCTGCTCCCCCTCTGCTCTGCCCTGGGGAGACCCCACCTGGAGCACTGGGTCCAGTTCTGGGCTCCCCAGTTCAAGAAAGATGAGGAACTCCTGGAGAGAGTCCAGAGGAGGGCAACAAGGATGATGGGGGGACTGGAGCATCTCCCCTAGGAGGAAAGGCTGAGGGAGCTGGGCTTGTTCAGCCTGGAGAAGAGAAGGCTGAGGGGGGACCTCATCACCACCTACAAATATCTCAAGGGTGGGGGTCACCAGGATGGAAGCAGTCTCTTTGCAGTGGTGTCCAGTGACAGGACTAAGGGCAGCGGGTACAAACTGAAACATAAGAGGTTTCAGTTGAATAGGAGGAAAAACTTCTTTACTCTAAGGGTGACAGAGCACTGGAACAGGCTGCCCAGGGGGGCTGTGGAGTCTCCCTCTCTGGAGATATTCAACCGCCCCCTGGATGAAGTCCTGTCTAGCATGCTCTAGGAGAACCTGCTTGAGCAGAGGGGTTGGACTGGGTGATCTCCCAAGGTCCCTTCCAACCCTGGCCATTCTGGGATTCTGGGTGATTCTGTGATAAGCAGCTGCAAAGCTGGGGCAGCTCTGCTGCTACTGCGGACCGCGGGAGGGTACAAGCAGGACCCCAGCCCCACCAAAGCAGCAACACCTTCCGAAAACCCAAGCTCCTATAGCTGCCTCTGCTAAATATTTTGGTGGTGTTCATTCATCAGCTTCAGAAATGAGCAGCTGAGCCATCCAGCAGAATTGGGGAGGGGGTTTCCCTGGGCTTTGGATGTACATCTGTGTTTTGAACCCCATCTCCATCTGCCACAGAGGACAGGGTTGGTCCCTGCCGGTGTCGGAGGGGGATTTGGGTTGGTGGGACAGCGTTTGGGTGCAGGCTGGTGTGGTGGTGTTCCTTTCCTGGGCATCACTGGCAATTTTAAGCACTCAGCCTCCCCGCCTGCTCCCCAGGCCGGAGTGGGAAGGGGTGTCATGTTTGAGTCAGTGGAAGGTACCTCTTTGGGCTGCCCTGTCCTCCTTCCTAACCCAATGTGTGCCTCGTTTATGGGCAACCGCTCCCTCCATCAGCTGCACGGCTGTGGCGGCTGCAGCCCCAGGGAAGCCAAGCTTTGCTTTGCTTTGCCTTGCCCTTCCCTTCCCCTTGCCCTTCCCTTTCTCTGCCCTCCTGCGCCTGCACCCCCCAAACAGCCCCTGCTTTCGGGACAGCGCCCCAGAACTGCCCTTCTCCTGCCCTGCTTTGGCGTCATCTCCCCACCAGGCAAAGCAAAGCCTGGAGAAGCCTGACCTTGTCCTCTCCCACATGGGGCTGTGCTGACTCTTCTCTTTTCTCCCACATTTTCTGAAAACAGCCACCAAGATGCAACCTGGTACCAGGATCCCAAATGCTTCCAAGCACCAGACCCGACGGCAGCTTTATCATTCAGCTGGGTGATGGTGCTCAGCTGCACCACGCCATTGCCCAGCTGAAGCTTTTAAAAAGGGAGTGGATAATCAATAGCATTTTGGAAGTCACATTTCCAGGTGGCCCAGGAGCTTCCCAGGCTTCCAGAGCTGCTTCACAACCACGGGACTCTCCGTGTTCTCATGAATCATAATTACACCCAGGAACTGCAAAGCACGGGACGGAAAAGTCTCTTTTTCTTTGGGACAAGCTTCTGCAAACGTCCACATTTACTAACCAGCTTTTTTTCCCTTTTCTCCTTTCCCTGCTTCCCTCATCCCCCCCGTTGCCTCCCCCCCACTGCTGCAGAGCTCGGTGTGCTCTCCCTCGGGGGTGCGGGGCAGATGACCCAGCTTTTCGGGTGCTCCCAGAAGGGCTTTCAGCCCCTGCATCAGCTGAGGGCTCCTCCTGAGCTTGGTGGGTGCAGCCCCACCTCCCCCAGCACCCGCTCCACCCTGGGGGCGACCGTGGTGGTGGTGGCTGGGGTCGGGGTCTGCACCCTGGCTGCTCCCCATCACCTGCAAAGCTCACCCCGCGCTGGCAGCTTGCACCAGGGCTTTGCCACGGGGTGGCTTTAAGGCAAAGCAGATTTGGCGGATGTTCTGCTAAAGCCTAATCCCAGGTCGAAGTCGCTTTCTTCCGCTAATCCTGCTCAGTCTTCTCAACGGGCTGCAGAGCCTGAGAGCAGGACTCGGATTTTCGTGAGCACCAGGAGGTCAGCAACGCCCCGGGTAAAAATTGCGTGTTGCAACGTGACACATTTTACGGGACGACGTCGCGCGGAGAGACCCTTCCTACGGATCTTCCAACCCAACGCCACTTGCTCCCTGCCATCCACTGTCCAGAACGATCCTTATGCTCAAACCCTCTTCCTTAATTGCCATGGAAATTTGATAATTTCATTCTAAAGGAGAGCTGAGGAGAACTCAGGAAGAGCTCCGATTACTGAAAACTGGAAAAAATTAATCTTGATTAAAGCACTTCCCCCGTGGAAATAAGGACCTCCTGAACTTTGCGGAGAGCTGATTGCTCGGAAGCTGTTCTTCGGGCAATGCCCAACTGTACTTCTGCCAGGTTTTCCTGCAACGCTATAATAAAAGAACCTAGCCATCACAAGGCAGGAAAAAAATAAATATGTATCTTTAGAGGTGTCATTTAGCGGGCAATTGGCAAGACCTTGCTTCAGATCCCTTCTAAGGGGAAGTGCCAAAATGTGCGCGTTGCCATCCAAAGGCACCATGGCTGTCAGCACCCGGGGGGTTTCTCAGATGAAAAAATAGGACTTGAGCATCAGGGATTTTTTTTGCCAGCAGCCAGAGAAGGAGCAAATGAGGAAACGGACCCTGAGTATTTGGCATTTTTAAGATGAGGAGGCAGAAGTCCTTTCCAAAAGATCAGTGCAGTACAGATTTCTGTGATTTCTGGCAAGTCGATTGGCTCTAAGGTAGGAGAGGATTTGGGAGAGGAAACGCTACAAGTCTGCTTCCTAGCATTTAAGCACACCTGGATTTTGCATTTTAAACCAGACTGTTTATTTTATTTTATTTTGCTTTATTTTATTTTATTTTATTTTATTTTATTTTATTTTATTTTATTTCATTTTATTTCATTTCATTTTATTTTATTTCATTTCATTTCATTCCATTCCATTTCATTTCATTTTTCATTTTATGAATTTCACTTAATTCCTTTCTTCAATTAAGTATTTTCCTTACCCCTCCCGAGGCATACCTGTGCCTAGCGCTTGGCAGAGCGCGTGCGGTGGCGGCTCTTCCCCGGCGCGTGCCGCGTCCCTGCAGCCTCCAAGCTTTTACACCTGGGAGGACGATCCGGAGGCGCCTGCCCGCGTGGCTTTGCCCTTGCCCACCTCGTCCCGCTTGGCACCACAGATGCTTCCAATTATCTGCAGACGCAGAGCGATGGATGCAGATTTTGCGGTTACAATTTGTACCCCCCGCGATTGTCCTTTTGAAGACTCGTCTCCGAATTTCTCCAGCCTTTCAACACTATTTATGTAGCCATTGGCTCGCGGTGTAAGAGAGCAAACGTCGCCCTTGCTCCCAATCCCCCTCAGCAAAGAAGATTTATTGCATTATTACACAGAAATGGGCCGGATTTGCTGGGAGGGAGAGGATGTGCCTGGCTGGAGCACCCTCAAGGTCAGTTTGCCTGCAGATTTGGGATGGACCTACTCCCCGTGGAGAGCAGTAGCCGCTTTTCTCCGCTCGCCCAGGGATGTCTCCCAAGCCAGGGTGGTTAAACCAGGGAATTATTCCACCTTTTTGGGAGCCATTTCTGCAGAGCGCTCCACGTTCCTGCGGGCTCTCTCCACAAAGTTTTGCTGCAAGGCCCCCTTGCTTCTCCTCCTTCCAGCTGCTTTGGAGAGCAGAACAAAACGATGGAGAAAAGCATGGACAAAGCAACAGGAGCCCACTTCCATCGCTGAAATTGCTACTGGAAGTGGGCATCGGTGTAAAGCCCAGCACCCCACGTGCTCCAGACTGGTGGTGGGGTTCGTTTCGGTCTGTTCTGGGTGGGATGTGAATTTTGTTGCCAGGTTGTTGTCTGCCATTGCTTCACAGGAGATGTGCTTGCGTCCTGCTGCTCAGCAGAACTCCACGTTTCTCCAGAACATGTTACAGCTTATGGTATGGATCTTCACAGCACAACCCTGCTTTTTGCTGAGATGGCTTGAGCAAAGTTTGGAAAAGCCTCTGCGCTGCCTCTGATGTGGATGAAGCACCAGCAGAAAACCACGGAAAGCTCCCGGTGAAACGACCCCGTCAGCCAGGACTGCTCAAACGGTGTCAAATCGCTGCTGTGGAAAAAGGAAATAACTGAAAAAGCGAAGGGTTAGCCCAAGGAGGAGCATGTCCAGAGTGGGAAACGAGGTCTTGAGAGCACCAGCTCATGATGATGGTAGCCCTTCCTCCAGCGCCTCAACACAATGACCTGTTCCCATTAAACAGATGTTTAAAAGAGAAGATAAACCCCAACTGCTGCCTACCCCAGGCGGCTCCTGCTATCCAATTCATCCTTCACCCCTTAGGCTGCACGCCTCTGGGTTGGGCAGGTTTCCCATGGGACCATTTGTGGTGGAACATGGAGGAACAGAGAGAAGCCCCGAGCTCCCACGAGCTGAGCGCAGCCTCCTTTAGGACCACTGCCAGGATTTTGGGTGGATGGGCGAGGGGCACTGTTCAACCTGAGCTGCTTCAGGAGTCCAAGCTGCTTTCATTCGTATTTTCCAATTGTGCCACGAGAAGGCAACGTGGACCCTGGGACGATGGGGAACTGAGGCACGCTGGGAACCGGGAGCAGCTTTAGTTTAAATGTGGTGGTCATACTCATCAAAACTGACCACAAACCATGGAAATCAAGAACTTCTGACCCTTCCTGACCTGTCAGACCTCAGTCTGAAGCTGTTGGACAGCGAGTGGAAACAAACCTCACACTTCAACAGTCACATGACCCCCAAAGAGTTGCCATTTTCTTGACAATCATGAAACATCTGCACTTCAGAAGTTTTGCCCTGATTCAGCTGGGATCCATGTTCTGCCCTGGCTGTCGGGGCAGGTCCAGCCCCCAGTCTGAACCCATCCCTTGGTCCCAGCCCAATGGAGGCTTTGTGGCACCTTTAGCTCATCATTAAATGAAGAAATGAAAATAGAAGGAAAGCAGAAATCATAGAATCATAGAATGGTTTGGGTTGGAAGGGACCTTTGGAGGACATCTAACCCAACCCCCCTGCAGGGAGCAGGGACACCTTGAACCACATCAGGTTGCTCACAGCCCCGTCCAACCTGGCCTGGAATGGTCCCAGGGATGGGGCCTCCACCCCCTCTCTGGGCAACCCCTGCCAGGGTTTCACCACCCTCATTGTAAAGAATTTCTTCCTTAATGCATGGGCCACCTGGCCAAGATCCGTACCTGAGATGCACAGCCGTCAGAGGATCCTCACAGGTTTCCTTGCTCTAGAGTAAACTTGATGCCCTGAGTCCGTATTTTCCTTTGTGTAACATTTCGCCGAGAGAGACCCAAAGTGGGTGCCAGCAGGCTGGATCTCCGCCAAACCGGGGTCCATGGATGCACGTTTGTGTCCGTGTCTGCTCTTGGACAGGGTCCCCCTTAGATAAAGACCCCATGCACCAAAATGCAATAGCTGAAAAGTAATTCCCTGCCGCATCAGGTCTTCTTGCATGAGGTTTGCTACATCTAAGTGCGGTTTTTCACCCTCCTTTAGCACGCTGTTGAACAAGGTGGGGGCTGAAATAGCATGGGTGAAGGGGCCATGTCTACATGGGAAGGCTGGGACCTTCTGCACCCCCTCTGCAGGAGCTCTGTGTTCCTCTTTCATCTCTTTCAACCTATTGCCCCCCAGATATCGCAGAACACAAGCAGAGTCGAGTCTGGGATGGCCATGACGTTGCTCATGGTCCACGCTATGGCCCCCAGTGGTGGCTCAAGATGTCCCATCCCACCGGGCAGCTCCTCCTCTCCACCCACGTCCCCCACCGCGCCGGGGGCTCCCCCGGTCCCACTGCACCCCCAAAGGCCGTCTCCGAGGGGCCGGTGCTCCAGCCACCGCCGCGTCCCCTGGCCTTCATTATTTCATTGACAGCAGTCAATATCTCCCCGCCGAGGAATGTATTTACTTATGGGCACATAAGTAATTCATTTATAAAATTGAATTATCTGACTAGGGAGATTGTGTGTTTTGATTGTGTAGCAATACTTCTGAAACCGACTTAAAATTGATAAAAGCCAGATGGAAAGCGGAAACAGTCCATTTCATGACTCTTTAAACGTTTAAGTTGGTTAACCCTTGTCCTGCACAATTTTTGAAGTCGGGGTGTAGTGTGGAAGCAATTTGTTGGTGAGTTCTCAGGATGCAAAGTGGGCTGTAAGTGCTCGCCGGGTTGTGTGCCGAGGGGGAAAAATGAGTCTCGGCAAGGACTCCTAGCAGGAAAAAATACTCCGGAGGGAGATGCTTCATCTCGGGGGCTGCTACAGCCGGAAGAATTTCTAAGAGAATGGGCAAAATCCTGATGGCAGGGGGTTAGGGTGCCGGGAAGGTTCCCAAGGGTGCAGGATGGGTGGTAATTCCCCCCGGGCAGCCCCAGCCAGGGCTCACATGGGGAGGTGGGGGCTGCAAAACCCATCCTGGCCCTCCCGGCTCTGCTGCAGCTCCCTCCCGCGTTACAGACACCCAGGAGGCGGCAGGGAACTAAAATTGCCGGGAAGCCGACCAGAAAGAGGACCGAAGTCAGCCCGTCTGCATCCCTCTCCATGCAAAGGAGGAGCAGAGGTGGTGAAGGAGGTTATTTCGCTTTAACTACATTTTGATCATCAGAAAACCACGGAGGAGAGGGGGGAATAACCTTCAGGGCCACTTGCCCGCTGGCAAGCACGAGTCCAGCCCTGGCGGTTTGTGCCGTGAAGGCGCACGAGTGCACACGAATGGAGCAAACCCCCAAACTCACTTTATTTTTCTGTTCTTCCCTTTTTATTGCCTTTTTTTCTGTATATTTTCTATCCCCATTTGCCATCAGAGCGTATTCCCCCACGCCGGGGCTGGATGTTGCCGTGGGCTGGGGCAGGGACCCCGTGTGGCATAAATTCCCGGCTCAGCCGAGCCAGGACTCAGCCCTAAACCCAAACCTTTCCAAAATATCCACCGGCGCAATTAAAAAACCTGCCTCCAATTCCCTAATAATTAAGGAAGAACATGACACAGCCGGCCCATATTTCGGATCTGCAGCTGAAGGGCGGGAGGCGGATGCCGGGGCACATCTGCATCGAATCCCCGCGCCGTCTCTGTTAGCAATAACCTCCGCAGGTGCTGGGGGTTGTGTTGTCTTCGCCGCTTACTGCATCGCCATATACACGCCAGATCTCTTCCCTCCGTGAGAAGTCTCTTAAATTAAATTGCCTTTAATTGGTTTACAGTTCTGCTTCTGCCGCGTCCGCAGATTGGAAAATCGAAAGCTCTCCAGACCGAAATACTTTACGATCTCGGTTTCCATTTCGGTAATATTTTCCAAGCTGGTTTCCTGTTTTCCTGTTGCCAAAAACACACATTGGCAAAGAGCAAAATAATTCACATACCGAGGGTTTGAAACCATTGTTTCTGCCCAGGAATTAGTGAAAAGCCAATACTTTTTTTTTATCAGCAGACCCCACTGTGATCCTTGCTCTCCCAGCAGATGGGTTTTTAGCACCATTTACTGGGGCGGGGAGGAAGCCCGATGCTCGCATGGGTTTGGGGTCCATAACTCGAATACCAGGGTCTACTTCGCTTTGAGAAACAATATTTTTCAGATCCTGGCAGAAGTGGGTGTTCTATCCTCATCAGGTCAAAACTATTCCGTCGGCGGGCAAAAATAACAGGGAAGCTGTTACAGGGCAGGCAAAGGGCTCCGGGATTGGAAAATTTCGCTCTGTCTAGAGTTACTCCTTCCAGGGCTCAAGTCAGTAGAAAAAATTCGTGGTATTGTGAAAGGCCAGGAAAGGAAAAACCTTTTTACCGGGGCACGAAGCCAAGGCAACTTAGCAGGCTCCATATCTTGCACATCCTGACAATTTTCTATGTACTTAAGCTATTAAGCTGCCCGTGCCCCGACTGGTTCTGCTCCGCAGCTCCGGAGATGCAAACCTGGGAGTTAAGAGCTTGAAGTTTAGAAGAGCTGATGGTTAAAACCTGGAGCAAATCTTGCAATAGTCCTGTGGGGATTTTTTTTTGTTCAGGGGGAACCCCAGGGAGATGCTGGAGGAGCATCCCCGGCCGGTGCCGGCTGCCGGGATGAGCGGCTCCTGGGGCGCCTGGGGGGTTGAGTACCCGGTAAAGAAATAATAGAAAAAAATCCTCCAAATCAGGCTGATTCATGTCAAGGATGTGATAAATTGCAATATTTTCTATGACTTTAATTTTTTTAAAAAATACAGGGAAAAGGTAAACAATAAAAATTTCCTGGGGAATGGCCATTTTATGAAATAAGGACCAACTTTTGAAGGAAAACACAAAAAAAAGGGAGAGGGTAAGTTTGGCTAGGGCATGGAAAACCTGTATTTTGGCAGTTTAGCTCGGGGTTGAGTGCTTCGGAGAGGGCAGAGGTAGATCCCCATCTCCTGCCCTCGACGGCAGCCCTGCCCCTCGGCGCGGAGAGCTGGATCCACAGAGAAAATAAAAAAGAGGCAACTCCACGTTTACAGACCCGCGTTCCTCGTGTCGCCTTCCTCCGCGCAGCTCCAGGCGGCTTCGGAGCGGTTTTTTCGGCGGGCGAGCAAACCCTCCCCGCGCAGGAGGAGAGCCGGCTGCAGCCGAGGGGAAGGAAAACCAAATAAAGATGTGAAATTTAAAATATCAAGGAGCAAGCGATGGGGTTTGCTGGTCACTGGCCACCTCCGAGAGAGCCTCAGAATGTAACATGAGGCTAGGTGATGGATTTGGGACAAATACAACCCAAAACTGATGTGGCTTCGCCTCCTCCAGCCTATTGCAATAGTCAAGGTTTAGAGGAAAAGGCAGAGAAAATCTGGGCTGTTCCTACGCTGTTTTCATGTTGATTTTTGTTTGAGTGATTAAATTTAATGGAGTTAATTCTAATTTACACTGGCAAGCCCAGAAGAAGATAGAAATAAGAATGGGGGGAAGGAGAAAAGAGGAATCATTTTAATTAAAAAGAGAAGAATTGGCCAAAAAGCTCCTACAACAGGAATTTTTAGGAAAAATCTAGGAAAGAATGATAACCATTTTTATCACCTGATGCTCCAAGCACTTATTGTTGATACAATTTGATGAACCAGGCGTTTTATCCAAATATTGGAGTTTAACATAAAAACCGATGAAAAGTGGCTGATGTTTAAAAAAAGAACAGGCAAATAAAACCCAAATATTTGACTAAATTTTGGCTGAGGGAATGAGGGGGGAGGAGGGGGAGAAAGGAGCCGCCCGCTCTCCCAGCCTCACCCAAGCTCCCTCGGCCGGTTCCGGATCAGGCCCTCGATCGCCGGCCCCACGTTTAACTCTCTCTCCGATGCACCTCCCTCCCTTTGCTTGGGCAAGTACTAAACCCCTCACTTTGGAAATAAAATCAGGAATATTTTCTTTTCCCCTGCGATTTTCTACTACACGGCTTAAAATCCATGATTTAAGAGCGGTATCTTCTTATTGATTGCTTTATAAAAGGTGAATTAAACAATAACCGGAGTTAAATAAGCCCCGGTAGTCACCAGCTCTTAGAGCTAAACATTGCACCTCCCTGCTTCAGGGACATTAATTAATTTTCCATATTTGCCAGTAAAAATTTTCAGTGCCAAAACTGCAAAGAATCAAGCCCAGCCCCAGGTCTGTCCCCACTGCCCGGCACCGCGAGAGCTTCTCTTCCTCCGCGGAACCGAATCGCCGTTAGCGGTCACATCCCAACCCCATGCCAGCAATTTCAATTTCAAACTTGCAGGTCAACTTATTAAGGCACTTTGTCTCAGGCATAAGCAATAATTTCTATATAGAGGGGGAAAAAAAAAAAAAAAAAAAAAGAGAAAATTAATTTCCTTCACCCTGCTCGAGTTGCAGAGGAAATTCCACGTTATCACTCCAGAGAGCACCCGCAAAAGAAAACAGGGAGAAAGTAATCTTTTTTTCCGCTCATAAAAATAACCCGACTGCAGCGTTGCTTCCTCCCGGCCGAGCGGGACGGGCTGCACACGCTGTCTTTGGGATGCACTGGAAACCAGCAGTCGCCAGAAACCAGTAAACCAGAATATTTTCTATTTTCCCCCCTTCCTCCCCGCAGCCGTGTGTCAGCACCCCCAAACCCCGGGTCAGTACCCCCGAACCCCAGTGTTAGCACCCCCAAACTCTGGTGTTAGCACCCCCAAGCCCTTGGTGTCCGCACTCCCAAAACCCCAGTGTTGGCACCCCCAAACCCTGGGGTCAGCACCCCCAAACCCTTCATGTCAGCACCCCCAAACCCTGGCTGGGGTCAGCACCCTTACACCCCAGCGTTAGCACCCCCAAACCCTGGGGTCAGCACCCCCAAACCCCAGTGTTAGTAACCCCAAGCTCCTGAGCCAACACCCCCCAAAAGCCCGTGTT
>JADKXX010005170.1:0-18180 GCA_017310255.1 Butorides virescens
ATTGCCTGTCTTAGCACCCCCAAACCCTGGTGTCTGCACCCCCAAACACCTCTGTTCACACCCCCAAACCCCGCCGCCAGCATCCCCAGTCCCGTGAAGGATCCCACCAGCCCGGAGCGGGTGCTCCTGGCACCGCCGCTGTCACCGGTCCCCTCGCAGGAGCGGGTGGGTGCTCCTGGCACCCATTGCCAGCATTAATGGACGTGAGGACCCAGGCTGAGCTGGAAGGAGCCCGCAGCAGCGTCCCCCGGAGCCGCTTCCACCGCTGCTTCTCGTTAGAGGCGAAAGAAGCAATCACTGCGGCGAGGACGCGTTCCCCGGGGCCGGCGTTTCGGCAGCTGCGGCCGTCGGGCGTTTCGGCGGCTGCGCCCTGGTGCTGCTTTTTGTTCCCAGCAGCAAATAAACGGCAGCGGCAGCCCCTTCCGAGGGGTTTTAATCCAGCCCCACAGTAAAATCAGTATGGACCATGGTGCAGAGAGGGCACGCAAGGACCTGGCGTGGTGGCACCGTGGCCGTGGGCAAGAGGTCGGATCCGTTCCCGGGCACAGGGAGGTGGCACCGGCCTCGCCACGTCCTCTGCTACGGCCGAGCCCCGAGACCGGCCGGCGACGCACTTGATAGCAAAGGTAAATATCATCTCGATGAAGCAACCAGCTTATTTGGTGGAGTAATACACAGCGTTGAATTCCTGGTGCGGAAGATTACCAAGAATTAAAACGCGCTGATTCCAGCCCAAAAGACAGCAAGTCTCTTCCCTTCCCGCTTACCTGCCTGCCACCCACCCACCCCTCCCCAAAATGCTCTTTGTGCAGGAAAACAGTCAAGAAGAACGGCGTCGAGTCATTCAAAAAGCTTCATTTTGACCGTGCACACCCCCCCACTTTGCTTCAGTTTAACCGTATATGTTTTATATTTTTTAGTACCAAAAAAAGCAAGACCCGCCGGCTCGGGGGACGCTCGGGCCATGGCACGGCTCCCCCCGCGCCTCTGCCCCTGCAACGCCGCCCGTGGGAAGGCGATTGCACCTCTCTGCGGCGGCATTTCAGCGTTGTTTATTTTTTTTTGGGGGGGGGGGGCGGTCCATAGGTTTATTCATTGCTGCCAGCTCGTTATAGCTATTTACCGCATTACAAGGTGCGTTCCAAAAACCTCACGGGCTGGACACCGAAGCTGCAGGGTGAGCGTGTTGGAGGGATGGGTTAAATCCAACCTCTAAGTGCAAGTCAAAAGAGAGGAACGGCGTTTCAGCCCATCCTTCCCTACCGGCGAGTTCAGAAGGGATGCAAAGAAAAAAAAACCCCTGGCGTACAGCTTGCTATTTGCAACTCAAGTTTGCTTTTATGGTTTAAAACACTGAAGCGCCGCTTAATTTCACCCCCCCGTGGGCATTTTCCGCCCTCTTCCAGGAACGCAGCTCCTGGGGGCTGGCACTCAACGTCCCGCTGTGATGGGAAGAGGTCTTTGGAAGTGAATGAATTCACATTGGATTGGGGGGACCCCCTTGTTAGCCCTCAAAAGTGCCTTTCACCAGGGCCCTGGTGGCAAAGGAAGGGGGCAGAGCTGCTTCTGGCGGGGCGGCTCGTGCAGGGGGGTCACCGCTGGGAGCGGAACCCCGCGCCCGGGCAAAACTGGGTCACGTTTGCAGCACTACGTCCCAAGGAAGCGAACGGCACGCGACAAGTATTCAATTACAGTTTATAGCTAAGAAAAAAAAAAAAAAGACAAAAGAAACATCTCCTCTGCATGAAGGGCTCTCTTCGGGTCTTGGAAATGGTAAATTGAGTGAGATGATGAGCGTTGCCCTCCTGGTGTTGGGTGCACCAAAACCTGAGCCCAACGCTGAGCTCTTCGGGAGTCGGTTTGGTGGCAGAGGATCATAGAATCATAGAATCATAGAATGTTTTGGGTTGGAAGGGACCCCTAGAGGTCCCCCAGCCCAACCCCCCTGCAGGAGCAGGGACACCTTGAACCACATCAGGTTGCTCAGAGCTCCTTGAATGTTCCCAGGGATGGGGCCTCCACTACCTCTCTGAGCAACCTGTTCCAGTGTTTTACCACCCTCAGTGTAAAGAATTTCTTCCTTAGATCCAGTCTAAACCTCCCCTGGTTTAGTTTAAAACCATCACCCCTTGTCCCGACACAGCTGGCCCTACTAAAAAGATTTTCCCCATCTTTGCTCTGGGCCCCCTTTAGGTACTGAAAAGCCGTGATCAGGATGGAGGAGTTGCCAATCCGCACCCATCCCACGTCCCCTTGCATTTGCAGATGCAGCCTCGGTGCGTTCGAGCGCTCGCTACTCGTAACACCCATCGTCCGCACCCAAACGGCGTCTCATCTCACGCGGCCGACTCTTTGGGCATCGTGTGCCACGGCCCATATGGGCCTCGTTTGGAACCCCTCCGAATCGCAGGGGGCCATGTGCAACTGATAAAGGCCAATTTGGGGTGAACGGAGGGGGTGGGGGGGGGGAGTGGGGCACTGCTCTCCAGGCAAATCCAAGAAGGACGCCCTATATGTTTTCTAAGTGCTAAACCCAAGGGAAATTACTTCATCAAAACCCGATCCAGACCCCAGTAATGAAGGCTGTGATGTAGCCAGTGTTCGAGCATGTTGACTTTACAGTACTGGAATTAATCCATCTGCATTGCAGCTCGGTGAAATCATTTCCAGCCCGTAGCGGCTCCGGGGCTGACTTCATCCTTGCAGACCCAGATGCAGAGCCCTCGGAGTCGGGAGAATTACGGAGAGGACCGAAAGGCTGCTCTCTCCCCGCGCGCGGTGACGGCTGTCTGTCTTCATGGTGCGGGGGGACACACACGGCAAATTCACCTTAGGGACAGTTGGGACCCCACAGCTCCACGAGGCTTTTCGGTGGCCGTGCGGGGCGTTAACGCTCATCCGCTCCCATCGCCGTTGCTTCCCGCAGGGCTGGAGACGGGGATTTGCTGCTTTGCTTTCCCTCGATGAGATTATTCAGTTTTAACCCCCATAAAAATCCCCGGTAATCTTACCGTGACCGCGGGTTATTCAGGGTGCAAATTCAGGCCGATGCTATCGGCCGTATCTGGTGCTTCCTTGGAAAGGTGCTGTGCAAGCGCGGGGGCTTTCCCCGCTGCAATAAGTCCCAGCTGCCGTCATCGCGGCAAGCTTTTCATCTTTTAAAGACAGGCGCTCTGGATATTTCTGTGCTATTTGCACCAAAAAAAGATGCACGCGATGGGATGCTCGCAGAGCACCTCTCCAGGCCGTGCGCTCGGAGGAGCTGGGAAAAGCAGAAATCCCTCCAGGTCTGCCCGTGCAATCCGCTGCCCACCCCCCTTTCACTTCCCTTTCCTTCATCCCGTACTTTTTTTCGTTCACATTTTCTCAGTAAAAATGCAATCGCCTTTTTCTCGGTCGCGGCTACAGAGCACGAGGGCCTTTGCTTTCCATGCAAACCAGGAGCTTCTGCAAAGGGAACGCCACCACAGCCCCCCTGATTTTGCTTTCTTCAATGAAATAAAACCGAAACCCCGCGGGGACCAATTCTGGCTCCGGGGTGGGGGGGGGGCGGTTGAAATCCCCAAGCTCTCCCTTGCGCTGTGGCTGCTGCTGGAGGCCGGGGTGGGTGGGGGGTGGGGGGGGTGGGGGCGATGCCCCAGGGACCCCCAGGAGCTCCCACCGCTCCGGCACGAGGGTCCCCAAGTCAGGCAGGGCTTGAGTGAAGCCTGCTGCACTGCTCGTGCCTCTGCAAGGCAGAAATCCATGGAAATTCATTGATGCTCAGCTTTCGGAGGAGGGTCCTGAGCTTTTTCGGCTGCCTGTGAAAGCAGGACTTTAAAATATTGAGAAGGGCAAATGCCTGAGAGAAGCGAGAGGGCTCCGGGCAGGGGACGCCGCCTTCGCAAGGCTGCAGGGTTTAGGAAAAGTGCAACACGTGTGTCTATCCAAAAGGATTTATCAATCCTTGTACCCTTGCCGGGCTTTTTGCTGTCTTACCTAACCCTTGTCATGTAATTTAATTAAGTTTGTTTCATTTATTTGTTAAAAAAAAAAAATATGCATGCGGGACTAGTAAACTTAATTAAAAGAAACATTGCTAAGCAGCCTGATACAGCTGTAATTTGATTTAAAGTACTGGATGATACCAACATTATAAATGTAAACCGATACGCTTTTTTTTTTTTTTTTTTAAAAAAAAAAAAAAAAATCTAAATGGAATTTAAAATACTTCTTCGTTTGCAGCGGGCTCTTTGAGCTGGGGTTAATTGCGAAGGTTTTCTTCCTCCTGTTCTGTGGCCGCAGGGCTTTTTTCAAGTGGGGCAAGAAATATTTCATCCTCAGCCCAATTACTGCCGGATCATTCCTGCTCCGTGTCCTGCCCACGAGCCAGGTTTCGATACCTTTGTTCGTGGAAGGCAAAGGCCTGACCGCCCAGAAATCGGTGCCAGAGCTCCCGCTGATTCCAAAGGCACCCCGGGACGTTAGGGTTTGTTTCTGGAGGAATCCCCTGGATTTCGGGGGAGAAGCTTCCACCTGGCAAAGAGGTGGGAGCTGTCGTCAGGACGGGTTTATGATGTTGTTGTAAACGTGTTGCGTGGAACGCCATGTGATATCAGACGTGGCGGCGCATGATGAGCCTTGGATTCACCTCTTTTCCTGATGCTTTTTGCTCCTTAAATCGAAGCAAATCCATCTTCCCGCGGCCACAGCAGCCTGCAGAAACAGGCGCTGCATTTGGGGGATGCTTCAGCCAGTTTGTGCATCCCTCCCCCCCCAAAGTCCAGGTATCCCCCATCACATCCTCCCTAAATCTCCCCGCTGGGGTCAGGCTGTGGCCAGGGATTCACGCTCTAGGAGAGAAAAAGTGCTCGGGAAGTCTGAGAACTCTCCCCAGCATCGTGGCTGGCACCGCTGCCCCTAAGCCTGCGCCTAAGGATGGAGCTGGCTTAAGGGCTGAGCCCGACCGCCACCGACTTCCCTACCCACCCACCAGCCCCTTGCAAAACTCTTCGCTAATTCAACACGAAAGCAAAAGGCTTTCTCCTTTTTTTTTCCCCCCAGCAGCGAGGCCGTTTCGCACGAGCTGCTGGTTTGAACCTTTTCTCCCAATTATTTGCAGAAACATTGGGGACGGGACGGGAGGTGGCCGGGTGATGGGAACCACGACTTCACCTTGCAGAGCTGACGCCCCCTCCCCTCCCTTAACGAGTCACTGGAACCAGTTTTCGGCTTTGCCATCTGCACTTTTCCGGAGCCGGACAAATCTGCGGGTGCCAGGGCTGCCCCAGTGCACATTTTGCACAAACTGCAAGCAGCCCGGAACCAACCGAAGGCAAATAATTGAAGAGATGATAAATAGTGGGACTATCATGAGAATATTTTGCTGTTGGCTTTTAGAAGCTGTGGACGCAACTGTTCTGAAGACAGGAGACTCCCGGGCAGACTTCATTCAATTCCACTTTAATTTTAAAAATGAATACCTATAAAAATCTCAATTTAAAAGATCACAGTCGTTATACTTTCCCCTCGATTTCTATTTTTTTTTATTGCCAGTTTCTTTTGCCTTTAATGATAAATAACAACAGTGTTTTCCCCTCCTTGCTTTTAAACCTCCAGCAGGAGCGGGGGGAGGACCTGGCCGACGGACGCCGAGGAAAAGCCGAGATGCAAGAGGGAAACAAACCCCTGAAAGTAAAAAATATCATTTTCCTTCACCCAGAGTCGAGTGCAGTGAGCTGAGATGCAATTGTAGGCAGAGAGACCGAGCCAGAAAGCTTACAGGTTTTTAATTTAACTTTTTTCCTTTAAACTTAAGGCTTTACCTACCTTTATAACTGAGAAACTGCCCGCGAGCTCCCTGACACAGCGTCGGCTCCGGCACGTGCGGAATCCCAGCGTGAGCTTTGCAGGCTTCCCGGTAGTAGAAGGTGTTTAATATTATTTGTTGAACCGAGCCCTCGATAAATCAAGGCTTTTCTTTTCGCCTTGCAAAGAATTCCCAATGTGTTCCTGATTTTTGTGAACGTAAACAAACCGAGGGCATTTTTCGACCCGGGGTTTGTTCGCACAGACGGCGACCGCCAGAAATTTGCAGGCTGGGCTGTGCCAGCGGCCGCCTTCCCCCGAAAGGCAAGGAGCCCCGCGGCCCCGCAGCCCAGCCCTCAGATCCCCTTTTCTACCCCTCAGCCATATTTGCCAGCCATGGAGACAAGATTTTATTATTATTATTATTATTATTATTAATAATTTTCTACTGATCTTCTTGCTTGCATTTTATTGTTGATATAAATGACACGGAGGGAAAAAAATCCCTGTGCTGTCTTTCAAATATTTATTCCCTACGATTCGGCGGAGTGCAGATCCTTATTTCATGGCTATATCCTGCATTATAGCAATTAGAGGATAACACATTTTTCAGTTCTCTTACCTCCAACCTCCAGCTGCCCGGACAGGGTAATAGAAACCACATTGAGCTGGGCCAGGCGGTGCCCCGGCAGGGACGGCTGCGCGTCTGCAAGTGGCCTCAAAGCCGTGTCTGGTCTTTCGGATGGAGAAACGATCCCTCCGAGGCAACTGGGATTCATCACCCACAGCTAATTGAGCCCTGGTGAGCAGTTCTGCCGGCTTTCTCCGTCAGGCAGAGAGCACCGGCAGCATCTCCTGAGCCATCTCCGGGTGGGATGCTCCTGCCCCCAGCATCCCTCGCCCCCGAGATGCTCGGAGGACGGCGGGGGCTCTGGTGCAGCTCCCAGCCGGTCCCCACCCCGCGGCTCCGCTCTGCCCAAAGGCCGGGTAGTGCGATGCTAAGAAAACCTGGGGTGAAAATATATTAAATAAAAGAGTTTTGAGTCCTTCCCTGCCCTCCGACAGCAAAGCAGGGCTGTAACTGGAGCTGCCCCGGCTCCTCGGGGGTTCACTGATTTTGCCGTTTCTGGGGGTCGGGAACTGGAGGATGTGCAGAGCTGAAGCGTTTGGTAGCATCAGCTTCATCGTGATTTTCAGCGAACCGGATTAGTTCTGTTATATATGGAAGTGCTTTAAGTTTGTGGAATGTGGGACAATAAAAGCGAACAGATGCAAGAAGGGAGGCAGAAGCCCAGGAAAAAAAACTCCATGTAGTCCATCTCCCTCCTGCACATAGAAACTCCCCTGCCCCTACGTGTGCTGTCTGCGATGGGGTCCCCGGTCCCAGGAGGACGGGAAAGCGGAGTGAAGAGTGAAGCCAAAATTCATGGGAGCCCCTGGGGTAACCCCTGAGTCCCACCACGCTGCACCAGGCACGGGGGCTTCTCCTGGGGAACCTCTGCGGGCCTTGGGTGCGCTGGCCAGAGGTTTCCAGGCCACTCATCTTCAGCGGCACAGGGCAGGTTTATGTCCTGGGATAAGATGCATTTTTAAAAGGTTTTTTTTTTTTTTTCCAACCCAAACTCCTTTTCCTGGCAGCGCAGGAGGCGTCTGACCTTCTGCCTTTGGTGGCACTACGGTAGGAGAAGCAAAACCTGCCCTGCCCCTTGGTTTAACGCCGTGCTCGGCCCTAAGCCTCCAAACACGGGACCGTTAATAAATTAGCAATTACACAAAAACGGCCACCGGGTTCCCCACAGTGCGCTTCTGCGGACGGAGGGGCTATTTACTCCGGCAACTAATGGGCACGGACAGACTTGAGCAGCACTGAAAGGGAATATCACCCCCAAATACAACCAGATGTGCAAAAAATACACAACTTTTCGATGGCTAAAACTTGCTGCAAGAGCCCAAATCAGACTCAGCTGCTAGTCCCAGGTCTTGAGGGTTAGGAAGAGGCAAATTTTTTGTGCGTGAGCTATAATCATAACTCAGCCTTCTGGCCGAGACTGGCAGGGCAGAGTATTAACGAAGGCAGATGCTCCAGATCAGGGGCCTGACTCAAGTTCCTGGGGCCGTGGTGACCAGAGACCCGGTGGTTATGAGGATTTCAGGGCTCTCCCAGTATCTCCTCCGCCTGCAGACAAGGCTTCTCAAGCCTTCTCCATACTCCTCATGTTAAACTGCAGTTCATCTAGAAAATATGTGCCAGGCAAGGAGCTGAGATCAACGTAACAAGGAAACTTATTTTGTTGCCTCCAAATCTTCCTGTTCTGCAGCGTGGGCTCCAACCAAGGATGGAAACACTCTTTGCAATCCCGGCCGGAGCGAAAGATTTCACATTTCAGATAGGAAGGTCTTTCCTCTAGCACCTACATGCTTGCCTTGCTTTGGTCCTGGAGACCTTAGAAAGAAAACTGTAGCTGGTAAGCACTGGTCCATGTCCATGATGGCTCTGGTGAACCCCAAGGGCACGCACGGAGTCTCGGAGCTGGGACAGAGCAGGTTGACAGAGAAGCACCCCAGGGTGTTGGGTGGGGGTGGCAGATCCTGGGGAAGGGCTCGGGGCGCCCAACCATGGGATGGGGCACTGAGAGTCGAGGAGGGGATGCTCCTTGCAAGTCAAGAGCCCCGTTCCCTGCTGAAAGCCGACGGATGCTCATCCAGAGCCAGCTTCACCCCGAGCCACGGCTCTCCCACAAGCCTTCCCCAACCCACCTTGTTTTTACATTACTCGCGGACAGAGCTTGTTTTTTCAGAGCAAATCCCCTGCTAATGCTGCTGGGATTTGAATTTATGGCCACGGGAGGTGCTGAACCACCAGGCCAGATGGTTATTTGCTAATTTTGATGGTTTGGAGGGGTTTTTGGATCACGACAGAACCGTCCACATTTGCAAACAAGAGGAAGCCATGGGCTGAACTGTTTCATATATTAAATCATTGCATGGTTTTCTTCTTCCCTTATTGAAAATGATCGTTTGATTTTCGGCTGTATAATTTACAGTCTGCAGCCTGTGACCCGGTGCAGCCAGAAGGAAACTTTGGGAAGGGAGATAATACCATGGAGACAGATTTTCCTCTTCTCCGAGCTGAAATTCCTCCTGGAGCTGAAGCTTGTTGACCGGTTCAGCCAACGCTGATTTTCTTCTGCCCCAGCAACGCTAGCCCTGAAGTGACTTCTTCGATGGGCTTCATAGAGCATCTACCGGTACCTCAACGTGCATGGATTCCATTTACGTCTTTCGCACAACTCGGCGCTATTGGGTGGCAAGTCAATCACGTTGATTTATTGCTTTAAATTCAAAACCATAAAATAATATCCGTCATCCCTAAGGGGACAGTTGAAAAAGCAGTTTCCCCCAGCTTCGCATGGGGAGCTCAGGCGGTTTTAATTTCAAATACAAGGAATAGATAGCTTGGCTGGGGGGTGACATCATCCTCCTTAGAAGATTTCGTGCGATTCTTTTTCTTGTTTTAAAAGCTATTATTTTAAATATCTGCCGATAGATATTTGTATTGGCAGATCTTGTGAAATACTAAGATTGGATCTTTTCTGTTTAATTTCTAAAGTCGCTTCCTTAACCGAAGTGCAAGCGAACAGCTCAAAAAAAAAAATAAAAATCGGTGCTTCGCAGATGAGTGAAAGCTTCCTTCCAAACCTCTCGACTCATCGTCCTCCTCCCCAGTGCATCACCCCTTCCAAGCTTTTATTCTCATCCCTCTGTATTTGCGTTTGCAGCAATAATTAGCCACAATAACCGAAGATGGAATAGCAAAACAAAGCTGGGTTTCTCCGCAGCCGGTCGATCTCTCCCAGGTGTGGGCTTGGTTTAAGGCCAGAGCTTGCATTTATCTTTCCAGACAGGGATGGAAAAGTCTCAAACCTGTCTTGGGGCCGACTCCCCCAGCAAAGCGCTGGTGGTGCAGAGGTGGCGGCGGTGGAAAGAAATCAGTCGAAACCAAACAGTTGGAAAAGCACTCTGCGCCAGAGCTGGTGGGACCGGGGATAAATCATCACATCTCATTTGGGCCCACCTTCTCCAAGCCCGGTGAAGGAGCTTATTGCAGACATCAGGATTTGGTGAGATGGAAGAGGGAGCCCCAATAACCTCCAATTTCTGCTTGAACAATAAATAAACCTGAATATCCCCAACAGGGCTGATTTTCTAAGCCATCCTCCAGAGCAGGCTCTTGGCCGCACGGCGAAAGGCACCGCCCGAGACCCGGGGGCTCCCCAGCCCCCCCCGTCCCGGCCCAGCGCCGCAGACATCGCTGGCCATGGGGCGTTGCTCCCTTATGGAGTGAGCCCCAAGGCAGCCCAGACCCAGCCTCCATGGGGATTTTGGCAGCCGGTACACGGGCTGGTGGGACTGGGATGCCGCTGGTGAAGGGAGCGGCAGCTATTGCAGCCTGCGGAGGGAGGAGCAGTATCGGCCCCGGTAGCGACGACCGTTCATTCCAGTTGGCTTTGCAAGCCCAACCTTGTTTGGGGCTCATGTTGGGGCTGTGGACCCTCATCCTCCCTGGCCCCAAATCTTGGCCATCACAGGAGACTTTGGCCCAATTTTGCTTTCAGAGCAGACGATGTGTTCGAGGCCATCAGAGGACCTTCCCCCTGTGCACCAGCACCGAGGGGATGTCTCAAGGTATCCAGTTACTGGTTGAAGTGAAGCAAACCAGAATATAGGCTGGTTTCTGTAAAAAATAACATCGCCTTCCTCTTTAAAAAGGCTTTTTGCCCACCAATTGCTGCCTGTGGAAGGGGTCTCACTACTGGTAAGGCCCCAGTTAGGGTTCGCAAGATGCTGGGATGCTCCATGGCCGGATCCTGCCCGGCCCCAGCGCCGCGCGGGGAGCACAGGAAAGGCGGCCCCGGGTCTGCCCAGCTGCACTGCTGCCCGGGAATATAGAATAACTCGGTATCAGCTTCCCCATAACTATTTTAATTTCACTTCTCCTGTGTGGTTTCCCTGGCAGCCAAACCGAGACCTCTGGCTTTTCCCTCCCTATACTCCACCAGTGAGAAGAGCAGGGGTGGCCCTGGGGACAGGGCTTGCGTGGTGGGGTCACCCTCTGCCCCCCTGGAGTTCTTCCCCGTGGCGAAGCTGGACGGGATACATTTTAGTGCCATTCTAAAGGTTTTCTGCTCCGTCCATGTGGTTGATTTTGCTCTCTCTAAATCCCCCATTATTACACATTCTTTAAGTATTTTCTTTAAGTATTATGAGAAAAGTTCAACACGGCAGGAATTTTTCCCTTCGCTTAGAGGGGGAAGGGACCGGGTCTTGGTCTTGTTTCTCAGCTCTGGAGAAGTCACGAGGAAGGAAAGGTGATGGGAAAGCTGCTCGGTGGGATGGCCAGGCTGGCAGGGGCTTCTTGGGTGGAGGTGGTTGGAGAAGGGATGGAGCAACTTCTCCTCAACCACCAGCCACAAGCCAGCAGCTGGGCTGGGAAAGGCCACCCTAAAAATGTTCCTCGCAGCACAGAGCCAAGAAATCTTGCTTTTCCAGAAAATATATCGAAGCTGCAGTGAGATATCTGACAGAAGCCCCTGTTACACAGCTCCAGCCACGTTGGCCGTCTCAGGAAAGCTCTCAACGTGGATTGCAACTGCAGCCAGGGATGCTCCATAAAAGTCCTTGTGGTGGCACGTCACGTCTTGGTGCTGGAGATGTGCACGGTGGTCTCGTCCTTACCCCACCAGCAAGTGGACATCACTGACCCCTGCTCGTCTTCCCTGGCTGTGGTGGGGAACGCCGCCAACCCTCCTCTCCTCATGAAGTGATCCGAGTCCCCTAATTTGATTTAACTCTCCCCAAATGCTGTATATATTGCTTTCACTTCACCGAATAATTTCCTTAAAGTTTAATCCTATTCCCTATGCAGCCCTTTTGGGGGCTTATGTATAAAATAACATAACGGAGATTTATTTTAACATGTCTTTAACTAATGCAGTGCACGTGGCGGTGAAGAACCTCCTTAGGAGGTCAACCAACTGAAAGACTTCAACATCGGCTGTCCACTGCCCTAAGATGGCCATTTCTTCCCCGGACTTGCCATTTTTGCCATGAAATTAATTCGGGGTGCTCCTGAGAGCAAGGGTGGGCTGGACCACGCCATGGGGTCCTGCTTCAGCCATTGCGGGGTTGGCCCGGAGATGCTGGAGCCCAAGGGTGGACGCAGCCCAAGGGGGGACTTGGATATAAGAGCAGAGGGTTTTCAAAGTTCATTACAGGCAAAATAAGATGGGGAATGAAATTAAAGCTTTGCTGTGGGACTGGACGTTTGAGTAAAGGAAAACAACCTCCTAAGCGCTGTTAGAAGCTGCTACGGGGGTTTTCTGCCAAGATTTACTTAGACTTCAGGAGTTTCTGTTTAAAAGATTGCATTATAAAAAAAAAAAATTTGTTAATCTGTTAATAAGTAATTAGTTAATAACTCGTATGAAGCGGGAGTTACATTTACAAATATTGAAGTTGAATATTGCAAATTCTGCTTCTCATAGAACCCAAACAGGCGTTGTTCCAGCCCGTGGAAGGGTTATTGGGCTGAGGGCCACGTCCACCCCACTTGCAGCCTGAATATTAGCCAGAGCATTTAAAAACTGCTTTGTTCGAGCTTTAACATGCTCCCATGACAAACCTTCCACCCCTTTCATAGAATCATAGAATCATCGGATGGTTTGGGTTGGAAGGGACCTTTGGAGGACGTCTAACCCAACCCCCTGCAGGAGCAGGGACACCGCTAACCACATCAGGTTGCTCACAGCCCCGTCCAACCTGGCCTGGGATGTTCCCAGGGATGGGGCCTCCACCCCCTCTCTGGGCAACCCCTGCCAGGGTTTCACCACCCTCATTGTAAAGAATTTCTTCCTTAGATCCAGTCTAAACCTCCCCTGCTTCAGTTTAAAGCCATCCCCCCTTGTCCTGTCCCAGCTGGCCCTACTAAAAAGCTTGTCCCCCCCCTTTCCTCTGGGCCCCCTTGAAGCCCTGACCGGCCGCACTCAGCTCTGCCCGCAGCCTCCTCTTCTCCAGGCTGAACACCCCCAACTCTCCCAGCCTGGCCCCAGAGCAGAGGGGCTCCAGAGCTCGGATCATTTTAGTAGCCCCTCGGATCATTTTAGTAGCCCTCCTCTGGCCCCCCTCCAACAGGTCCATGTCCTCCTTGTGCTGAGGGCTCCAGAGCTGGACGCGGGGCTCCAGGGGAGGTCTTCCTGGGTTTATGGTGGCAGCTGGTTGTGGCAGACTGTATCATCCATAAGTTTGGGGTTTTTTTCCTTCCAAGAAAATGATGCTATTTGTGCACTGGAATATCAGATATTAGCTTGCGTTTCCTCAGCATCAGGTTTATCCCTATTAGATTTGAGGCAGCACGTACATTTATATTTAGAAGATGACAAGCAAACAGGCTGGGATCAGAAAAAAAAAAAAAAAATTATTTATTAATAACGGTAAGGTTGGGAAACTAAAAAAAAAAAAACGCAAACTGGACTGTGAGGCCCGGAATAAAAAATTAGTAGCATGCACAAACATGGTTAAAGCAATCCTAAAGTATATTTTTATTGGAAGGGAAAGATTTTGAGACGGGCAGATGTGGTTGGTGCCACCGAGGCTGGGGAGGGGAGAGCACGGGGGGGGCAAGGGACTGGCCTGGGGCTCGCTGCTTTGCTGGCCCGGCTGGGTCCCTGCGGGGGAAGAGGAGTTACGGCACCCAAAATGATCACATAGGGTGCAGCCCTGGTTACCGGCACCCAACGGGGAGAAGGGTGCCCCCACACCCATTCGTAGCCTTATCGGGTGGCCTCTGGCTAACGACCATGCAACGGGAGCCAGGGCTTGTTTAACGATGCCCGGCGATGCCTCTCCCTGATTAGAAACCGCAGGTTTGGAGACCAGCATTTTGCCAAATGCTAAAAAAAAAATATTTTCTTGCTGAGATATTTGCGAAGCAGAGAACAAAACCATCCTTCGAGTTTATCCGTTGGAACTGAAAATGTCCTAGCACCAAATTTCTAATTGCAGCTTGACATAAATCTATGATCTATCAGGTGGAGGGATAAAAGATACAGGTATTAGATGCATAATTGAGTGCAGGTGATATTAAAATATTCCCCTTAAGCCACAAGTCAGGTTTGGTTGGCTTTGGGGTTGGATTTTTTTTGGTTTGATTTTGGTTTGGTAAATGCAAAGTAAATCTTGGCCAAATGGAGTGCAGCTTGAACACCGTCTCCTAAAGTCTGCCCCACCGCGCTCGGAAAAGCCTGTGTTTGGAATGTACCTGTGTGCTTTAACAGGTTAATGGACGGTATTAAAAGATCATTTTCAAGGTAAGCAAACGCTTCGGGCATATTGTATAGTGCTCGCCTTAAAAATTCAGTTCGTTATTCTGAACTTTCTGCCAAATGATTATTTGCTCGATTTTCTGCTGACGCTAATCGTGACATAGCATCAGATAATTTGGTAAAGACAATAAGATTACAAAGCCCAAGAAGGGTCTGAGTCAGTCTTTGACAGATTAAAGCTCTCCAAGTCCCCTGAAAACCCTTCTCTGACATATTAATTTGACCTAAACCCTCAAAATCTTCCTGATTATATCATCTCAGTTGGGCTTTATTTTTGTTTTATTTTTCATTGTAGGAAATTAAAAAGGGGTTGGTTGATCCCTGGCCAAGTTCTTGAAATGTGTTGCAATGCTAAGGAAACAAAAGATTACTTGAAATACTTTTTAATAATATGTCATGTCAGCAGAGATAAAGGTTCACACTTAATGCCCTCAGCTGGCTTCTATCAGCGCTGGGGAGCGCAGCGTCAGGCCCGTCCGGGCTCCGGGGAGGACCCGCGGTTCACCTTGCTTTTAAATCATGAGCTTATGCTGTTATAATTATGAACATGTTTATGAAATCCATCTCATTTCTCTCCGTAAGAAGAAATAAAGATCTGCGTAGGTGGAGCTGATCCTGCTCGGGCGCTGAGGGCCGAGCCAGAAAACCTCCCAAAGTCTCTTCCCCTGCCCGGTTTGCCATCCATGTCCTGCCCTCCAGGAACGGGTGGGGATGGCTGCGGGTGAGCCCCCGGAGTGGGCCAGACCCCCATCCCAAAAGGGTGGCGGGCGGGTGGACCTGAAGGTGCCTCGCAGGAAGGCAAACCACGCCAGCAGGGTTTGGGGCTTTGCAGGGGCCACCGCTGGTGGACAATAGGGGAAGGGTGGAGGAACAGGGGGACAGAACCACCGCATCACTCAGATTACGAGGCGGCGAGGCTGGGCTCAAGATTTGGAGATGCTTTGTGAAGGAAGATGAAGGAAAAGCAAAATCAGAAGTTAAGCAGCATCAGCCTCGCTGAAGGCCACGCTAGGAGATACCTGCGCTCCTTCCCAGGTCAGGGCTTCTCCTCACCCATGTAACCCTGGGTACAAAAGCCTGGCAAATTCCAGAAGCATCCTGCTGTCCACTTATGCTACAGCTCGTGTGCATCTGCCCCGGCTGCCATTATCAACGGCGTCGTTCAGTTTTCCACCACGAGTTCAACCAGAGCTCAGCTGGATCTTCCAGAGCCCCACTTGCAGACAGGGATCCCAGTGGGATACCCCAGGAGTTTGGCATCTCAAGGTGTGTTAAGAAGTAGAAAGGAGCATACGTGCGTGTAAATGTATAAACGAGCATCGACGTGCACACCCCGCCATCAGCTGAGGAATGAGTGTCCTTGGAATGGGGATTTGAGGATCACGCTGTGCGTCTTGGGGCATTTAAAAGATGAGTTTGTCAAGAGTTGTGCCAGCCAGCGGCTGCCTGGCGGTGGGTTTTGGCTGTCTCCACAAAGACAGCGCCGTTCTCACCCTGCTGCCAACCCAAGGCTTGGAAGAAGAGGACACGGCCTCAGGTTGCACCAGGGGAGGTTTAGGTTGGACATTGGGAACAATTCCTTCCCCAAAGGGCTGTCAGGGGCTGGAAGGGGCTGCCCAGGGAAGGGGTCGAGTCCCCACCCCTGGGGGGATTTAACAGCCGGGCAGAGGCCGTGCTGAGGGCCAGGGTTTGGGGGTGGGAGGGCAGGGGTAGGGGAACGGTTGGGCTGGGGGATCTTGGAGGGCTTCTCCAACCCAAACGATTTAATGATGATTCTACGATTCTACAATTCTACGAAATGTGCTCACCAGGGTGCAGAGCCTAATAAATACAGCAAGAAATCCTGAAAAGTGAAACATTTGAATAAACCAGTGCTCTCCTGAGATGCTGGGAGTGCTTGGAAGCGGGGCACAGAGTGCTGCACCCTGTCCCCTGCCCTCCCCAAAGTCACAGCTCCCCCCCCCGCTGCCCCAGCTTGCTTTCTCAGCTGCCCTGTGAATTTTATCCCTTTCCACGTTTTTTTTTTTTCCCGTTAAGGCTCATCTGGCCCGGCTGCCCTCCCCAGTGCAGGGAACAGCAGCGGGGCGAGGGGTGCGCTGGGGATCTGGGGATGGGGGGGAGAAGAGCACCCACCCCGCTCAGCGAGAACACCATCACTTTCCTCCCCCCCCCCAAAAACCCCCTCTGAGCCCTGGAACCCCCTTTGGTGCTCTGGGGAGGGCACCCGGGTGGAAAATAAATCACCTCGGTGCCTGTGCGGGGTGGGGAGGTCCCGGGGCAGGGGCGGGGGGGGCATCCCGAAAATCCCTGTGTAAAGCCAGGGTAGCCCTTTCCCTGCGCACCCCCGGCCCCGGCTGGACCCCCCCCCCGCCCGGGCCCCCCCCCCCCCCCCCCCCGGCCCGGCCACGCAGGGGCTCCCAGGAACCGCCCGAGTGGAAAAATTGGGATTTCTGTCCCTAATTCAGGGCAGCTGCCGCTGCGGGGCCGCGCTTTGAAGCGGAGCCGTGGAAACACCCGGGGCGATGCCAGGGCGGGCGGGGGGGGGGGGGTGGTGCCGGGAGGAAAAAAAAAAAAACCCAAAAGAACAAACCAAACAAAAAAAAAAAAAAAACCCCCACCAACCCACCCCAAACCCGCCCCAGAACGGGGGGACGGGGGGGGGGGGGGGGGGCCTGTCCGGCGCTGTCGCATGGCCCGGGGGTGACACCGCGGTCTGTCCTGCAGGGGACACCGGAGGGCAAAGCCCGGTCGCCCCCGGGCCCGGAGCTGGCCACGCACGGCCACGGCTCTCCGTTTCCTTTAGTCTTCTTTTTTTTTCCCTTTTTTTTTTTTCTTTTCCTATTTTTTTTTTTTTCCTTTTTGTGCTGGTTCTGGTTAAACGTTATTTGCACTTTTGTTGGAAAAGTGGCCCCTAGTGTGCAATTATGTCAAATTTCTTTGAGTTTTACAATTTAATGGAGAACAGTAACTCTTTTATTGATCCTAGACGGGGCTGGCTCCTCTTCCCCCGCTCGTCCCCTCCCTCCCCCCGCCCCCCCGCCGCCCCTATGAAATGTCGCTCAATGGTTCTTATGCTCCCACCAGTTTCCAAAACAAACAGGGGAGGTTGCAGCCGTCCATCCACCCAGTTGGATGCAAGAGGATCTCCCCGTGGCCGCTGCCCCCCGACGGGAGCCGTGCGGCGGCCGGGCGAGGGTCGCTGGGGCCCGGCCGGGATGGAGCCGCCGCCGCCGGGAGCCTGAGCCCCGCTACCGCCCGGGGGGGCCCCCGGCCCGCGGGGGATGGCGCTCAGCTCCCGGGCTCACGCCTTCTCGGTGGAAGCCCTGGTGGGACGCTCGGCCAAGAGGAAGGGACCGGATGGCCGCGACGAGGAGCCCGGGGGCGGCTGCCGGCCGGGTCGCAGGGCCCCCCAGGCGGGTTGGTAACGGCGGGGCCGCCCGGAGGGGACCCCCGGGGCGGCGGCGGGGCCAAGCACCCCCCCCACCCCCGGACCCCGGCAGCCTCCCGAGCCCCCCCCACCCCCCACCCCGTTTCTCTTCCCCGCAGAGAAGCGGCCCAAGGGCGGCGGCGAGAGCCGGGCGGCGGGGGCCGGGGTGCAGGTGGAGCTGCAGGGCTCCGAGCTCTGGCGGAGGTTCCATGAGATCGGCACCGAGATGATCATCACCAAGGCCGGCAGGTACCGGCCCCCCTTCCCCGCTCCCGGCCCCCCCTTGCCCCCTCGACTGCGTTTGGCTTGGGTTTTCTTTTTTTTTCTTTTTCGTTCTTTTTGGGTTTTTTTTCCTTTTTTTTTCGTTTTTTTTTTTTTTTTTTTTTTTTTCTTTTTTTGGGTCTCTTTTTCGTTGTTTTTTTATTTTTTTTTTTAAATTTGTCTCCTTTTCGTTGTGTTTTTTTCTTTTTTTTGGTCTCTTTCTTCGTTTGCGGTTTTTTTCCCCGTTATTTTAGATGAGTTTGATTTTATTTTTTTTTCCCCCACACCCCGATGCTCGTTTAGTTGGTTTTCCCCCCCCCCCCC
>JADKXX010005171.1:0-11258 GCA_017310255.1 Butorides virescens
GCAGAGCATCGCCCCGGGGGGGCGGCGCGGCGGGCCGGTCCCTTTACCCCCGGGGCTGAGGGCTGGGTCCCAGCCGGCTCTTGCCTGGGGTTTTCTCCTTGCCCTTCTCCCCCGGGGGGGGGCTCAGCCTGCCTCTCCCCCCGCACAGATCATCCTGCAGTCCATGCACAAGTACAAGCCCCGCGTCCACGTTATCGCCCAGGACTCTCGCTTCGACCTGGCGCAGATCCAGTCGCTGCCGGCCGAGGGGGTGCAGACCTTCTCCTTCCAGGAGACCGAGTTCACCACCGTGACGGCTTACCAAAACCAGCAGGTACCGGGGGGGGGGGGCGGCCGGAGATCCCCGACGGGACCGCGGGGGCCCGGAGATCCCCGACGGGACCGGGGGCTGGAGAGCCCCGTCGGGGGGGGGGAATGTCCCGGCCCTCCCCGAGCCCCAACCGCCCCTCTCCCTCCCACCCTCCCCAGATCACGAAGCTGAAGATCGACAGGAATCCCTTCGCCAAAGGTTTTCGGGATCCCGGGAGGAACAGGTAAGGGCCGGGGCCGCCCGCCCCGCCGCGCCCGCCGGCCCCGCCGCCGCGCTCAGCCCGTTCTCACCCCGCAGGGGGGTCCTGGACGGGCTCCTGGAGACCTTCCCGTGGCGGCCCCCCCTCGCCTTGGACTTCAAGGCTTTCGGCGCGGACAGCCCGGGTGAGTCCCCCTTGCTGCCCCCGTCCCCCCCCCGCCCCGCCGCTCCCCGCGGCCCCGCTCCCGCAGCGCTCGGCGGGGGCGGGCGGGGGCCTTAAACCGGTAAGAGAGCGAGATGGGTCCAGGAAACCAACCGGTGGGCAAGGCAACGTTTTGGGAAGCCAATTCCACGTGTTTTCGGGAAAAAGAAAAAAAAAAACCAAAACAACAAAACAAAACCCCAAACCACCCCCAAACAACCAAAAAAACCCTAAAACCAACCCCCCAAAAACTCAAAACAAAATCCCAAAACCCCCCAAACCCTCCTGTTAAAACCAATTCGAGGGGCAGAGCAATCGCCCCAGGGGGAGAAGGGCGATCTGCCCGCCTCTCACCTGGAGGAGCTGCGGCGGGGTATAAATGCATGGAAAAAAAAATAATTATGGGATTATGGGGGAGGCTGATTTAGAGTTGGGTCGTTGCAGCTTTGATCTGGTCCCACTGTTTCCAACCCATTTGAGAATACGAGCTAGAAATGCGATAGAAATGCCAGCCGGTGCCTCCTGCCTCTTCCCTGCCAGCAACTGCCTTGCGCAATGGAAAACGAAATTCTCTCTTATTTTGGATGGAGCGGTCCCACGGGCCGTTACCTCCACAGAAACGCAGGGAAGAGGGAAAAGTTTTTCAAGGAAAACCATCGCCCTCCGCCTGACAAGCGCCCATCAGTCTCTTACAGCCCTTTATCCAGAAAAAATCAGCTTTTGGAGATAGTATTTGAAAATCAATTATTCACAGCGCCGAAGGAAAAAACTGTCAGAGCATTTGCACGCTGGAGCGCTCCAGTTTGGGTCTAAAGTCACCAGTTTAACTCTCATTTGTGTTAGGAACTCCTCAAAGTATTGGGGCACACCAAATCATTCCCATCTCTGCAGGGAAATGCTGAAAAAAAATCAACAAAAATTTGTGTTGCACAAGTGGAGAGATGCGGAGGCATAAAAAAATCGGTCGGGAGAAAGTAAGAGGTTTATGGGGCTGTAAAGAGAACTAGATTTTATTTTTTTATTTTTATTTAGAAAAGCCACAAGCTCCTTTTGAACGCGTTTTGCAGGCTGCGCTGCGGTGCCGAGGAGAGGAGCCGGTGGACGGGCTGAGATGGGGAATGAGAGAACAGCGATTGCGATGATTATCGCACAGATGCTAAAATATTAGGGCTTCCTGGGATTATTTTCTCTTTTTTTTTTGGCTAGTCTTAATGTAATTGGTGTTTTTCTTCAGGGTGCCTTTCCTGGACAGATGTAAATATAACAAAATCTCCATTTCCATTAATAATAGTATTGTATTTCTGAGGAAAAGCTGAAAAATAGAAATACCGAAGCCCTAGAAGCAGAAGGTAAATTAAAAGAAAGCATGAATGATGCGTGGAAGAAAGAATTGGCCGTAAACTTGGGATTTTTGAGCCTGATAGAAATGGCTGAGAGAATCTGCTCTTTGAGCTGCTCTGTCCTCCCCGCCGTGGTCCCTGTTCCCAAATTTGTCCTGGAAAGCCGTGCGCTGTTATGGCTTAGGACACCTGGAAGCAAATGCTAACGCGCGTTTCTGCAGCCAGCTGCGTCGGGATCCAGTCGCCGCCGCGCACTCACCAGGATCGGCTCGGTCGCATCATTTTACACGACCAAAAAATCCCTGAGTCCTGGGCTCAGGATGCGTCAGGATGCGGGGAGAGGAGCGGGTCCCTGCCCTGCACCCACCCCTGCTGATGTCAGTCCCGAAAGAGCCGCTGACATCAGCGGGGAAGGGCGAGCCGTAAAACATTCCCGGATTATTGCGAATAGGTGCCGCCTGCGCGCTACCCGACCTGTAAGATACTCTGTTTGCTGGGAGCTTGCAAAATTCCTCTGCACCGCATCCAAAATTTTTGTGGCTTTTTGAAGGTTTGATACGCCGGCTTGGTGATGCAGTCGAGTCCGTGCTGCCGAGTGCATGTAAAGTCTGACCGAATCACAGCCATGGAGTTAAATGTAAATAGAGAAAAACACAGAGCAAAAATGGGTTCACATTCCCTTCCTTCCTTTTCCTGTGACTTTGGTAAGAAATTAAAATAAGGGCTGGGGGGGACGGGACGGGGAACCTCTGGAAGAATGTGGTAATGAATGTGCAGCAGAGATGTGCAGCTCTGAAATGGCGTTAGATGAAACCAGCATCTGTTTAGCACCAGGGCCGGCCGCTCCGGAGCAGCATTCCCACGCCAGAGCAGCCGCTGCTTCCCAAATTTTAGCTCCTGATGCTGCTCGGGAGGAGCGGCGAGCCGGTGCCGGATGGTGATGTTATACACGGCAGCGCTCAGATGTGTGAAGCAAGAGGGTGTTGCTTTTCTACCAAATTATGAAAGCGTTCATTGATTCATTTCAGAAGGGAGAACGTTAAAAATGACATGTGCGTTTCGCGTTTCTGGAGCCGCCGATGGTATTCGAGTACACGTTTCAAATTGCATGGGAAGCCAAGTAATATTAGTCAATTCCTGTGAGCAGGAAGGTACAAAAAAATTTCTCCATCAGGCTGAATACTTTTTTTTGTTCTTATATACAAGGGGAAAAAGCTGCCTGTAATTTGCACGAAAAATAGAGAACCTAAAATACCAATGGTGTCTGTAAGGGGAGAAGGGTCATGTAGCGAGGCACAGGGCCGGCGGGCACCCAGTGTGGAGCTGAACTTTGTCGTTGTCCCCGTCAAAGGGATGGGGCTGGACACGTGTGACTCCCGTTCTCAGAGAGGTGCTGAGTAACAACAGCAAATAATTTATGGACAGATCTTCCCATTTTCCAGGCGCTGATTTTTGGAGCGGGTTTGTGCTTGGACGGGCACCGGCAGCAGGACGATGCCGAGCGGGAGCAGGCGTCCTCCAAGGGTCCTTGGCCATGAACGTCAGCTAGCCCAGCCTGGATGATTTCTGTTTTTATTTTCAGGTGGGAGCTCCAGTTCTTCGCCGGTGACCTCCAGCGGTGGGACGCCCTCTCCTCTCAACCCCCTGCTTTCTCCATCGTGCTCACCTCCTACGTTTCACTTGTCGGCGAGCAACATTGGCGTGTCGTGCCCCGAGACCTACCTACACAACCTCAACCTGCCCCTCTACTACAAGATTTGTCCTACGAGCTTCTTAAGACAACAGGCTCTCATCTTTCCCAGCCACGACAAACTGGGAGGCACCAGCCCGCATCTCGTACCCCACTTCATGGTGGATATGCCAAAACTATCTTCCCTCGGCATAACCAATCTGAAAAACGCTAAAGCTGAAGACTTAAACGGGCAATGTCTACAAGTACCCAATTCTGCTGGTCAAATGCTGTACGGATTACATGCATCTGGAAACATTTTCCCATCAAGTCCCATTGCTCGGGAAGCACTTAATTGTTCTTTACATCCTCCATATGGCTTGTACGGTTATAACGTCTCTGTGCCATCCAGACTGATGAATGCAGCAAGCCATTTCAAAGTGAGTGACAGCGTTCCGGCTTCTTTGAGAGATGGCAGATGTAATCACTCTAACTGGCACCCGACAATTAACCATTGCCTTTAGTGGGATTATAGAATATTTTTAAGCATTGATTTGTAGAGCAAGCCTCCCCTTCCTTCCTTCCTTCGTACCCAAGGGCTTGCTAGCTATGGACTATGAAATGCTGCGTGGTGCAGGAGGGGTATGTCTAGGCATGTAACTTTTTTTACGGGCAAACGTGTCATGTTGGTGGGAGGGTGGAGGATCTGGGAGCGTGGAGGGCCTGAGGGCATCCACAGCAAGGCGATACCTGTTGGTAATATTTATGTCTTGGTTGTAGGTTAAGAGCAAACTGTACAGTCACCTTTTTAATATTTGCACTCTGAAGTGGGAACGTAGACGTATACATTTCTACAACTATGTTTTCCTGAAGCCATCTATCTAGCTTGCCCGTAGTTAGCTCAAAGCCCCGGTGAGCTTCTTTCTGCTCACCCTCCTCGAGTTTTTCCACTGATTTCAAAGGGACTCTCTGAGACCTTGAATCAGCAAAGGAGAGGTATTTGGCCAAGTGCTCGAGCATGTTCTCAAGTTGCCTTGGCTTTAATGGGTCCTAAAGAACGACGTGAAGGTGCCTTGTTGCTCCGGGACCCAGACGACTCCGTTATCAGAGTGGGGATGTAAATACAAGTATCTGCTGCCGAGGTAAAGAAAGCCGGGATAAAAGACGGATGTGTTCCCACCTTGTGGGGATGAGACAGTGGAGCCCCAAGAGCCCTCCTCTCCGTGTTCCGGCTTCTGGAGGTCTCCAGGAGTTGGCAGTGCAGAGCGGCACCAGTGCTGACGGCGTGCTGGGAAGGAACGGGGCACAGGGGGGGTCACACATCTCCCCCACGGTGGCCAGATCCACGCTGGGGGGCCTGGGAGATGCAACTTGGAGAGCTGCGTGGGCTGAAAGGCCCCCGGGAGCCCTGTGGGATGCTCCTCCTGCCCAGCACGCTCAGCCCCGGGGGATGCAGGAGATCCATCAGGGATCGCATCTGCCAGCCTGTGCCCGAGGGAAGGGGCAGGGATGCTCCTGGCTCCGTCCGGCAGAGACCACAGAACCTTTCCGGAGAGTTACAACTCTACGGGCCCCAAAATGCTGAAGATTTTCAGTTCCTTCCCAAAGTCCTGTTTGTTTTATTATAACCTGTGGATATTCTTGTTATTCCTGTAAATAATCTCTAGCTCCCAGAGGCACAATATAACTCGCAATAAACTGGGGCACAGATTTTATTCTCTATTTGATCAGTGCTCATTCCCTACCTGAAGCCAATTTTATTACTTCATATATGACCAAGATCTGAAAATAATGCTTGACTGGGACCGGCCGCGTTTTAGGACTAAGGTAAGAGAATTCCGTATTTACAAACATAACGCAGCGCTATAGAGGGATTCAGCGCAGGTTTAAGAATCAAAATTGGTGTCAGAGTTTTGGTTTTATTTTCATCCATAACAGACAATAAACTAAGAACAGAACAAGCAGTATCGAAAGCTGTTAACATAACAAAACCTCACGCTTTTACATTCAGGAGACTTTGCTTAAAATCAGCCAACATTGGTTTCCCTAATTTATCGGTTTTGAGCGTTCACAGAGCCCCCAGCAATACCAGTATGGAATGGTGGGCCGTGCTTGCCTGGCTAAAAGGTCTGTACAACTCCAAAAATGAACAAACCTGCTTTCTTGTGTTGTTTCTTAGCAGTTTATCTCACTATTTTTATTAAAAAAAAAAAGAAACTTTTTTTTTTTTTTTTTCATTTGGGAGTCCTTATTTCCATCCCTCATCGTCGGTGGTGGCCAAGTCCCGCTGCAGGCGCTGGGACCGGCTCGGCAAAGCGCCGTGGATCTCTGCCGAGGAATCCCATGGGCTGAGTGACCGAGCACCAGCCCCCACATGGGGTTTTACTTTTGGGGAGCTGGAAGGCACGGATTCGTGGGTGGATGCGATGGGTAACTTCCAATTTTCCAAATATTTGCGGTTGCATAAAAAATTCCCCAGTTGCTGGCCATGAGCTGGTGATCCAGCAGGCCAGCGGCCGTCCAGTTAAAAACGTGACTGGTAATGAGTAGGATGGATGATTCCAGCACCGACAATTGTACAGCGAGAGATATTTAAATTTGGATCAGATAAATTCCAGCCTCTACAGCTGAGCAAATGCCCTCTTTGGTGGGACCCACCTCATTCCTACGCGGAGCAGGTTTGCAACCGGGCACGGGGCTTGGTTATTCTGTGCCTTTTGGTGTGAAACCACAAGCCCAGCGCCGGGGTGATGGGCTCCAACAGTGATTGCTCAGCCAACGCCAGCGAAACTGGGTTGGGTTTCGCTGCCTCTGGTCCTGCGGGAGCTTGGGTTTTGCCGCCCTCCCCAGTCACAGCCACAGCAAAAACACATCCAGAGCCTGGTGGCTGCAAGGGCTGGGTGACACCGGCGCCCGTGTCCCGCGGGTGCTGGCACCGAGCTCCGGGGAGGATGCAGCACTCATCGGCGTGGGCAGGACAGACCCCTAAATACCAATAGCTCCGTATGAGGGGTCAGCACACAAGAGACACTGTCAGATCTGGGTTATCGGAGGTTACTTTCTACTTCCTTGGCCTTTCTCTCCTGATTTATCCTTTCAAATATCACCGGGACAAATAAAAAGGTGCTGGTGGTTCTTTACGAAACAAGTCAGTAATTTTCCAGTGGTCGTAGGTCTCTGTCCTGATGCCCACGTTGACATCTCAGGCCCGGCCAAGGCTCCCCGACTGTCCCGGCGTGGGAGTATTTTCCATACCCGCAATGGTATATTCCATACACCCAAATGTATAGCTCACGCTATAACACAGAGGGTTCTGCTTATACGAGACAAAATGTGCCCCCAATAGCGGACAACCTGGGGGCTACCTTCTTTGGGGTGCTCTGTAAAAGGGCTGCTGGTGAGAGGTGAGCAGCAGAACTGGGGAGGGTAAGGCAGTGAAATAAATCACCGGTTATTAAAGGCAAAACTGGGGGAGTCGAGGTCAATATTCCAAGCGGGACCACGCGCCTGTAAATACAAACAGGTTACACGTGGCTTTGTACTTCCTCCCATTAACTTTATTTGGAAACGTGTGGCAGCTACAAAAGTTCACAGTTCTTTAGACTTCGTGGGTGAATAGAAATATAAACCCCGTATTACGGTGCTGTTTTTAAATGGGAACAGGAAGAAAATAATCAAAGGGGTTTGGGTTTTTTTGTTTTTTTTTTTAAAGATTAAACTTGCGGAACAACGTTCGCTCTTCGCCATTTGACCTTTCCCAAGAGGAGTCTGAAGTTACTCGGGAATAGCTGATCCCATTTACAGCACTTGGCAAATAAACCCGGCCGTACCGAGGGCACCGCGTCCGTGCTCGACACGAGGAGATGGGATGGGCTCGGTGCTCAGGCACCAGGAGGCGGATGTAAAAATCCAAGGGGGCAAAAAGCCCCCACCGATAATGTTTTTAATCAAAGCACAGTTTACTCTCCCATTCCACCCAAATTTAATACCTCTACTGGAGAGGCCAGAGGCGTAGCGCGAGCGTCGGATGTCGTTTTTTTTTTCTGATCGAAGTGCCTTGGTTTACATTTGATCTGCTGAGGTTCGGCCTGTAATTAGATGATAATTTGTATCACAATTATGCAAAACAAACGAGGATTGGGTAGCAAGGCAGACCAGAACAAATAAGCACCCCGAACATTTGAAATGCATCCAGCGCTGAACCGATGCACATGTGCGGCTGGGGCCGGGGGGAACATGAGGTTCCAATAAAGCTGCAGAAAGGGAAAAGGCCGGTATCGGTTCCTACAAAAGTTTCAAATGCTCATGTTTACAAATTTGTATTGCACATTAATATGTAAACACACGCTATTGGAAACAGATGAGCCCGCAATATTTACGTGTTCTTTCTTCTCAACTTCATCTGCCTGTCTCCCAGAATCCACAAAAGACGCGGGGACGCTTTTAAAAGGTGGCTCGGAAAGCGACGTAAGGGCTGCAGCATCTGAAGGCAGAATTTTAAAATTGCCGGCGCTGCGGCAGCTCTCCCACCCCTGGATGTATTTTGGGTAGCGGGCGCAGGGGGATGCGGCCCCCGACTCCTCCCGGGGCTGCGCTACGAGCTCTTGATGGCTTGGAGCCACACTTCGTGGTGCTGCGAGCGATTCCTCATTCCTGGGCGTTTACACGCTGGAAGTATTTCCCAATTTTTGTTATCATCGTGTCACTCGGAGGCGCCGGAGCCATGGCAGGCGGCCCCGGCATCGCCCGGCCACCGCAGCGGCCCCATCCCTGCCGGCTCAGCAGCCTCCGTGCTCCGCCGATGCTGTGGCCGCGCAGCGCTGGGAAAAAACACCTTTTAAAGAGTTCTTTTTGATAAAGTGATTTTGAAACAGAAAATAAAAAATAATAATAAAAAAAAAATCTTCCTTGCAACGTGAATATAAAGCTCGCGACTTGTTCATCGCCTTTTCTTTCACCGGTTGATTTGCATTTTAGGATGCAAGCTCCGGGCACCCCTCTCTGCGCTCTCGGCCGTGTCGGTGCAAATCGCAGCCTCCCGGCCCCCGGGGAGTTAAAGCCGGTGCCGGACAGCCGGGGCGCAGCGATGGAGGCTGTTGGGAATTCCGCTGGCTGCAAGGGCTTTTGCAGATGTTGGGTATTGCACTGCAAAGCTGCTCAGGCTTAATAAAGCTCTGCTCTCGCCCAGCTCGTCTCGTTTCTGAACTTTACCGTTATTTATTAAGCCGCGTCTCTCCGTCCCTTCGGTGACACTCACAAGGAGGACCAACCGTCTGCTGCCATACATCAAACAATTTCCTCCCAGATCGCTTATCCTAAAGCACCGAGTTTTAAGTTTATTGTAGCAATTAAATACAAGAAGTAGTCCAGGTTTTGTGAAGGACCCCTTGAGCTTATAAATCAAGTGACACAAACCAGCGAGCAAAATTCAAGACCTTTCTGGAGAGGAAAACAGCAGCGCTAAGGGAGAACCCCCCAGGAAAAGTAATATTGGCTGGCTAAGGAGGCAGGTCCTGAACAAAACCAGAGATGGGGGCAGGGGCTCGGGATGGTTTCAGGCCCTCTGAAGTCTGAAGATATATTAGATGCACTAAGGAGGCTTTCAGGTACCTTCTTTTATTTTAGAAGCCTTGCTCTTTCAGGTTTCGAGAGACCGGCTTATTCAGAGAAATTCACTTTTTCCTGCTTGGCGCTGACTCCAGATCTCATCTCTGAGCTGGGTCCCAGCTCCAACAATTTCCTCGGGGCCCTGCCCAGCAGCTGGGAGCACTTAGCAGCTCATCCGCCCCGCTTGGCTCACCTGCGCCCGCCAGCCCTGACAGGTCCATCTGCTTCCAGTCAGGCCTACAAATAAAACGGGGCCTCAGCTCTGAAAGACAGAAAAGAGTAATGGGCTTGCATGGTTACTTGGAGTTAATCTTGCTATTGCTCAGATGATGCTCTGGGGATGGTCGCTACCTTCTGCTCCGGCTGCTGGTCCATTGGAGAGAGCTGCCCCATCCCTTCACCATGGACCTGCAGCCTGAAACCAGCTGGAAAACCCCTTTTTTATTCAGGTTTGGGAGAAAATTATAGAAAGCTTTGTGTTGGAAAGGACCCCTAGAGATCCCCCAGCCCAACCCCCCTGCAGGAGCAGGGACACCTTGAACCACATCAGGTTGCTCACAGCCCTGTCCAGCCTGGCCTGGAATGGTCCCAAGGATGGGGCCTCCACCCCCTCTCTGGGCAACCCCTGCCAGGGTTTCACCACCCTCATTGTAAAGAGTTTCTTCCTTAGATCCAGTCTAAATCTGCCCTCTTAGTTTAAAACCATTTCCCCTTGTCCTATTACAGCTGGCCCTGCTAAAAATGATGCTCGCTGCTGTTGCACTCTCCAGGAAGGTTTCAAATACGTGGGGTTTCAAATACGTGGAGTTTCAAATACGTGGGTTTAAACACCAATCGGCATCGCCATGGGAAGGACCACGATACTGGTTTGCGCAGTCGGATGCTGCCCTGGCTGTGCCCACCCCACCCCAAGCACTCGGTGCTTTTGACCATCGTCTGCCGTCGTACTTTGCTTTAAACGCCTCAGAGATGTTGCTTTTGATGGGATGCTAAATGCACTGCAGGAAAAAGCCGTGTGTGTTTTAGGCAGTTTGGTAAATTTGGGGTGGGGTTGTGTTGCATGCCTGTGTTCAACAGCAGGACAAAATGGAGCGATCCAGGAGGCTGGACTGGTTTGTCCTCAACGGCACCGCAACGTCCTCCACACAGACCGCCATTTTAAATTCAAAAAAGAAAAGGAGACCATAAACCCAGATACAGAGCAACATTTCAGGTGTTAAACCGTTCATAATAGAGTAATACAGGGTTAAAACTAAGAAAGAATCCCAGGCGATGGAGCGCAAGGAGGGAAGGCTGGAGGCTTGGAAAGCTCCAAAGCCCCGGGACCACTCAAAGACAAAACCTCCCCATCCCAAAGGCACCTTCAAGCGAGACAAGCAAGATCTGAACCTCTCGCGGGACTAAACTGAGGTTTAGGTGCTGGAATTAGGGGTCTTCTCCCTGCAACGAGAGCATTTCATGCATCTTTCCCTTAGGAATATTTGCCCCCGGGGCTGTAAAAGCAGGAGGGTGAGCTACAGGCACCACACAAACAGATTTAATTTAGGTTTCCACAAATACTTTCATTTCTACAGTCTTGCAGCGAATTGTTAACGTACCAAAGCGTTAATTAACTTAAAGTGGAGAACTAATGGTCTTCAAAAAAAAAAAATAAATCACTTACCAACAATTTTTCTTCCATGGATTAACAACTGTGCTGACTCTCCGGCTCGGGACGTGCGGGGACTGCACGTCTCCATTTACTGACAACGGTTTTAGCTTCAGCCCTTTGCCGAATTCTTCTTTTATCTTCATTAAAAGTCTTAACCATAAAATTAATCGAAGTTGATAAGCTATTTCCTGTATCGTATTTCTTCTAACGTTATCAATATTGCTAATAAAAATATAGATTGAAACAACATGTTGTAATGTCCAGGATATAAGCCAGATTCT
>JADKXX010005172.1:0-67523 GCA_017310255.1 Butorides virescens
CTTCTCTTCTCTTCTCTTCTCTTCTCTTCTCTTCTCTTCTCTTCTCTATACTACCAGAATTTAAGAATTTAGACTGGTAGAAGAAATAGAACTCTCTTGCCTGGAGATTTTTGAGATTAAACCAAATCAAAGTAAAGCAAAGCCCCAAACTTCATGTCCAACCGAAACGAAACCCAACGTTTCGAAGCCTTTGTGCTGTGAAAGTGCCGGTGCTTGCCATGTTGGACAGCGGAACTGCAACGAGAAGCCCTTGAAGGAAGGGGTGGCAAGGAGAGGACAGGGAAGAGCTCATCTGGGTCCAGCCAGGTCCAGGAGCCTCATCCCAGCTGCTGTTCCTCCTTCCCAAGCCGACGACCTCACTTTCTGAGATGGTTTTTGGCCAAACGGGTTTGGGCGGTGTTTGAGAGCCATGCGTGCCAGCGTGGACCTCTTCCCCTTGACCAGCTCCTCTCACCGCTTTGAAGACCCTATGAAGAGCCAGGATTTCTTCAATCCCATATATATAAAAGCTCCACCTGGGAGCACGTCCCATTAACTGCAGATCCAAGGAGCGTGGTTGCCGGCTCTGGCTGGTGAGACAGCAGCAGCACCCTGCTCCGAACTCCAGCTTCCCAAATGACCGAAAGGTCACTTATTTTTAAATTGTTTTCAAGTATCGTTGGCATCATGGGCCATAAAAAGGAGGAATTCCACTGGGTAGGTCTCCTGGACACCGAACAAAGCAGAGGATGGAAAGGAGATCCAGCTCTGCTCAAGCCGTAGTTTTTTTGAGGAGATGGCGAGTACCTCTGCTAGCGCGGGGTGGGGATGCCCCTGCATCTGCCAACGGCTCCCATCACTCCGTGTTGGATCCAGACTCTGCTCAGGCCTCTGGTGGGAAAATTATCTCCAAAATTTGGTGATTTCTGGGTTTCCTTGGGGGATCCATGCCTCACCGGCCAGAGCCACGGGCTGGAGGCAGCGGGGACCGGGTCAGCATCCCCACAGCTCTCCCCATGGATTTACTTTGCAGCAGGTGAAAACACAGACGAGTGATTTGGGGATAATTTGTCAATTTAAAAAAAAAAAAAAAATTAACCAAACATCCCTGGGGTAGGGGAAAGCATTTTGAGCAGTTTATTTGTGGTAATTGGGCTTGGTCAGGTTTGATCTCGGCCTTTCTGCCCTGCCAGCCACGCTCACCCCAGCACCAGCCCCCACGCTTTAATTCTCCTTTTTTTCCCCCCTAAAATAGGACACACCTGTGAGGAAGGCAAGTTCCTTCAAGACATTCCTGATCTGGAGCATATTAAACTGATATTTTTGTTTTGTATTTTTGATGATTTGCTCCAGTGATAACATAATAGCATGATATTTTGCCTGGGACTGATTAAAACATTTCTTTTGATCAGCACGGCAGATTGAAGCCGTTGTTTATGACTGGACAGAGCTTCGAGAAAAAGAAGGGGGGGGGGGGGGGGGAAAAGAGCAGAAAAAAGAGACGGCTCTGGGTGGCTGTTGGGTCTGCTTTTCGCCAGGGGTATTTCCTTCACGTTGGGAAAATTCTGCGTTCCAGCTGGGGTTGGGCTTTGGGAAGTGAGGGAAGGGAAGGACGATCCATCACGCTGACGGACAACGGCTGAAAACCCAGGCGCTGGTTGTTAAAACTACACGTGTGCCGAATCAAACTCATTTCTCCCTCTCAGGACACACCAGTCGCCCAGATCAGAACTAATGAATTTCTATAACCCAATCTAACATTTCCTAGAGAGGTTGTCCCATAAGCCATATCCATCACGGCACGTCTCAGAGCTACCTGCGTTTTAAAACCTAAGACTTAAGGTAAAAAAAAAACAACCTTTATTTTTTTTACTTTGTTAACCCAAAGCAGCGTTGTATTTGTACAAACCCCCAACATCTGAATGTAAATGTGTTATTTTGGTTTTACTCCAGTTCCTCTGAAGGCTTTCAAAACTATAGATTTTAATTACATGAATATTTTTAATAAAATCCCCTCTTTAAGTGCTGGCAAGACACTAAGGGAAAAAACAATAATATCTGGCTCGGTCTCTTTGACAGAATAATTCTCCGAGTTCCATTTGCCACATTCACGCAGCTGCGACCAATAACTCTCTGTCTTTATTATTCTCCTACGATATGAAATTAAAATGAACTGGAAATGTTTATGCCGCAAATGGCGTGCAACACATTAAACAGATAACGCCGGCTAAGGTTTTGCTTAAAACAGGGGGGTTCTTCCCCCAGCAGAGCGGCTCTGTAACTTAATCCCCTCTTTTCCCAGGCAGCGGAGATTGCTGCTCCGCCGAAAGCCTCAGACGCACACCAATATCTTCATTAAAGAGGAATTACTTCCATCTCGCCATCCCCAGGTGCCACTGAAAGCGGAGCTTTGTTTCATGTGGCCACTTTCAAGGCCTGTGTTTGTACCAGGGGGCTCCTCGGCTTCACGGGAGATTTGGAGATAAAGCTGTTTTGGGTCCCCTTTGCTTCCCCTCCACTTCTCCCCGCGGCGTGTTTCTAAGCTGCACGTCAATTCGTCGGACGTGCCTTTGGTAGACCCCATCATAGAATCATAGAATCACTTTGGTTGGAAAAGCCCTTTAAGACCATCGAGTCCAACCGTTAACCCAACCCTGCCATCCCACCACTAAACCCTGTCCCTCAGCCCCTCATCCATCCTTCTTTTAAATCCCCCCAGGGATGGGGACTCTACCACTTCCCTGGGCAGCCCATTCCAGAGCCGAACCATCTCGACCCAACATGCTTTTTGCTTTCTTGCACCAGTGATAAATCGAGCTGAGTCAAATCCCTTCAGGTTTTCCATTCGGGAGGGCTCTGTTCCCCAGGTGTGCACCTGCCCCGTGTTTTCCTTGCGAGGGGCCACCTCCCCCCGAAGCACGCGGTGCAGGTGGCTTCACCGGGCAACGCCGGGGCTGCGTGGGGGCCAATGGCACCCTGGGGTGCATCAAGAAGAGTGTGGCCAGCAGGGCGAGGGAGGTTCTCCTCCCCCTCTGCTCTGCCCTGGGGAGACCCCACCTGGAGCACTGGGTCCAGTTCTGGGCTCCCCAGTTCAAGAAAGATGAGGAACTCCTGGAGAGAGTCCAGAGGAGGGCAACAAGGATGATGGGGGGACTGGAGCATCTCCCCTAGGAGGAAAGGCTGAGGGAGCTGGGCTTGTTCAGCCTGGAGAAGAGAAGGCTGAGGGGGGACCTCATCACCACCTACAAATATCTCAAGGGTGGGGGTCACCAGGATGTAGCCAGACTCATCCCAGTGGTGCCCAGCACCAGGACAAGGGGCCATGGGCACAACCTGAAGCAGAAGAGGTTCCAGTTGAACGTGAGGAAGAACTTCTTGACTTTGAGGGTGCCCGAGCCCTGGCCCAGGCTGCCCAGGGGGGCTGTGGAGTCTCCTTCTCTGGAGATCTTCAACCCCCACCTGGATGCTGTCCTGTGCCCCCTGCTCTGGGTGACCCAGCTTGAGCCGTCTGAGTGCCGGGCCAGCGCGTCAGCGGGAAGAAATGGCGCGTGCTTAGTTTATGCCCGTTCCCAAAGGATGGGGGTTTTGCCCCACGCTGCTCCCTGGATGCCACCAGCACCGCGTCCCGGCGGTCGATCCCCATCCTTGCTGTCCCGCGCCTCCTCTCCCATCTGGCGAGTGCTGCTCTCCCCTCCCGGGGCTGGGATGCAGGTCCTGCGCTCTCATATTTTACAATTAATTACATAAAAAGTCCCTTAGCGTCCCTGGTAGCATTTTGTCTCACGTGCGACGCACCGAGAGCTGCTTCCCTCTGAGATGTTGGAAAAAAATGAATTCAACATCGTCCGGGGGACCAGATCAGCTCTGCCTGTCGCTTTGGGTTTCGCAATAGCGTCGTCGCTTCGTTAGCAGCTTTCAGTGACGTGACTGAATCCACCAAGCCTTTCATTAATTTGTTGATAATTATTATCTGCCAATTCAGTGCATTTTGTTCCCAGCTGGGTGCCCACTTCCCTCCCTCCCAGCGTCCTGGCGCCACCATCCTACCACGCCTCTTCACTGGAACAGCGGAAGCAATTTATTATTAAGATATTGCTTTGCACTGATTGCATTAAAAGATAATTATCTGCAGCTCTAGCAAATGAAAGATAAAATCGATTTGTTCATTCAGAGGGTTAAAGCAAAAGAAAGTTTCTCTTTGGTTTTGAAATACAGCCTTGGAGTTAAACTTGATTGATTTTAGCTTACAGCATCGATTTTTCGTAGAGGATTTTTACCTTGTGACGCAGGAAGCCAGAGGTGAGAATTTCTCTGATTTACCTGCTTTACCACTGCAGATTTTGAGGGATTTTGCAAGAAAAATATAGTCTTGAGTGACCATCAAGGCGAGAGCAAAGACTGCTGAAAGCAGCCGGGGCCAGCTCGTACCTTACCTCCCTTTGGCTTCTAGCCCTCGCTGAGCAATTTCAGTTTAAAGAAAAAAAAAAAAAATCAGAAAAATAGCATCAAATCCCCAAAAAAGAGAAAGCCTGGGGTGGGGAGTGGAGCGGTCTCCTTGCTTGGCCACTCCGCATGGAGGCTGGGAGCATCCATCGCGCTGCCGGGGCACCTTTGGGGAACTCCCAAATCTGGAATTGAGATTTAAGGAGGAATTTTGCTCCCTCCCGGCGCTGCTCGCAGCCCTTAGCAAACAGCCCCGCTCCGGCGGGGAGCTGCCATCTGGCCCCGTTGTTTTTCCAGTAACCTGTAGACACCGATAACATTTACCAACGAGACCTGGGTTATCGCAGACCATTTGCCTTTTTTTCTTTTTTTTTTTTTTTTTCCCCCCCCCATTCATTTTGGTTTTTTTAATCTCACTTTGTATTTTGCTTTGCTCCCGGTGCAAACTGTGGAGCTCTCCGGGGAGCGGCGCCGGGCTCCTCCGGGAAACCCCGCACCACCTCGTTTCCTTTCTGTCTCCTTTTGGTTTGCCTTCAAACCATTCTGACGCTGAAGGTTTGTAGCAAAAGGCAGAAGCAGGACCAGCTTCCTCCCCATCTTTCCCTGATTTTTTTTTTTTTTTCCAGCGCACTCGCAAGCGTGGCCGGGTGACAGCTACCACGGGCCAAGGTGACACCCCATCTCGTAGTGTCACCCCACTGCTGCACCACCCAAAATTAAGATGAGTGCAAGCAGAACTGAGCTAAAACACAGTGATCTTGGCATTGCCTTCGGTGTGGAGGTATAAATCACCCAGAGGGGGGGTTGGAAGAACCCCCTGGTTTCTGCAAGGGCAGGGTGAAGGCAGATGCTGATGCCTTGCAGTTGCTGCCTGGCCCAGGGTACGGCCAAAACCCCAATAACTTCGACAGAAGCTTACAGGATTGAGGCAGTAGAGGGCTTTTTCGGTGATCTCAGCTCTTCCTTTCCTCCTGGGGTCAGAGGCGAGGGTGGGAGCTCAGCGCTCGGTGTTCAGAGGGTGGCCAGTCATGGGTGGGGAGGGATGGATCGGTCCCGTCGGTGCACAGAGCCTTATTTTGGTGCTGGTAACGGTTCGAGGTTGAAAGCGAAGATCCTAAAGCACGAAATATTCACATCCCGACAACCACCAACTCCACCACCGTTTCCTTCCCAAATTATTTGTAAGCTCAGCTGTGACCTAGCCCACCTCATCTGCTCTGCCCAAACGATGTTCCATGCACAGCCAGGACCAGCAGTAGCCATTATCCCATGCCAGGTTGCCATTTCACAGCGCGTCGTACCGGTTCAGCCTTTAATGCACCCAATTAGTAGAAGCTTAAGAAGGTTGACCGCTGCGGGTTACTCATTTATTATTAACTTCTCGTTTGATTCTTGCTGCTAATGGCAGGAGAGTCCCCAAGACAGCAGCTCCCATTAACCGTTCATCCACTGGTTAATCTGGTTTGGGCAGCTCTTCCGTCCTCTCCGCTGTAGCACGTAGGCACCGCTGTCTGTAAGACCCCCGTGGAGCGCGTTCCCGGGGGATTTCTGTGGCTCTGGAAGAGCTGGGAGGGCCGGCACGGTGTCCGTGTCCTTTGGGCACTCTCTAAATGGGACTTGGATGAGAAACCAAGAGCTCCTCACAGCACAGCTCTGCCTCAGCCGGCCCAGGAGCTTCCAGAGCTCCATCCCACCCCGGCCACCCCCCAATGCCCCCTGTCCCAGGCAATGAGCAGCTTTCCGTGCTGATCCCTAATCCGTTTGCTGCTGTACGGCGCTGGCTTGCGGAACGCAAACCCACACCAGCTTTGATTTAATATTTTAAAGCCTTAGGAAGCATCGCTACTTGTTCCTCCACGGAAACCCAACCACTTCTACGTAGCACGGGCAGAAGAAAAGCTTAGATGTAAAGGAGCCCATCATAACCTTGGGGTGGGTTTTCTGGTTGTTTTTCCCCCAAGCTGCTCTAAGCAAAGCAGATTTTAATTAGTGCCCTCCAAATCACAGCATAAATCTCGCCGGCGAGGGACGTGCGCTGCGGTGGGAGCTGTCAGCAGCTCCCTGTGATCCGACAGGGTCCGGCAAATGCTTCCCCCACCCTGACCCCGCCTGTCAATCAGCTTTTGGGGGAGAAGACCCTTCCCTCCCGCTTCTTGGCTCTTTGGCGAGGAGCAACAGCCAGCTCCAATTTTGACTAGCTGTCATTTATCGTTATTTCGGGGAGGAAGGGGCCAGGGAGGCACTCCTCACCCCGAAGGTGCGGGCAGAGCAGAATTTGAGATGATGGGTGGGGATTTCCACCGGCACAAATGGGAATAAGACTCAGAGCTTTCCAGGCTGTACCAAAAATAGCGGACCAATTTCAATCTCAATTATAGCTGGGTTAACCTGGAGTATAATTCAGAAGTCAGCTTCTAATATTTCAATTCAGGATAAAGAATAATATTCCACTTCCCCCTCCGCACCCCGAGCGATTTTCATTTCAGAGGGGCTAATCTCGACTTGAACATGTGTCTCGCTACGATGCTAAAGGGTATGGAGTGTGCTAAAGAAAACATGCAAAAAAGTTCTGTGGAAAGGCCTGTGCTAAGATCTGCAGAGGAGGCAGCTTAATAATACGGCCCCTCACGACTAAATATTCCCTTTATCATGGTAAAATGGGGTAAACAACTTCTTTCATGGCTGCTGCGCTCAGGAGAGTGGGAGCCGCTTTCTCCTGCTGGACCAAACGTGTTTTCAGGTCTACAAGCCCTGCAAACACCTCCACGTGCAACGCGTGTCCCGTTGAGGTCCCCCATCACCTATTAGGGACTCGGTCCTCCCCGCGGGCCGTGCCAGCAAAACGAAGAGTAGACAACGGCTTTATCTGCCCCGCACACCCAGTAGGGTGCTAGGACACCAAATAGTTGGTATTTTTGTGCGTAAATGGGGTTGCAAGTGCTTTGTGGGAGCCAGGCTTTTGGGAAGGCGCCCAGGCTGTTGCCCACGGCCAGAGCTCTTTGAGCGGAGCGCTGAGCTGCGCTGAACGCGCCCGTCTGACCTGCGCGGAGGCACCTACATCAACGGTCCCACCAGGGTTTGGAAGAAGATAGACCTAAGCATCGTCCCCTCACGGCTGAGATATGAGCTGATCCATGGAAACCACGGGAAGGCATTAAGGAGAGACGCAAAGGGCGATGGCGTCTTGGTTAAAGGTCTATTTTGCACAGCGCTCTTCTGCAAATACCCACCAAAACATGGCCCCTCCACCGCACTGTGCTCCTCGCGCCCCCCCCCCCATGGGCAGGCCATCTCATGGGTGATGATGAAGCTCGCTTGTGACTAACGAGGGCCTTTTTCTTCTCCTCATTATGACCCTGTGCTTTGCAAATGGTGCCTTTCATTTATTTAGGCCTGTCAGCCCGACAGCCCTTTGGATGCCTCTGTCACCACAAAGGTCCTACCACCAGGCTTTGTGGAAGAGAAAAAAAATGCAAAAACCCCCCATGTTTATTCTTCATTTTGGAAAATGCTCCCTTTCTTAGGCTGCCAGTCAATGCCATTATTCTCCTAATAAATTGCTTTAAGAATGAATATTTAAAAAAGATTGCCTGAAGAATATTTTCCATTTTAGAAGACAGGTCTTAATCTGCTCTCATTCTGATGACAAAGGAAATTGGCTTTATCATTTACATTAACATCATTATTTAAAACCATACCTTATTTATCTCTTAGGTGGTTCACCTGTGAGCACTTTGCATTTAAAAGGACGAATTTGTACCGAGATTGATCCCTTGGGTGGGGAGAGCGGGACGCTGGAGGTGAACTCTAGGTATGTGCTCTTCCAATAGCAAAATACTGATTTTCCAGCCCTTTTTAGGCTGTCACTGGAGACCTCTGGGGTAGAAAGGCACCTTTGGGGCTTCTGCCCACCCAGAGACCATCCTGCAGCCTGGGCTCATCCCTCCGAGAGAAAGGGACGGCGCACGACGAAGCGCCCCTTCCCCGCGCCGCGGGCTGTTCCCCTTCGCCGTAGGAACGATTTCTTTGTTCCTGAATCATCCGTAATTATCTCCTGGAGTAAATTCTGTTGGTGCATCAGTTTTCAAACACAACAGTCATTTTTATCAGTCATGTTTATTTAATTTTAGCTGATTAGCACAGAACCTAACAAGTGGCTTAGACTAACAGTGTGTCACTGCCCAAGTATTTTGTAGGTAACGAGAAGACATGGAATAGCGCACATGTTGCTTTGTCTGCATTAATCTATTTACATTGTAATTCTTCAACTGTTTTTAATGGCTGGCTCAGCTGGAAGCGATTAGCTGTCTAAATTAAAGCCACATTTCTCACTTTGTGCACCGGGAAGGTTTTTAGCTGTTGTCTTTTCCTTGCTTTTTGTTTTCCAAACCGAGACGGGTATCATTTGAAAACGCATGAAATCTTATGGAGGGGACTGATCCGGGTGTTTGGAGGGGACTGATGTGGGTGTTTGGAGGGGACCGATCCAGGCGTTTGGAGGGGACGGATGTGGGTGTTTGGAGGCACCTTCCCATGTCTTGGTCTTGAAGCCAAATGCTCGGATGGGCCACAAAATGGTGCATTCGAAGCCGAACTCCGCAGCGGGGCTGTCAGCGCGGCGCGGGCTGGGGCTGCGCAGGAGGCGACCCGGCCGCCCAGCTTCGGAGGGAAACCTCGGAGCGGCTCCAAAAGGAGGAAAGCGAGGGGAAGAGAAGGTGCTGCAGGCACAAGGCAAGAGTTTCTGGGCAGTTCTGCATGGGCGGTAGCCACTTGCTTATACATTAATTACATTAACAAATACGTTTGCGTTATGCACAACGTAATTTACGTAGAGCTGCACACCAGAGCGTCAGCGCGCGTCGGATCTCACCCTCTTCTTCTCGGTGCTTTACAGGAAAGAAATGTCACGTTTGCAAAGCAGGCATGAAACGCTCGGGGTCAGCCTGGCCTTTCTCCAGGCCTTGCACATGAGCGGCGCGATGGTGCTCAGCCCACCTTCTCCTGGATCTTCCAGGTCTGGCCCAAACACCTCGCTCTTCTCGCGGTGTAAGACCTACCAAGCTTCACAAGAGACCTTCAGCTCAGCTGTGGGGGCTCAGAAGGCCCCCATCGCTGGGGGATACTGCAGGCAAATGGTCTCCCATGAGATTAGGAGCCTCTGTGCAAGGTGAGGATCGATGGCTTCCCATCCTCTGCTGGGAATTATTTCTCTGTACGAGGTGGCCATGGCCACCTTCACTCACAGCGGCAATGGCACTGCACCTTCCTGCTGCACAGCTCTGGGGGGTTTGGATGAGTGTTTGCTGGAGCTGATGGGAGCCCTCCAGGTGGCTTCAATCCAACCTGCATCAAGACCAGGCTGAGGCTGCTGGGAATTGCAATCCGGGGGGAGATGTATCCCTGACAGGCAGACCTGAGGCTGCCCAAGATGACCTTCAGCCAGAACTGCGTCCTCCTGATGGCGTGGCCGCTCTTGGTAAGCATCAAGTGAGACCAGTTGGGTTTGTCTTTTCCCAAGCAACGAGTTGGTGCTGCAAGGTGACGCCTACCCTGAGGGAAGGGATGACTTTAACTCTGCAAAAAGCAAACAACGCCAGCCGGGCCCCCAGATCCCATGGGAAACGTGGGGTGCGTAGATGAGGATTTGGCTGAGGACACAGCACCAGCTGAGCGCTCCTCTTTACCTGCAAGAACTTCATGGAGTCACCTCCGCCAGCGCTGCCTGGTGGGCCTGAGAGCCACGCTCATGGCGGAGCCCTTGAGCAGAGCTCCCTTGAGAATTTGTCCTTAAAAAGTACTACTTAATAGAATTTTTCCTTTAAAAGTACATTTTAATACCATTTTTCTTAAAAATAAAAAAATGGCCTCCATGCTACCCGCTCATGAAGGCATGGAAAGCAAAGCCCCAACTTCAGAACATCCCGCAAGGTGGTACCCAGGGCACCGGCCTGGGAGGGTGGATACGGGGAGGAACCCCTGGGGAAAGCGGGGTTTGGAATCCCAGTCCCCCACCCCAGTGCCTGCAAGGGCTGTTGGACAGGTTTCGTTATGGGCATCGTTGAACTCAACACATTTTCTTTTCATTTCATCAATAAAAAAAAAAAAATTCACATGTGGTATAGTCCAAACTGAGTCTTCACTTAAGTCAATATTTGAACCAAAGAAATCCAGCCTTTGCACGGATTTACTCCCGAGGAAGAGCCTATCTGGTCATCTGGGAAAACAGGGTGACAGTAAGGAAGGCTTCTGCGCTGTTTGCTCCTCTTCCTCCCCTCTTGCCACCCACCCCCAAACCCAAAGACAGCCGCCCCGGCCGGTCGAGAGTTTGCTGCCTTTGTCAGTTTGTCCCAACCTGAAAGTCCCTGGAATATTTGTGTGTATTTAATTATCCTATCTGTCGCATCTGTACCTCATTACATGCTCTAGCTGAAGGGTGCAGGGAGTCGGGTTGCGCCGAGGCAAAGGTCAGAGGAACCTCCAGCCTGCAGTTTGCCATCGGTTGATTATTCGGATAACAAACGGCCATCCAAAAGACGGAGGGCTTCCCGGCGGCCGCAGGCGGGGCCCTACCACTGGAGCAAAAGAGCAAAAGATAGTTGATGCCTCCTGGCTACCCGCTACCTTGAACATCTGAAAAATAATACAGGGACCAGATGGGATTTCTTCCAGCTCGGGGCAGCGATGCAGAGCTGGTGCTCGGCGGTAGCTTCTCGCTCCGCTGCGCCTTGCTTTTAATATACTGCCCAGCATTAATCAAGCACTTTAGAAGCATCCTATATCAGCCCTGCAAAACAGAGCTTAAATGATTTACTGGCAGATTCTTTCAGCTCCTGTTAGACTCCTGTTTTTCTTTCATGTGGGTAGCAGAGGTCAGCAGCGGCAGGAGATGCATGCTTTCGCTTCGTCTCACATTTGCTGCTGTCATTCCGCTCCCGCCCCGGTCCCTGCGGGGCGAGGGGATGTGTTCATGCTCACAGCCCTAGATGCTAATTGATTTTAGGGAGCCCATTCATCAGTTAAATTTAGTAGATCACCCACCAGGTTTGCTGTTCACTGTCAAAGGTAATTCAATTAAAACTCCAGCAGTGTGACTAACTATTGGACGGTAAATATGTTTAGCAGCTGTGGTGCTGGATCTCCCCCGTCCTATTGTGTCTGCGAACCAGCGCCGGTGCAGCATGCGACCGAGCCGGATACCTTGGCTGATTAAAGTATACAACAGTTTTGCAGCGGTGCCAAACATTAAGTCCAAACACCTTCCTCGGTATGTGACGCCACGCAAACATCCAGAAGGAACAGCTTTGGCAAGAAAAAAAAGCTTAAAAATTGTTGAAAGGCAGCAGCGGCTGCAATGGTTGAATTAAACTATAGTTTTTTGTTTGGTTTTTTTTTTAATAACTTTCAAAAGAATCATATTTGGATTTTCAAATCCATGGATAGTTTGGGATCTCCTCATTCCCACTTGTAAACACCCCGCTTCCCCTTAGCCAAAGTTCATAGGAAAGCCATCCAACGTGACTTTACCCCATTGCCGAAGCTGCACGTAAATCAGGCGCGGCGGGCTCTCGCGGAAAGAGATTTCTGTTAAACGTGGGAGGTGGGGGAAGCCTGGCTGAATTCCTCCGGGCTGACAGCCGGGCTCCGACTCTTCTTGTCCGCTGGCATCAGTCACTCATACACGGTTTGGTAGTAATTAAGCGCATCGTTAAGTGATCCCATTGTACGCCACGGGGCAAAATGGTGCGTCTGCTGAATAGATTAAAGGAAAACGTTATCTGAAAAGCACAGGTAAACAAGGCACGCATCCCTCAACCTTTCACCCTCGAAGACCAAGGTTCAGATCCCACCGGAGCACAAATAAATAGGAGGCCGGGCTCCCTCCAGTCACCGCTGGCGAGTTTATATTCACGGTGAGAATAGTGCGGAGCCCGACGGACTCGGTGGTTGCGGGGATGGGAGAGGACGGGTGGGATGCAGGCTTGGAAGGGGCTGGGAGCAAAGAAACTCCCCAAATCACCGCCCGTACAGAAGGCAGCATGTATCTCCCTACAGGGACCGCCTAAAATTATTTTTATAAAATTAAGCAGGCACTGAAATGCGGAGCTCCCGATAGCTACCGTTGCACAGGTCCCTTTTCATCACCTTACCCTGCACAAGTCGAACCCGACACAAGACGGAGGTTTCCCAATTTCCGTGCGGTTGTAGAAAAGAAACGAGATCCAGCGACTCGGCAAACCACCCAGCTTCCTGCACGTCCTTCCTAAGCAGGAGGAGGAACACTTGCGCGGTTTGGTAAATAGCACCCTGGGAAAACATCCAGATTTCCCAATCACCGGAAGCCTTTACGAAGAGCTTGGGAATACCTGGTCTATTTAATGCTCTGACCACAGGCTCGCTGACGTTGTAGAACTTCAACAGAAGTATTCCATTGGAAAGGGAACCCGGGATATTCTGTATTGGCCGCTTTAAACGCGCTACGCAGGAGACAACCTGGGGTTTGGCCAGTATCTTTACCATCCAGGGGATTTTTTAAGTGTTTGGCTGAAAAGCAGTGCCATCGTTAAGCGTAGTCATTACCACTACTATACATTAATTAATACTTCTGCTATCCTTACAAATAGAGTTATTTCCACGGAAGAGCTGATAGAAGCACATATTTTGTACAGAGGCACCAAGTTTTTAAGCGATGGGCAAATGCTTACAGCAACGTAACCGGATAAGCAACGATAGACGGTTGCTGCCAGGAATCTTTTTTTTGTTGTTGTTGTTGTTGCCGCCGTTGGACCTCTCCCTTCTTCTGGCATTAATAACTTAAGGCACCTGCTATACAAATCAGCAGAAATCTGGAAAATCATTATCACTTCAATGCGGAAACGATGTCCATCAGAAAAGAACAAATGGGGTATGCAGCCTAGGCAGGACTTGGGGCGGGGGGAAGGTTCTATTTGTCAAATTACCAGAGGAAAAGTTGATCTGTTATGGACTTTATCCACTTCCAGGTCATGTCAATTAGTTACAGCAGTCTCTTGGAGACTGGAACTAATTTACAACACTCTGAACGGGACGGGCTGCTTCTCCTACGCATTTCAAGTCAGATGCTGGGGCTTCAAACTGGTACCTGGAACTGCAAAATCCCCAGCAACAGAGATGGGTCAATACTGGAACCATTAAGCTCTATTTTCCAGAAAGAGAAACAAAGTCCTGACTGAAATACCTTGTACAGAAACTCCAGGATTACATGAAATTAATCTTTGAAGAAAGAAAAGAGTTGAAAAAATGAAGTCCTCAAATGTTTTACTATCCCCAACAGCTCATTTTGACAGAAATTGATTGTAATAAAGAATTATGAATTAGATAGTAGGGAAATTGTATTAAACTGATTATCTTGTGAGATACAGATGTGCATTGGCACATAACATGTCTTGCTTTATGCTTTTCAAAAAGGCTGTTTCACTCCAGAGGTCACAAGTTTAGACTATTCCTAAGCAACGTGCACAGGTCGTCGCAACAGCCAGCGCCTTGCGGATTAGGAAGGTGGGATACTTTGGTACTTCCATCCTCTGCCATCACCCTTGTCCAGGTAACAGCTCGTAAGCAGCCCGGCTGCCGCGGGATGGTCTGGATCTCCCTGCTTCTCCTGCCAACCGGGACTGTTGGAAAAAGCTTTCCAAAGAGCTGGAAAGAGCCGGCATCCTACGGCCCATTGATTTTCTATCTTGAACTGTGTACCACAGCTGATTCAGCATGACTTGCTTAATAAAGAGTAGCAAAGGTCAAGCGAGAGCCTGTAAGACTCACTTACCGCATCTTCTTCCAAGTTAAAAAGGCTCAATTGGCACTTGAAATTAGTTACAGATTGCTCGCATCGGGTTTTTTCCCCTTTATTTGAATGGTAATGAAGAGAGCGGCTTCCGATACAAGCGAGGCCACTGACCCGTCTTGGGGATTTCATTGAAAAAATATTGTTTGACCAAAAAAAAAAAAAAAAAAAAGAAGAAGAGAGCAGTGAGCAGACTGAGAGACTGAGCAGCGTGCTGCCATTGGGTCAGACCAGGCCTTTGCAATAGATGGATGCTAAAGCCAAAAAACGCAACGCACTATACGGACAGAGAGGATCCTGAAACCAAAGTGAAGATTTCACCAAATCGAACCTCAACATGAATGGAATTTTCTCTTAAAAGACATTTTCCATCGGCAGGCAGCGCGTGTTTCCTTCTGTATAAAAAAGAATTATTGTTACAGGACAAAAAAAACCCCAACCACCACAACAGCTAAAGAAACCCCAAGAGGACTTAACTAAAACCGAAACAATTTACAACCAGTTTTAAGCACAAAGTTATTCACTATCGTACTCCCAAGAGTAGATCTCCAAGTCCCAAATTAATTCCCAAAGACAGCAAAGAAGCATTTTGAAGTGCATTTAGCAAAGATGGTTGGATGCTGACACAAATCAGCTGCTGGCCCTCTGCGACGTGTTTCCAGGTTGCATTTTGTGCAACGGAGCAGCTTTTAGGCAAGGATCAAAGCCCCGACATGGGCACGTCCCACTGAGCTTTGATACTGTCCAGAAACAGAGGTTCCAGAGGGGAGACAGTTCCTTAAAGCAGCTAGTGAGGACTCTGAAAGTCCTCTAAGAATTAATAGTAACAAAAATGAAAAAAATATATGTAGGACCTACGCAAAAACAAAGCTTGAGGCTCCCTCTGCTGGTTCCCAAACAATGGAAAGAGGAAATAAAAAAAAGGAAGGGTTTTAGCTCTGGGCAGGACAAACTCAAAACCGCACCATCTCCCATCAGTTTTCCACAGGACCCCTCATTGTATCTGGTAAGGACAGAAAAGCCTTTTCAGTATTTAAGCCTGAGGGATACGCTCCATACCAGACTAAACATTTTTAAAAAACCCATAACATTTTAAATAGGTTATATCTTATGTTGTTATATTTAATCTTAATTACTCCCTGAACTGTTGTCCCAAATCCTCCTCAATAGTACCCACTTTACTTTCTTCTTAGGTTACCTGCATAGAGATTTAATTTTCTGATTACCTTCTCACGGGAAAATATTGATGCCATTCTGACATCTGCTTGTTTATCCATGTACTGGGCCCCGCCAGCAAGCAGCCACACGACCTCGGAACACATTGGAAATAATTTGTCTGTACAATTTTATTTACCACTTGCAGTTACATTTACAAATTGTCCCATACGAGTAAAGCAGTTTTCAAAATGAACTCTACCAGAGCTAGAAAAATTATTCTCTTCTCTATACATGTCACCAGCTTCAGAATTTATTTTGTACACAGTTGCTGATTAGATTTAACAAAATTTCACTACTTTTTTAGCTCTGAGGGCCTCCACAAAGGCAACTTCATCATTTATCTCACTGCAATTGAGAAAGTTAAAAGTTCTTGTTCTTCCTTTCCTTCCCCCTCCTTTCATCCAAGGCTCTTCATGGCTTTCAGGTTTGGAATTCAAATGGATGAGGATTAACGCTACCATACACCAGCAGCTTTAGTAACCAAAGGGAAAAAATAAAACAAACATCGAGCAAAACCATCTGGCAACATTTCAAACAATGTTTCCCTTTAGATGTGTCCGTAAGCATAAATATTGATTTCTTGTCTGGTAGGAAGGGTATATAATTTATTTAACATGAAATGAGCTTCTACAAACACCAACAAGTCAACTTACAAGAAACATTACCAAGGGAGGGGTGAGAGCCAGAGTCTTCGGGAACGCAAACGTTTTGAGGAGAGCCGGAATGGAGGGAGGATATGAAACTCAAATATTGCTGAAAGAGTAACTTTCAGTTTTAGGCATTTTCAACAGACTTGAGAAAAATATAAACACTTGAAATGCAACTGTTACCATTTCTGAATGCCAGCTCTCATACACAAGTGCTTCTAAAGAGAAAAGGAATCCCCTTCCCCAGGAGAGGGCAGGAGATTTGTACACAGAAGTAACCAACACAAAATCCTGGCCCCGCTGAACTACGCAGCAATTCTCAAAGGGGGAAGTCAGCAGGGCAAGAACGCATCGTTCCGAACACGCGATTTCTTCCCCAAGTGAGCAAAGTCTGCCTGCCTCTCTGCATCGTGGTCCCGCAGAGGTAATGTTAATTATGTCAATCAAGCCTTTACATTTACTTGGTAATCCCTTTAAAAAATGATACTGGAAATCTATTCTGGTACTGGAGTTACCAAGCCTGGGATAAGACCAGAACTACAAAACAGGCTGTGTACAGCCAGTAAGAGAAACTTATTTAACCTTTACCTTGCAGCAACCCAATCAGTCTCATCTCCCTTTATTTTTAAATTCCTCCAAAGCCCCAAGGCTCATGGCAAGGCAACACACTCAGCAAATAAAACCCGCGGGGGCTCGGAATTGCCGTCTATCCCCTCGAAACGTTTAAGAATGGCCAGGAACAGTCTAAAAGCAGCATAATCTTCAATATTAAAAGAAGCCAGACAAGCCAGCTGAAGTCGTCCGATGTCAAACACTGAAAACCTCAGTTCTTTATGGCACAGCTCCACCAACAAGCAAGCACAACGTAAACTCAAGATGTGGATTTATTACTCAACAGTAAGTTTCCAATCCTATCACAACACTAAGTAACTGAATATCAAAAAAAATGAAGTAAGTTCAGCAAGGCAAAGGCACGCACACCACAGCTGTGGGTAACCTGGTTGCATAGATTTACCATTTTGGTTTTGTTGTATTGTTCAGAAGGAGCTAGGGAGAAAAAAGAAAATGCAGTATTTAGTCCTTTTCCTAAGATGTTTTACTAAGTTTGAAAGGATTGTACCAAGACTACCGATGCGAGTACATGGTTTTAAAACATCTTCCAATTTCTCCTCCTTACAGGAGGAACATTCAAGATGTTTAAAAGAAAGCTGCATCAAAAATAAACGTAAACAAGTGAAAAGACCACATTTTAAACTAATTGTTTTTGTTTAGGCTGCCAGTGTGAGATACACAATTCCACAACATTTGAGGTTGTTTTGTCTATCTCATTTTCCGTATCTTAACAGTAGCCTTGAACACTTCACTATGTAACATCCTGCTAAACCTTCAAAGTGATTTGAAAAACACATTCCAAAACTCGTTTGAAACCCCTCTGAAATGTTTTATCATTTTTGCATGTTTCCACTGAAAAAAGCCTGCCTGACTAAAAAAATGAAGTAATTTTTTCCTCAAATATTTCCCCAACACCAGAAAACCCACGTGACCCTGAACACCAGTGAATTAAGAACTAATTCTAAGCCTAGCGCTTCACGCCTTCCCTCACCCCTGCAAAGGTTAAGACAAAACCACAAGTCCAAAAAGTGTCAGAAAGGGAATTTTAACACCACTGTTTATCACAACACCTCACAAGTAGCCTCAGCTACAAATTTCTGCAACCATTTCTTTACTTCACAACCGCAGCCAGAGTTTGAAGCAGCCGGTAGATTCCCCTCTCGCTGTGCAGAAATGTTAATGGGTTAAAGGGATCACTAAGACAGACTAGCTTCTCCACATGGCTGCAATATTACAAATCATGTTACTTTATCTGCAGAGAACAATATACCTGGCAAAAGAAGCAATATTACCCCCTACAAAATGAAGTGCCATTCTCAGTCCAACACAGCCGATGCCACAGCTAGCAGCCTGCCCCTTCGACCGAGCTGGCCAGCTCGACTCATCCACTACTCGCCTGTCGCGTGCGGTGGAGGAGGAAAAGCTGATTTAAGGGCATCAGAAGAAGCCCTAAGGGTTGGGACCTTGACTTGCAAAGGAGGACTGTGAAGATCTGAACCTGAGGAAGAGCACTTCTGTATTTCTCATACATGGAAGAACACTGAAGCGTGGAATACAAGCAGGAGACTTGCCCTTACGTATAAAAAAGTGACTAGAGAAAAAGCAAAGATAGGGTGAGAAGGGATGGAGAAAACCAGGCTTCAGTTACTTCATGTAAGGCTTCTCAGCCTGAGCCTAAAAAAAATAAAAAAATAAACGGATAGCACGACTTCCCTATTAACAGGAACTAGATGTTACATTGGTAGGAATCGAGGCGAGCGGCATAACTGCCTGCAGCCCAGGATACCGAGAAGAAAGCAAAACAGAGAAGCTACAGCACTTGACATTAAACAAGCAAGCTGCAACATTCAACAGAACTGACAGTTGAAAAATGTATTTTATTCCTCCTGTACTAAAGTGATGACACTGTACAAGTTCCCAATTATATGAAAACAGCTTTTGGTAACTCATTTCTTAACTGAAACAACTCATTTCAGCACAATTACCCTAGCTTTAAAAGACTAAAAAACCCCGACTGAAGTCCACTTATTTAACAAGCGTATTTTCCATGAAGTCCACACTGTTCGCCTTTGCGTCTTCCCGGAGTTTGGCTGTGTAAGAAAGTTGTCTGCAACAGTCACCTGAACTGAACGCATCAGTTCTCCAACCATAAACAGTTCTCATAATTTAAAAAAAATCACTTCATAATTTAAAATATATATCAACGACACTCTGCTTCTCTCGTAGCTAGAATGTACCAACATTACTAGCTGACTTCAAATATCAACTTGATTTTGTGAAAAAAGCTTGCGAAAAATATATCAACTTCAAAATGTACAGAAAAGGACATTAGAGAGCTGATACTTTTGGGTTACTTAATGTATTTAGAAAGAGCAGCAAGCTAGGAGTGAAGTACCCTATATTACAAATATTCAAACACCTAAGCCATACTGTATACACCTTTCTAGTGTAGTGAAGGGTTAGTTACAGAAAGGGTATTTTGAAAGCACGTACAAAGAACTGCAGCTTTGTTTAACTTAAACTTGATCACGTAGGCGGGCCAGTCTCTGTGACAGCTCATCCTGCAGAATTGCAAAACACAAAGAAACCAGCTATCAGGAATATGAAAATCTAATTTTTGCGAAGTTCTGCAATGGTCAAGCAATCTCATGTCCGGATGATATGAAATTATCTCATATACAAGCCTTAATTTGCTTAAGACCTCAGGAATGGCTGTACCTGGTGAGACCAGAGGTCCCTACAGCCATCTTCTCTCCAGCAGGGGGTACCTAGGAAGGAGTTTCAGAACACAGCAAGTAGAGATAGGGTTGGGTTTGGGTTTTGGGGTTTTTTTTTTTATGTATCATCTTTGCAAGTGCAAATCAGCTCTTACAGAACTGCACCCTTATCTGGACGCAGCCCTGACTGACCAAGGCTGGTATCCAACTGAACTGCTACAGCGAAAGAGCACTAGGTCCAGTTTCAGAGGGCCTGCTGCAAGGTGAAACTGAACTTTTCAAAGAACGTGGAATACTTGGGGCTTCCCAAACATTGTTCAGTTAAGATGAGGTTCCCTAAAGCCTTCTTCACAAAGACGGGATGACAGCAATAAACTGTTCTCCTTCCATTCCCTCAAATATCTTCCCCTAGAATGGGAAAAGCAACTCACCAAAAGATCTGCGCAACCTTGACATCAGGATCTGCCCATGCACAAGAAATTCTAAGCTATCAGCCTAGAGCAAACATGGGATCCTTTGCACTAGCCCTGTAAGACCTTTCACCCATTAAAGGGAAAAAACCCAAAGGCCTCATGTATGCTATGGCAAATGGCTGGATTCATTACATTTGGAGTAGGTAGGAGAGTCAACTGCTTGGAACTCTACGAAATAACTATGCAAAAATACCTCTGAAACAATTAAACTTTCTGGATTTACTAAGGAGACAAATGTACTGTTAAAATTATTCTGATTGCAAGACTGTTTTAAGTACACACTATTTCTTTTGGGCAGCTAAAATCTAATTACAATTTAGGAAGCCTGTTTTGACCGAGTGAAGCATTAATTCTTATACCACATTTCTCTAGAAAACATTGATTTCAATTGAATCCAACATTTACCTGTTCTGCTGAGGCAACACTTGTACCAACAGAACCTGTCTGTCCTTGAGGTAGTTCCATGTTCAGATCAAGACTAATAGGAAAAAACAAACCAAAACAAGTCAGGCATACGTGGCTGAAGGAAGCAGCACAGTAACTGACAAGCAGAGCAATACTGAGATAGCATGAGGCCACCAGCATCCCATGAACGCTGTATTCCAGCTAACTGGACAACTTGATCAGTGAATCTGACTCACTACCAAGAAAACAAGTCATATATTGTAACCAGCAATAGCCAAATAAATTCTGCTTAATCAGGATTGAGCAAGATTTCTGTTTATCAGCGGGATATCAGATATGGCATACGTATGAATGACAAAAACTTCACTCATAAAAAAAGTTTTACTAAAAAAATTTGTCAAAAGTATTTATCCTCAAGCCAACAGAGTGACACTTCCAACTTATGCATCACCAAGACAAGTAAAATTCTCTGAAATATTTCAGTATAGCCCAAAGGCTTAAGTATGTCATAACGACCCGTTTTGCACTGTCTGGCCTGTGAGAGCAGAACTACAGGAAGTTTTAATGTGGCAAGAGGGGAAAAAAATAGAGGAAAAGTGTGGAGAAACATGGTAAGGATTGCTCATGCTAAAGCCCATCCAAGTAAATAACAATGTGCTATCCTGACATGAGACATATGATTTTAGGCTTTTGCACAACCACCCCTGTATCTTGACACTCACAGTAGCTTTGAGTGAAAACAGAATGAAATCCTGGCAACTAAACTATTACAGGAATGATGCCCAGAGGTGAAAGGAAAATAGTGATTCTTCTCTGTTTCCAAGAGGCAGACACATATAAAACGTGGGTATTGGACTTTTGAGTTAACCAGGAAGGGTTGTTGGAACCAAGACTCATTCACAAAATAGTCACTCAGAATTTTACCTACCCTGCTTCATCTGCCATTTCCTGTAGAAGCATATCCACTTGGTTCTAGGGTAAAGAAAACAAAACTGATTGCTGCATATTGTAGTTCATGACAAGTTCTTCTGTTAAATCTTGAGAGAACCGGCATTACTTTAACAAAACTGATTTAAAGGTACACATCTTTCACAGAACATTTTTGTGCTTAACCACCAGAGGGCCCTGTATGAACTCAAAAGTAACGAGTAAAGGTGCTCAGCCTGTTAAACTCCCATTAATTGGACTCTAGCTTCTGAAATCGTGCTTCTAAAGAACTTATCTGTAAAAAAACAAATGTATACTTGAATATTTTAAATGCTATCAACTGCTGATTATTAACTACTACAACACTGCTTTGCGCAACATAGAGAAAAGCCCATCTCCAACAGATTTGGTTTATTGGATTTGGGTTTGTTTATTTAATTTACAACGCACTATCTCCAGTAATTTCTGAGAAAACTTCTGTTGGAATAGCACGTTTAGCCCCTTGTGGAATAGCATAAGGGGACAGCTGCTAGGAATTCTTACTATGTAAAGCACTGTTTAAGAATGTATTTTAGTAAACACATGTCCATAAATTGAAAATAGGTAATTAACCACCTTTCCACTGCACATAGTACTGCTCATTCGGTGGTGACTAATGTTGTTTTGTTAGTATCGGCAAGTTAGAACTATATATTTTCTCACATCAGATTCTGCTTTGATAATTAATGCTGCAGTGTCTTCTGGTTCAGTTCATCAAGAACTCAGTAAAATGCTGCTTATTCAGTGGGAGGGTTAAAGTTTTCAAGATATAATATGAAATAAAGCCTGCTATATAACAGTGAAATATAGACTAATGCACATATAGGTGATCCTCTGTACTCGTGCTTGTAATTTGAAACAGTCTCTTCATCACAAAGAAGCACAAAGCAAAAGTGAAAAGCCTCCAGTTGCTGTTGTGTCACAAAGCAGGCAGAAAGAAAAGAATCAGATGTTTTCACACAGGTTAGACACATAATTTAAGATCACCTTTTGTAAAAAACAAATTTACTATTCTTACTTGTGGCGTTGTTAGCGTAGTAGTGTTGCTCATTGTGTCTTCCATCTGTTGTGTCTGAACATCTAGTGTTTCAAACTGATGCTCGAATTTATCCATTAGTGCAGATATCTATTAAAAAAAAATGAATCAAATCAATGAGCTGCAGGTAACGGAAGAGAAATATATCTGAACTGGCAAAAATAGAATCACACTACATTGAAAGCTGCAAGCAGCTTCTGGAGGTCTGAAGCTTGTCCCACTCCCAGCATCAGCCCTGAGGCTGATCTCACACTGCAGCTCAAGCAGGTTGGTCAGGGCCCTGCCCAGTCAAGTTCTGGGCATCTCCATTTCCGAGGACTTCACAAGCTCATTGGGCAACCTGTTCCAGCACCTACCAACCTCACAGCAAAACCTTCTCTCATGTTTGGAATTTCCCTGTTTAAAACAGGCGTCCGTTGCCCTTTCTGCTTTTGATGTGCACCTCCAAGAAAAGTAAGTCTGTTTACCTTTTCCAAGTTCATGCTCTTCAGCGTGGCATCCATAGACTTAACTACCCCTGCCATCGACTTTGTTACCTGAAAAGAGGTAAAGGAAATTATTGCAAAAGAAAAAAAAACAACAAGCAGTTTCTTACCAAGCTCTCTCATCACTACCCACAAAGTTTCTACAGTAACAAATAGCAGGGCACATGCTATTGCCATCTAGAACACCACTGGGTTTTTTTTTATAGCTCCCACCATTTCGAATTCTATAAATTAACTCAAACACTTGACATATGCATTCTGAGCTGAAATGCACTAAAACGGAGGTGCATATGGCATTAATTTCAGTAGGTCTTGAAACCTGTCAAATGTTAAGGGATATATTTGGTATATAGATCACATGGCAGAGTAAACTCTCTGGCTGAGGAGAGAAGTAGAAGCAGAGCTAAAAAAGATTTCTGGAATCCCACATCCTCCATCATGACTTTATGTATTTGGAAGTGGAGCAGTATCTTCGTAAAATAATCTTAACAGTGTAACCAGCAAAACACACTGCATCCTTGGGAGCATGAATAGTAACAGCTCACAAAGTCACCAGCTACAAACCACAGTGGATGGCAATCTATTTCTAAATAGCGGCTGCCAGGGGAATTCCAGCACTGGATTTATTATTGGCTACATCTCAAACCAAACCCCAAACTTTTCAGCTCATTATAGATAGAATTATGTCACCTCTAAGGAGATCAGAGGTCTCATCCTTGCAATGGAACTGTGAAAACAGACTTACCTTGCCCATTGTCACCGCAGTCTGAACTCTTGCTGCTACAGCGTCTACCCTGGCACTCATGCGCAAGAAATTGATGGCTTGATTCTTCTGGCGGATTGCATTTTCCGCGTGTATTCGTGCGACTTCCATGTTGCCCTTCTGAATTGCCTGTTGAAAAAAGAAAAAAAAAAAAAAAAAAGGGAAAAAGTATTTTAACCTTCTCTGTTCTTTTAAACATGATTCTGAATAGCCAGTTTCCTTTTTGAAATAAGCATCAATTCATCATAAAATCTTTTCTATTAAAAGAGAAAATAAACCCCTCTCTTATCCCCCAATATTTCTCAAACCTTTTCAAGATGTGAACCCCTAACTTCTTTCCAAGGAAGGTACCCAGCACACGCTTTAGGTAGGAGGTTTTACAGAGCTACAGAAACATAATTTTCCCATTCCTAAAAACGTTTTCAGTATTGAGACCCAAACACAGACACAGTTCGTATGGTTGTATTTCATGGACAAAAATACAGTCCAATAAATTTAGTCTCTCTCTTCATTACTTCAAGGACTCAAAACCCATTTTAAGCTCCTCTCCATAAGCCCAAGAATGGGTCTTCATATTTATTAATAATTTTGGGAAGATTTATAGCCGTATCTTTTAAATCACGAGCATCTATCACAATATGATTAGCACGCATACCAGGAAGACGGTAAAAACACCAGATATTTTCCTGCTACAATATGTAAACGACAGATCTAAAGAGCTTGGTTCAGACCCACCGCGTACCTTCTTAATTTTAGCTTTCTCAGCCTTTTCTTCTTTGTCGCATTTTTTTGAGTTCCTGTTGAGTTCCTTTGCCGCAAACTTCAAATTAAACAGGTGCTCTGCAGTGCACGTTAAGGGTTCAAGAACAGGATCAATCCTTTCACTGCTGTATTTTGCTCTCATGTTTGAAGCGCTACCAAACCTAGCATATACCGTGTCTCCCCATTAGCAATATTAAAACTTGGAAAATGTTATTTAAGTAAGCCCTTGAAGTTCACACAACACAGAGACCCACCACGCCGCTTTACCTTTATAATGCCACTTATCATCTGGGTTCTAATATGTAAGGCCACAAAAAATAAGTTCAGATCCCAAATTGGTGCCATTTAACATCAAACCTACTTCAGACTGGTAAACACAACAAACCAAACCTCCCCTAAGAGGAACTGAAAGTCTTACTCTGCCAGCTACTTTCACTCACACGCCCGGAGTCCTTGACTCCCAGGGAAATGAAAGTGTGGTTTACTGGCCTGCCTGGAACCTCCCCACCTGAAAAAAAAAGAAAGCCACTGAGAATCAACAGACAAATTAATGGCGTAATAGCAAACTGGCTTGGCCAGCCATGCCCAGGTACAAACCAGGAGGCAGGGCTGCCCTTTTAAGCCATGGTTGGGTTTAAAATGCTCACACAGCTCCTTCACAGAGCACCCGGCACCACATCAACCACTCTGGGGTCCCTGACAGCTCCGCCAGCTGATTTTTGGGAAAAGAGTACTTAAGCCAGCAAGAATAACTTTTCATTGTAAAAAGTTCAAGTCCTGCTTAAGCTGCAAGCTCTGAGAATACAGTAGAACAAGCCTTCATAGTGACTTAGAATGATCGCATTAAACCGTTACTGACAGAGGATAAAGTCTGTGCTGCAAAAATAACAATTAAAAAACCATACTCTTAAAATACCATTGGCAACAGCTTCCAAATAATATCAGTCTCTCTCAGACAAAATAGAATTACAAAGCTTTGTAGGCTTCTTTCACGCCTTTTGATGTCCCCAGAGGAAGATGCAGCAAATACGAAGATGCTTAACAGTTAAGTGGAAGCACATAAAGCTAAGCGTTATGAGGTACTTGAGGTTTCTTTAATATTTCAATTATATAAATTATTCCAGAACTGGTTTTTTTTTTTCCTTTAAAGTCCAGCCACACATCTTAGAGCTCTGACAGCAACCTGAAGACTTTAAGAAGCCTGTTGATGTATTTGTTATCCTATCCTATAAACGTCACACGCCGGCTACAGAAAGGTAACAGTTGTGCCTATACATGTGTTACGGTAGCTACCAGGAACGCTGAAATTGCCGCTTGTATTTCTATTTCTTGGCTTTAAAACCTAGGTCCCCTTCAGCAGCAATGAGTGTACAGCACTGAGCAACGGGTTAGGCAATTTGCCAAACAGGAAAACACTTTTAGGTTGTTCATTCAAGTCTACTTCAGGTCAGAGACCAGCCCAACCAGCCAAACCGGGACATCACCTATCTACACCGATTAGACCGAAAGAGCATTTCAGAGCAGTTTATTTTGAAATAAATTCCTCAGTTACTCACTTGGTGACATTAAACCAGCTCCTCCCTCCCACGAGGAGCACGCACCCGCTCCTCCCTTGGCGTGCCATAACCCGAGCCAAACCAAACCGCCACCGCCAGCCGTGACTCAGAGTCACCCGCTCCCGTCAGGCCCTACCACAGCGACCGGCGATGCCCAGCGCCGCCGGCACATTTCAACCCCTTTCAGGCCTTTTTTTTTTTTTGCCCCTGCCTGTTTAGTTTTAGACAGGGAGAAAGTTTTAAATTTGACTTCTTTCCAGCAGCAGGCAACGCAGGCGGGTTCATTCAGCATGGTGGCTGTTTGGGGGGTGTTTGGGGGGACAGCCGGCGGGTCAGCCGTGCCGACAGCATCCTGGCCTGCGCACGGCGCTGGATATCTGGCACGTTAGGTACCCCTGGTGCGCAGCCTGCACTGCCCTACACCCCAAATTCTATTTTCTGCCCCAGGGATGGGGGCCCTCTCCTCGGCCCCCAGCTAAGCTTAGCGGAATTCGCCTGGGAAAGAGGAACAGAGCTTCCCATCCCCTCCTCCAGCCTCGGGGGGAGGCCGACCCCCGCGTTTGGAAGCGCAGCTCCCCCCAGTGCCGCACAAACCCCACGCACCCCCCCTCTCCCCCGGCACAGGCCCTCTGAAGCGAGGCCCCGTCCCCCCCAGGAGCCGCCCCGCTCCCTCAGCGACCGGCGGGAGGAGGGAAGGGGCTCGCGTCCTCCTTCCCGCCCCACCCCGCCGCCTCTCGGGGGCTCCTCCCCGGGCGGAGAGGCCTCGCTCACCGCCCCAGAGCAGGCACCGGCCCTCAGCTCGGCCCAGCCCGCACCCGGCTACGGCCCCGCCGGGGCCTCCTCCTCCCCGCCCGGCCCAGACCCCGGCAGGGCCGGCAGCCGCCGGGCCTCGGTGAGGAAGCGCCGCCGCCGCCCCCGGGCCGCCGCCCCCGCGCCGCCAACAGCACCCGGGAGCGGCCGCAGCCGCGGTACCGGCCACCGAGGGGCCCCCGCGCCGCCGCCCCCCGCCCGCAGCGAGGATACTCTCCATGTTGGACATGGCGGCTCCGCGGCGCTCGCTCCGGCCGGCCCGGCGGGGGAGGGAGCGGAGGGGGCGCGAGGCTGCGGCCGCCGCTCGTCCCCTCGGTGGCCGGTACCGCGGCTCCGGCTTCCGGTGACGCCGCTACAGCGCAGCCGCGCCGGGGCGGGGGGGGGTCGCGCATGCGCGGGGCGGAGGCGGGAGTGTGAGGGCGCTGTTCGTGGGATCACGGGATCGTTTGGGTTGGGAAAGCCCTTTAAGATCATGGAATCACAGAATGGTTTGGGTGGGAAAGGACCCCCAGAGGTCCCCCAGCCCAACCCCCCTGCAGGAGCAGGGACACCTTGAACCACATCAGGTTGCTCACAGCCCCGTCCAACCTGGCCTGGAATGGTCCCAGGGATGGGGCCTCCACCCCCTCTCTGGGCAACCCCTGCCGGGGTTTCACCACCCTCACTGGAAAGAATTTCTTCCTTAGATCCAGTCTAAACCTACCCTGTTTTAGCTTAAAACCATCCCCCCTTGTCCTGTCCCAGCTGGCCCTACTAAAAAGCTTGTCCCCCCCTTTCCTCTGGGCCCCCTTGAAGCCCTGACCGGCCGCACTCAGCTCTGCCCGCAGCCTCCTCTTCTCCAGGCTGAACACCCCCAACTCTCCCAGCCTGGCCTCAGAGCAGAGGGGCTCCAGCCCTTGGATCATTTTAGTAGCCCCTCGGATCATTTTAGTAGCCCTCCCCTGGCCCCGCTCCAACAGGTCCATGTCCTCCTTGTGCTGAGGGCTCCAGAGCTGGACGCAGGGCTCCAGGGGGGGTCTCCCCAGAGCAGAGGGGCAGAATCCCCTCCCTCACCCTGCTGGCCACGCTTCTCTTGATACTGTAATACTTTTTCAGTGACAATAAATTTTAAACTCGACAAGCAAGTAACGTAAAATTCTGATGGACTGAGGGAACGTTGGCAACTTGTAACACCAGATTTTTCTGTTGCGACTCTTCTCTTCCAGCAGCAAAGGAAGCCAGTGGAATGACTTTTCGAAGGAAGTAGGTTGTTATTCCAGGAAGCTAATTAAACGAGCTATAAATCCCACGCAATATTTCTATAAATTTTCCGGCCCTCCACCAGATTCCCCGCAGTACGTCCTACCCGCTGCTGTCGGCTGTTCTGGGATAGAGCAACCTCCGGCCTTCCCTTTGAGGCTGAACAGAATAGAACTAGGCTAAGCTGCAGAATTTTAATACCTTGAGAAAAAGAGAAGTAACCTGAAAAAGGATACTGATTGAACACCCGCCGGAGGTGCTGGAAGAACTTTCCCCAGCTTGCCGTTAGCGTAGGAGGAAGGTTGATATTCCGAAGAACAGAGACCTCAGTCTTCTTCAGAGCAGCAAGGACAATCTATATAAAGCCTTTACTACAAGCATTTGATACCAAACTGTATTTTTATCATATTTCTCAAAGAGTTCCAAAACTCTCTAGTTCATTGCCCACGTGTCAGTACACCTGAGTCGAAGGTACCCCACCGAGCGCGCAACGTTTGTCTTCGGGAATGCAAAGATCAAACGTGAGTCGTGTTCAGCGCTGAACTGCTGGAGATGTCATTGTAGAAGCTCGTGACAATCCGCTTTATTGAACTGGTAATCCCTCCAGCAAGTGAAATTATTTTCTTGAGTCACCTTGCTGAGTCACTCTGATATCTTGAGATGCGGGTTTTTTTTCTTCCCGATGGTGTCTCTTTCAGACAGAAGTTGTTAACGCAAGTGCTGTCTAATTATTAAAAGATTGAGTCTGAAGCGGCAATTTGGAAAGAACTGAGGAGGACTCTCATTTATCGTCTGACATGTTAAGAGCAGCATAACTTCATGCACAGACCCCTTCGAACACAAAGACCCCCACCCAAACTCCATCTTTCCAAAAAAGAAAGAACAAAATGACAGCGCCATGTATCATCATATCTAATAAACTGTTCAACACGCGGGAAAGAATGAAAAAAATAAGATCTTCTGCCTTTGAATTTACTGCAGGATAGAACTTAATTACAGGAACAGAACTTCCAAAAATAAAGTTCACAAGTGTATTGTTAGCCGAAGGGCTTTTTTCACCCTTCAAATCACTTTAGGAGAATGCATTTCTGATTGCCTCCTGCTTTTAATTAAATAACTATTTTTAACAGTATGAAGTAAAACGAATACTTTCAGTAAAAAGTTGTACATCCCAGTTAGATACAAAATGCAGATTCTGTGTTTTAAGATGTAATTTTACTTTTTTTTCAGCACCTTTTATTTCTTTAGATAAATGGGGCGAGAGTCTACACCCGCTGGCGTTCCAAACCGCCTGTCAGCCATTTACAGCAACCAAGGGGTTGGACTCTAAGCTTTCATGATACTAAAAGACCTCTTCAGTCAATCGTTTCTTACCTTTCAGCTAACCAGAAGGTAGAGCTCCATGTCCATCACTGTCCCAGGAGGACACTGGCGTGGTTAATAATCCTCTCGGTATCATTCCCAGAAGCACAGTAGCCATCACTACTGTTTGACTCTCGTCTTGTCTGGCAAATGGGAAAAAAATCAGCAGTGGGGCGACTGAACGTGGTAACAGTCTTGACATCCCACGCCTGAGAGGTGTCATAAGCTTAATTTCTGCTAACACTTGACTTAATTCAGAACTGACAGCTACTCAGTCTAAAAGCTAAAAGTGGTGTTATCCACGCCGAGCGTGATGTGGTCCTTAAGTCCAAACCCTCCCATTTTCATGGTCAGACTTGGCTTGCTCCAGGGTGAACGTAACAGCGGTTTTCAGAGTTAAAGGCACGGTATTCTAGGGGAGTGTAGCTTGCCGTCAGACTTAGGCCAAGATGTTTTTCTCTTGGTCTTCCATGGAGGATTTTAGGCTTCACTCCTCATTTCATTCAGATGAAACGAACTATCAGACTAGGGCTTTTCTTCTTTAACAAATCTTTCCAGCTAACACAACTAGATTAATCCTGCTAAAACCCGCAGAACGTTCTTGCTGGTTTATTGACTGATTCACTCTGAGTGCCATTAGCCTTCAGAATAGGGAAGCGGCTGCATTTTTCAAATGGAACGTATAAAACTCTTAATAGTGCACAGAGAGCCCTTGTTAATGCCACGTCGCCTGTTCGTTACCCAAACAGCTATTAAGATGCTGATTTTTCTTCCAAACTGCGTGTAGTCTTTTAACGTCTTCGGGCTGGTAATTGGAAGCTGTTAGAAGCCGTGAAAATTGGACAATGCTCAGAAGGTTGATCTTCGCTACTTCTGTCAGAGGAGGCCTTCTGCAGACAGCAGAATGCTTTGGGAAAAAAAAATGCTGATTTATTACTTCATAGCTAGCTAAGCTTTCAAACATGAAATCACATTTTTTCTTCATGAGAATGAACTTATCTCTCAGTCCTAAGCACGGGGATCTGTATTCTTCATAAATAGGGTGTTCAGCAAAGGTATCAGGGCAGGAAATTTAATCCTGCTTTATGATAATTCACACCTGTATTTATTTATTGGGATCAGTCTGCGTGCCTTTTAAATTCTTGATACAGCGAATAGGATTTCTTAGACACGGCTATGAGCGTTACTTAGCTGTTGCTTTTTATGGGAAGACGGCAGGAATAAATCGCCGCCTTCGTTTTGTTCCTTCTGAAAACACCATGTGAAACTGTTTATAAATTAAAACCTTTCATTCCGGGAAAAGGACCGGGACACAAAGTTTGAGATGGGGTCACGGATCCCAGAGGACTTCCCTCACTTGTCTTCATGAGTGAAGGTGGGAGCTTCTGGATGGACAACGTAGGAGTGGTGGCCCCGCAGGCTGGGCACGGGCAATTTTAATTCTGTGTTCTGCTGAAGCGTCTCCGGCAAAACCCTGCCAATGAAGTGACGCATCCGAACTGCTGGCTTCCTCATTTACTCCCCCCACCCCCTGTGTGAAATTCATATATGAATCTCTGGTAGCTACGGTAATAATGCAGGAGTACTTATAGCAAATGAACCGTAATAAGGGTGGCAGAAGACACTTCTCAGCAAAGCCAGTAACAGCAATTATCTAGCTTGCGTCTCGGGAGTCTGAATTCATAATGATAAAGATTGCTGAGTCCTGACGGTAAAAGCTTTGACATACCTACCGGCGATAGGCACGCGGCCGCGCCGCTCCCCGCCTGCAACGGGAGAGGTCTGCGTAAAGCACCTTGTCGGGAGATGGGGAAGACGCAATTATGGTGTATGATTCTCTGGATCTGCTCCACGTTGGTAGGTAATTCTCAACATCACTGGTTCACAGAAGCGAGTATTATTGTCTGTGGCTTTAAAACCGAGTCTGTGGAGAGATGTAGCAGTGATTTAACAGATTTAATCAAGAACTAACCATGAGCAGACTGCTCCTGCCTGAACAGTCCTACTGAAATCAGCCTCCAAGAAGCCCGCACAATAATTCTCATGAATAATAGTTACTTCAATGAATAAGGTTTTCCAGGGTCAGAAACAGACACTAGATCATTGAATAGCCACATTTTTTTCCTATGATATTACCAGAACTCATTAATTAGGACATGGTTTGGAGGTGACGGGAATGTTAGGAACTATTAGAGTGATCATCCGCTTTGAAAAAAGATTCATTTCAGTGATGTCAGAGAGAGGTAAAACTGACCTAATTACCCACACCAACGTTAGAGAACAAAGCGGCAAAACCTGCTCAGGAACAGGAGCGCATAATGGTTTGCCTCAATCAAACCCGAAACGGCGTAAATCCGATTCGCGCGGCTGACACAGGAGGGAGCCAGCTGGGCTACGGCTCCTTGAGCGTTCCTCAGGACAGAAGCCAACGGAGCCAAATTCCAACTTAAACCCCTCTTCCCTTTTGACTGGAGAAGAAATATCCTTCTGGCAACGGGCTCCTCTCTGTCTTTCCCAATTTCTCGGGAACACAAACCTTCTGCAGAGCAGAGCATTTACAAACCAACGCATGCCAACCGCTTTCTCTTAGGTCATTCACAGCAGCAGAGGTGCTTGGACACTTATTTCCTACCCTTCATCTAGTGTCCTCAGTGGCCATTAGAAGGAAAAACAAGGGCAGCGAGAAGAGGACTTTATGGACACCCCAAGAAATCAGCCTGATTACCTCTGCTTTCACTCCTAGCCACCTCCTCAAACTCTCTACCAATCATTCCCCTATTAAGGAGCCAGAGTAAATTTAGAGAGATATAATCAAGCTATGAAATCCTTGCAGATTGAAAGCCGGCTTGGTACCATGGCACCGCCAATAGAGAAGACGTTCTTCAAAAGCTAGGCGTTAGTTTAAGTGAAATTTAACATCACAAAGTTCAGTGGGCTGGTCAGTTGACCAGCTTGGAGAATAAGTTTAACCAGGTATAGCACCTCTGAAAAACTGCAAACGATTGCTTTCTAATTTTAGAATAGTAAATGCCTAGAGGAAGTAGCCTGTTGACTCGCACTATCATTTATTCCATTTTTGGAAAAAAAAAACCCCAACCAAACCCACCTTTAAATGGCTGGGGGTTTGTAAGTGAAAAATTGGCAATGATGCTCAATCATTGCCATGGCAACATTGTGGTTGCGGTTGTGTCACGAGAGAAATGGATTTCATTGCTTTGCAATTACTTGGCCGGCTGTCTGCCAGCACACGGCACGTGAAGTACTAGGGTTTCGGTTGACTCAATGGGAGGTGGGTTTCACCCCAAGCCCCGCGTTCTTTAAGTGTAGTTCTGCTGGAGGAGAGCATTTAACTGCAAACATGGACGCTTTAGGTGGTCTCCGCTCTTTCACCCACCTATTATTTTTCAGCTTATCTGCAGATGGTGTGGCTTATTCTCTACAGAGTCCCGTTGCTTTTAAGAAGATTAAACTGCAGAGCAGATTTTAAGGATTATTGACCTGTTTATTATCAAATCCCATCAGTTGTGGCAGTGATTAAGAGACAAGCAGCATTACTAGGGAAATACAGTTTATACTTTTTTTTTTTTTGCTGAGATACATCACTGAATTTTCATGACTAAAAAGCCATAAAGAAATTTGGAAGAGACACATTACCCAGCACTTACCTTCAGCAACCCGAGTGAAATATCTTGTCTACTGTGGGTGCAGATGTAGAGACATACCAAGACATTAGTAAAGATTGCAATGAAACTTATGTATTTTACATATTGGTAAATATTTTCATTACACTAACATACTGAAAGTGCATGAAAATTTATAAATTGTGTATTCCCTGCGTGCTTTTATTTGAAATTTACTGTTTTGTGGAGAAGGGGATAAATATTGCAGGGTAAATTATATCAGCTGAGACTTCTTAAAATGTTCTTGTGGCCTGGGGGAGCCTGCAGATACACATTGTGCCATTGCCAGGAGCATGGGGATGATTCTGATCTCCGTTCCACCGGGACATTCTTGCAGGAAATTGCCCATGGAAGAGGCAGGGTTTGAACCATTTTGGTTCTATGCCTTAAAGGTCCAAGCGCAGGGATGGATGTGAGGGGAGCAGAAGTCTCCTCTGCATGCTAAGACAGGGAGACTCCTTCCCCCAGTTCTTGCTTGCCTCTGCTGCCTCCTCTCCCTCCTCTGCAGAGGGAACCCCGTCCAGTTCCAGTCTGCTCCGATGGACACGTCTTCCCCCATCAAAAATGGGGCAACTTCCATTTCTCCGTGCACTGCCGTCAACCAAAGGCCATTCCATTGTTGCCATCGTGGTTGGAACAGACTTTGCACAAAAGCTACAGGGTTGGGAATCTGCTCCTGGGTTTCATAACCATTTCAGGTTTTCTTCTTTTTTTAAAAAAAATTAACTGGAGACCCAAGTAAAAGCCCAGTTTTTAGAAGACAGTAAGAACTCTTTGTCTTAGAAAGATAGCAGTGTGGTGCTGCTTCTCCAGAGGAACAGGTTGGAAGGGGACTGGAAGAAGCAAGTATGTCTTAACTGCCCTCTTCCTTGCAAGCTCCAGTGAATGCAAACTTTTTTAGTGGCGTTACCACTTTGACTCAATTTACTCCCTTGGCACAGCCAGCCTGGACTGCGGACTGCTGCAAGAAGTCTCAGAGCCTCTCGTCCACCCGCTTTCTCTTGGCAGCATCCCTGATGCCAGGACTGCGATGAGGGCTGGACCCCAAGAGCACCGCACATGGACGGCGGCAGGGGACCCTCCTTGGGAGATCGCTCCCCGCCGCTGTCTGGAAAGCTGTGACACTGCCACGGGTGTGGAAGGGACATGGCTCTGCTCTGACAAGTTTTACCGTATTATAAATATGGTCGAGGGAGGGGATTCTGCCCCTCTGCTCTGCTCTGGGGAGACCTCTCCTGGAGCCCTGCGTCCAGCTCTGGAGCCCTCAGCACAAGGAGGACATGGACCTGTTGGAGAGGGGCCAGGGGAGGGCTACTAAAATGATCCGAGGGCTGGAGCCCCTCTGCTCTGAGGCCAGGCTGGGAGAGTTGGGGTTGTTCAGCCTGGAGAAGAGGAGGCTGCGGGGAGACCTGATTACAGCCTTTCAGTACCTAAAGGGGGCCCATAGGAAAGATGGAGAAAATCTTTTTAGGAGGGCCAGCTGGGACAGGACAAGGGGTAATGGTTTTAAAGTAAAACAGGGTAGGTTTAGATTGGATCTAAGGAAGAAATTCTTTACAATGAGAGTGGTAAAACACTGGAACAGGTTGCCCAGAGAGGTGGTGGAGGCCCCATCCCTGGGACCATTCCAGGCCAGGTTGGACGGGGCTGTGAGCAACCTGATGTGGTTCAAGGTGTCCCTGCTCCTGCAGGGGGTTGGGCTGGGGGACCTCTGGGGGTCCCTTCCAACCCAAAACATTCTATGATTCTATGATTCTATAAATGCCTTGCATACAACATACCAAAACAAAATACCTGCTGTTCAGTTGCCTTGCCTTCGGGCTTTTCCAGTCCAGTTCCATTTTAGGAACTCAGCTGGCCAGAAGCTGTGTTTTGGGGGCAGGATGAGACATCACTTAACAGCAGCTCAGTGCTAAGACCCTCCAGCCTGCCGCGTCTAGGAAAAAGGAATAGTGGTAATTTTGACATTTGAGTCACTTATTTGGCATCTGAATGACCTCCTCTTTGAAATGAATAAAGCTGCTGACTAATCGCTGAACTATCGGTACAGACCTTCTGCCTCTGTAAAATGAGGAGGAGTTTGCTGTATCCTGTGTTTCTGAAAGATGAAGATGCAGTTGTTGGCTTTTTCCAGCCAATAAAATTTTAAACAAATTGGTTTCCCTTACTTCAAACGAATCATAGATTTCCAGTACTGGCTCCTTGCTTCTCATTTGGCTGAAATCTCCCTGTGCAGCCACCCTTTCTGAGTGCTTTCCTCCTGCTTTTTGCATTTGAATTCTTGCTATGTCCATTTTAGAACCTCAGCCATTTTATACTCTGAGTTACCCACTCTCAATTCTCAAACCTCTTCCAAAAGAAGCAATTTAAAGTCTACCTCCCGCTTCCTCCCCTCACCTTCCCTCCTACACAATCTCCATCTCATCTTTGATGCAGCAAACATTTATTTTTCCTTAAATTTTATTGAGTTGTGAATTACATGTTGCTCCCTCCGTAGCACTTTGGAGAAATAAAACTGACAAACTGAGCTGCACAAGAGGATGAGCTAGAAAATAAGTGAACTGAAAATATGAAAAAAAAATATCGGAATTATTAAAGAAGAGTGCTGGAGAACTACAGTAGAATTGAATTTCCAGACACGATGGAGGTATATGGATTTGGCATTTTAATGCATACACTTACATGTGGCGATGGCTTTTAGGACAGGAATAAGGCAATGAGCTTTAAAGCATTCATTACCTAAACAAAATTCTCCCTCCCTGTCCGTGGTGTTCCAGCTCAATCTTTCCCTTCCTCTTTTTCTCCCTTCATCATGTCCCTTTTCTTGGTTTTTTTTTTTTCCCTTTCCTATGTGCTTTAACACGCAGGTATAGACCAATATAGTAGTTGTCACAGGTTTATGATGAGCTCATCAATGCAAAGTGTTACAAAGAGTTAGCATTTATAGAATCATAGAATCATTAAGGTTGGAAAAGACCTCCAAGATCATCAAGTCTAACCATCAACCCAACACCCCCATGCCTACTAAACCATGTCTCGAAGTGCCATGTCTACACGGTTTTTGAACACCTCCAGGGATGGGGACTCCACCACCTCTCTAGGCAGCCCCTTCCAGTGCTCCACCACTCTTTCAGTGAAGAAATTTTCCCAATATCCAATTGAAACCTCCCCTGACGCAACTTGGGGACGTTTCCTCTCATCCTATTGCTTATTACTGGGGAGAAGAGACAACACCCCCAGGTCCCCCAGCTGCTCCCCATCAGCCTTGTGCTCCAGACCCCTCCCCAGCTTCGTTGCCCTTCCCCTTTGTTTGATGCCTTTCAGGAGAGTCTACAGGAATAGGTGTTACTCTTCATGTTTTGTAAGAGGAAACAAAGGTACATTTTATTTTCATAATACCTGTGGTCCCATATTGCATAACCCCCCCTAAACATTGGCTCTTGGTATAAAATGCCTCATTTCTGAAATGCTTTCAAAACCAGATACGACTTCACCACTAGGTATAAAGTACATAAGCACAGCTTGCTTTTTATTCTCCTGATGATCAAATACTGTAATTTCGACATAGCAATAATTCCACTCTACTGAGTGGAGTTCTCACCATGTGTCATGGTTGCGAGACCAAGCCAAATGAGCTCATGTGCGTTGGTTTGTGAACTGTGACGCCAGGAGCGCGTTGAGGTGAGGATCAATTTTAATCACAATAATTGATCCGTTCCCTTAGTCATTCCTAATGTCAGTCACGCATGATGCGCAGAAGAAAGTAAATATTCAAAAGAAATTCAGGGGATAGGACATTAGAAGAAGTAAATCTAGGTATGATACAAACACTACCGAGAACTTTAAAAGGAACGCTGTGGAGAACTCTGCTGTAATTAAAATGCAATTTTTCTTACCAGATGCCAAGTAAAAGCAATACAAGGATTTGACTCACGTTGTATTTAAAGTTTATTTATAGCAGAAAGGAATTAAAGTGATAAAGACATTAGGGAATGAGGGATATTGGCTAGCCAATGCATTCCTACGTCTCTGAAGCAAAAGCCGTTGGCTACAGAAGGCTGAATGATGTTAGCCGTTGGGGTGAGCCAGGTGGCTTGGCCTCCTTGGCCCTTCCTGATGGAGGAACACTGGCGCAGGAACGTGCACGCGTTGCCCGCTGGCCACTCTGCTCTTCCAGTTGCAGCAATATCCATTACAGCAGATGGACTCTGAAACGGTGAGAATTAACTGACGGCCTGACACGGTGGTGACGCACCAGATGTCCGTTGCAAATGGTTGGCAACTGCAGCGAGCGAAGTTCAAAGAGTTAAGGACAAAGTGCAAAATTAGTCCTGGTTCAGCGTGGCGAGATGATGGCAAAACATAGGTCTGCCCAGTTTCTATACTTGGGTAAATGCAGATGTTCTGACGGTAGGGGGCCACGTGGCCGCGGATGTAAAAAGGCTTGTTAATCTGGGCAGGTTTTTGCACCACACACTGTGCGATCATAAATCACAAAATAACCTTGTCCACGATCCAGTAGGGTCGCTATTAGTGTGAGGCAACAACAGGAGATGGAGAGGTTGGCAGGGGTGGTGACTTAGCGTGAGCGTCACTCCGTTCAGCACTGAAGCCCTATGACTGATTCGTCTTTCACAGAGGGACGTCTGTAGTATTTTGACTTAAAAGATGCCACTGGAAGTGGACCAAACTAAGAGTTTCTGTTCCACGGAAAATTCATCCAAAGTTCTTCTCGTTTGTAGTGAATACTGGAAATTGGGAAATTTTCCACGGAAAGGAGAGTCCAACAATTCATGTTTTAAAAAAAGCTCGTATTTTAATATTTTTTTATATATATATATTTAGATACATATATATTTCAAAACCTCCTCTTAGTCATATTTCCTGCTCGTAAAACATCGTAGGCTTTCTTCTTGAGGGAAACACAAAGAACCTCAAAAGCAACCTGAGGAAGGGAAGCGCCCGCAGCCCGTTGGCTTCCCCTTTGCATGCATGGCCAACGAGAGGAAGGGCGACCCTGTAACTTGGACTGTGGGCCCTCAGCTATTCTGGGTGATGCTCAAGGGGAGAAAGAAATGTAGGCAGAGAGGCGCATGGAGGTGTTCTGTCACCCCATCCTGGCCTTTTCTGCGTCAGCTGAAGTAAAGAGTGGAAGGATGCAGAACTGAAAATAGCAAATTCGGGAACAGGAGAGCTTTCTGTGCTTTCTGAGTCAAACTGATCATGCAGCAGAGTTTTATTTTGTCACAGCTGGGAGTAATTTAATAACAAGCTGCATAAATTTAATCAGAAGACCCTGGTGTATGTAGCATCGGTGCTAAACAAGCAAATAACCCTCCAGATCCCTGGATTGCTGTTCAGTAGTTCTTCCAGAAGACCAGAGCGCTGTTGACAGACCCGGTGACAACAAATCACTTTTCTCCTATGTGACACGCTGTAAATACCTTCACATTTTGATCCATAATTCACATGCAGCCAAACTGGGGTTTTGTGGCTGGAGAACAAATTACAACATTACAATCAGGAGGCTCTACAGATACCAGGACTTTGTGCAAGTAAGAATTTAGACCCAGGCTGACCATCGCTCGGGTACTTTTCCCTTTGAGATATGCCCTTGTGGGAGCCTGCTTGGGCTCTGCAATCTCTGGCTTTTCCTGAGAAATCCCCCCCCCGTCCTCGAGGCACCGTTTGTTGGCGATGTATAGCCAAGGCTCAACGCTGAAGAAAGAGGATTTATCTACTTCTACTGCCCGGCTTTTACAGACAGGTTTATGTACGTTATCTTTAACGCTGGGCTGGAGGAGGCAGCAGATGAGTGCTTGGACTGTTAATGTCCCGTCATTTCCTATCACCTCAATAATTCATACAGGTGACGGTTCAAGGATGGGGAAGGACGCAGTATGAGCCACATGCTGATGGTAGGTGCTAAAGCATCACCTTGTTTTAGTGGTTCGGAGGTGCCTGGTGCCCCTTCCCGACATCCTTCCATGCCAACCTCTTTCCTTCTGGCTCTCCTTTGATGCATCACCCTCTCCTTCAAAGTTTCATTGAAAGAAAACTTCTTCCAATCTGGGAATTATTTATATGAAGCAGCAGAGGGATTTCTCCTCTTTCTTCGGAGAGCAATGAAGGAAAAACAGGATTGTAAAACCTCTGTAACTGGATGGACTGTTCAGGTATTCAGACCCCACCTGCCAGGATCTGAAGAGCAGGCAGCCAGAGGGCATAAAAGAATCAGTTCAATAAAACCATTTAAGCTCTCCAATACTGACATTAATTATCTGATTCTCTACCTCTGAGGTCCACCAGAGCAATGCACTTGATTTGAAAATGAAAACAGGTCACTCTTTTTAATACAAATAAGGTAAAATATAACGGGAAGTGGATTTCTCAGGGAGACACTCGGGTTTGAGAATGGGCCCTTGAGAGCCGCTCGCTGCTCCCCAGAGCTCGTCCCACGGCTTGTTCCAGCGACAGGAGCTGGCTCGTGGCTCACATCGGTGGCACGACAAAATAAGCTGTGCTTACATGCAGCATGTGCCATCCGTGTTCTTGCCATGATAACTGCAATCAAGATTTTTCAAGCTCCCAGATTGGGTAGATTTCCGAAGAACTGGTATAAAGCTAAGCCAGATCTTTCGGAAAGCCAATGACACAGTGAAAACCAAAGGCCCCTACATCACTGGGGTGATTATTTTTTTTTTAATAAATTTTGCCCCTGCTCTGTTACCATGAATTTACTGAATAAGCTTAATTTCCAGCTTATCTATGCCAGTAAGACTGGCACAACCGTCTACTGAGCTGTAATGGTCCTGTTCTGTAATGGGATGCTGATAGTCAATTTAAAATAAGGACATGGGGTTTCGCTCAAATCAAAAACAGATTGAAGAAAATAGACTGCTAGTTCTGAAAAAGATCTGAAAGTTTATTTTTCCCCCAAATGCTTCAGTTCTTCTCTTAAATAGATTAATATTTAGACTTTGAAAATACTCTGCCAACCACTAAACGAATGAGAAGCCTGGGACAGATTTAAGGAGAAAATTAAACACAGTTAATGTGATTTTTTCTTCTGGGAAAAGACTAGAGGAGATAGACAGCTAAAAGAACCTGCCTAGAAATAAAAAATGCAAAATTATTTATTTTAAGAAATGAATGCTCCTTTCAAGAAGAAATCAATCCAATACCCAGGAATGGCCCTACCAGCTTGACAGGCGGTGTTGCCGTGGTTAAATTCAGCTGGAGGAAGGCAAGGGCCTCCAAAGGCTCATGGGGGCTGCAGGACACAAAAGCTTTTATCTGGAATAGTGTATTTTTTTTCAAATGAAAATGATATTTTTATGTCCTCGCTTTACATTTTTGCGTATTCTTTTGGGTGACTTTTGAGAAATAATCATGTGCGATACTTTTAGGGTTTTTTTCCTCTTTTTCACAGCTGAAATTATGTTTTCTCAACTCTCTGTCCCCTCTGCAAGGTGGATGACACTGCAAAGCTAGGCTGCCTAAATTAGCCAGAGTTTTTTGTGGCTTTGGTAATTTTTAATCTGTAATTATTTGCTCGGGGGGAAAAAAGAACGTTACCTATTTCTAAAGTAGATTGTAAACCAGCTAAAATTGGTTGCCTTAAAAAAAAAAAAAAAAAAGCCATTTTTTTTGCAGTGTGATTGACCGAGCAGGGGGCAGACTGGGAGAAGACCCAAAGATCCTTCAGGAGAGGCTTTTCGGAGGTGGCGATGTCCTCAGCTCCTGGTGACTGCAAAACCTCAGAAGCATCCGTCAGTGCCATCTTCAGCTCCAGGTCCATGCCCTCCCGCTGGGATTGGTAGATGCTCTGGGTTTTCTCAGGTACCACATTCCCGTTTTGTCCTTTGCGGAGAGCAGGCAGAGCGTATCCTCATCCGCATGGCACCAGCGCTTCCTTGGACGCCCGGCGGCAGCGAAGGCGAGCGGCAGTTCGCATCAGTGGGTCTGATCACTTGAGCGTGGGATGGAGAGCACCAGTCACCGTTTATTTGTCTTGTACTCTCCCAGACTTGGCCATCGCAAATCTGGTTTGTAACCATGGGGAGAGACCTCTAATCAGAGCTGTGCTCAGCGCCTCTCTCATCCTCGAGGCAGCCTTGATGTCACGGTAATGGAAAGAACAAACCAACACAATCCAGTCTGCACAAGCTTTTGATCCTTGCTTTCACCAGCCTTTCTCTTTTCAACCCCCTTCTGGAAGAAAATACCTATATGAAAAAAGCAAAGCATCAAATGTCAACGCAACGGGTGTCAATGTTAGTGGTTCCTTCCTGCATAAGCAAATGCTGAGTGGTTTCAAAAACATCCCAGAGACTTCTAACCGTACATAAGCCAGAAATCCCAAGCCTTCATTTTGCAGATTAACGATAAACATAACACCATTTGGTTGGACTCCTTTGGAATTTCTTAAGCAACTTTTACATTGCTTGCCCCGCAGGTCAAAAGCAATACCTAGCGGTAATAAAACCCACATTTATTTTTATATATACAGTTATGCACCAGATGGTGTTTACTACTAGTTTTTGAAGAACAGCTTTAAAAACCTTAATTTCAAGTGATTCCTAAACAGTACTCCAAGGGCCTCAGCCTTCTATGAAGTATTTCCTGGTGGTCATCTGGTTTCTAGCTGGAAGGCTGTACCAAGAGGTAGTAAATGCATTCAGTAGATCATTACATTTCCTCCTCTGGTGAACAGCACAGAGACGTTTCATGACTGTGGCTGGCGAGGTAGATACAAGAACAGGATTTAGCAAAGGTAGGTGCCCCCCAACACAAGCTCTCCACAAGCAAGTGTACCTGAGAAACTGCTATCACACCATGTCTCAGTGGCCTGAGGATTATGTTGTTATATTATTAGAAAGCCTGAGTTACGGTTGTGCCTCCTGAGCTTTGGGAGGTTGGTTGGACTCTCTGAGCTACTAAAGCTGTTATTTTGAGAGGTCAAACAGGTATTTCGCACGATGCAGCTCACATCGTCTACCCCTCAGCTCCTTGGCTGAAAGTAATTTTCTTCCAAAGGAGTTTGCCTTTTCGCAAGAGTTTCTGAAACCATGGAGGTGAAAGCAATATAAGAACAAATGAACAAAGACGCCCATCGCATCCACCAGAACACACGATATTGCTCAGGAACTGCTCGGGGCACATGGTGGTATCGCGGTTCTGACCCATCAGCAGTGCTTCACACAACCTCCACTTAACAAAACAGCCCAGGTCAACCTGGCTTGTGCCAGCACCTCCTAAAATTCCTCACCGGTGGCATTACAACCAGCCTTTTCCATTAGAAATAAGCATTATTGCTTACCAGTCAGTTAAGCATTTTTTCTACTCATCCCAGCGTTCTGTCGTAGCCTCTTCGTAGGATCTTCCTGCTTATTCAAGGAAGCTGCAGATGTCTGTTTTGTGCAGCCAGCCACCCGTGGGGACTGATGAAAAGCATGGATCTTCACAGATAAATTGAATGAGAGCATCCTAAACCAACTTGCCAGTTCCACATAAAGCAATTGCTGCCTGGTCAGTCTCAGAAATCATACAGGAATTCTTCCAGTGAAAGGATTGAGCAGCTGGACTTTTTTTCCCCTCTCAAACTCCTTAAGTTTCCATGGTTGGGTTCTTCCTCACTGGGAGAAGCCATAAACCCATTTTACAGTTCTGTCAGCTTCACTGCAACAGCTTGCAGCCTGTAAGAAAGCTGTGAAAATCGCCTGCAAACGTAACAGATCTCTCCTTTTTGCACAGTGCCGTATATTCGTTTCCAATTTGGAGGCCTTGGTGAGCAGGAAGCCCTGCTAAGACATCTCATGGTTTGGGGAAAGACCAGAGAGGAGAAAAAGGCACAGCCTGACCTGTGCTACAGCTGCCCCGTCCCACAGCTCAAAGTGCCCCCTTGAGCTGGAGATCGCTTCGGCTATCCCCTGCCGCTTTGGCACGTGAGTTGATGTTTGCTGCCCTTTTAGCCTAGTGCCAATCTTAAAAGATCCAAACTGTCCAAGAGAGAACTCTCCAATGAGTTGTGTAGGGGCTGGTCCCAGTGCAAGAAGGTCTCCCGAGTTCCCTGGTCCTCTCATGTTCAAGGAGGAGATAGATAGGTGGCTCAGAAAGAGATGGATTGTTGCAGGGCCAACACGTTCTTCATGCGCGGGGAGGAGGTGGAGAAGACCCTTTCTTTCCTTTCCTTACCATTTTCAGCAGGGAAAAGCCAGTGGGACGCAGGAGGCCTAGAAGACCCTCACCTTCTCCTCATCCAGCTTCCCTGGTGGAGCAGTAGGACGCAGCAGATGTGATCCTTACTGCTCGATGCTGTACAGTTTAGATCTCAGCAGAAACTACCAAACTTCTCCAAGATTTAGGGCTGAGCTGGCCATTTCCTCATCCCGCAAGGGGTCCCGCCGCAGTTGGCACGCCAGCTCCGATGCCGGGGGAAGCTGGCAGCTCGTGGCTGAGGATGCTGTGATGGTACCAACCAAGGAACCTACGTGACTGCTCTCCTACTCTGGGGATTAGGAGAGTTTTGTTACCAGGCCTGCCTGTGCTTTACTGAGCGTTCAAAAGATGTTTTCCCAACGAGGATCAAAACAAATCGTTACTGTCTGTACAGTATTTGTCAGAATGGTTTATTCTCTAAAGGAAGCGCTTTTGCTCTGTATTTGCCACTCTTTTTGATTGCTACAATATTGCACAACACAGTAAACAATAATATCAAGCTCCACTATAGCTCTTTTCACACAAAGCCCATGAAACAATTCTTTGCAGCACATGAATACTACGAAAGCGAAGCCTTGCTGCTTCGCCAAGCCATTTCCCTGTTAAAAACGCCGTGCAATCTGATCTGAGCTTTTTTCCACTTTGCAAATGTGGAAAGGACGAACGCTGTTCCCGTCTCCCCCGGCTGACTCACGCGCCGCTGGCGTCACGCAGCGGAGCTCGGCAGGCAGCACGTGCAGCCCGGCTGCGTACCTGGCCCCTCCGACCGCCCGCCCGCTCCGTCACGGCGCAGTCACCTCGGCGCGAGTGCCACCGTCACCCACGGCCTCCGCTCCGGGGCTGGGCCCACGGCATGGGGTAGCCCCCAGCCTCTGCCCCGCTCCTGCGCTGCCCACGGGGAAAGGTGGGAACGACCATCTCGACCCTTTTTTCCCCTTCCCATACAAAGTAGCAGTTAGGATGTGCGTTACTCAGGAGCAGATCTTGCTCCAAGTCATCTTCTAAATCAGCAAATGCTTCCTTCCTTGCCTTTGATCCCCTTAATTTCATAGAATCATAGAAGCACTTTGGTTGGAAAAGCCCTTTAAGATCATCAAGTCCAACCATTAACCTAACCCTGCCATCCCACCACTAAACCCTGTCCCTCAGCACCTCATCCATCCTTCTTTTAAATCCCTCCAGGGATGGGGACTCGACCACTTTGTATGCTGCCTCTTTGCACAGGTACCCTTTGGGGCTGCATCCCATTCTCCTCCTCTGCCCTCCTTGTAGAAAGAAAAGAGGCTGCTCGACTCCAGAGTCATGAGCCCACAGGTCCTGGGAAGCCACCATCAGTGCTTTGAGGCGTTTTTAGAGGACCTTTAGTCTTGCTCCTCATCTTTGTGCCAGAGGACAGACAAAGGCTGAGAGGGTCTGACATCCCGTGATGCCCTTTTTGCATCTCCTTTTTGCAAAAAGAAATCTTTCAGTGGATAACGTGAATTTGCAGCCAGTTAATGCTGTTAGGACACCACCAGCAAGCGGAGCACGCAAGAAATCTACAGCAAGATGTGCAGCCAGATGCGACCACGTTCACATTTGGGGACGTTTCCTGCTTTCAGCCCGTCGCTGAAGTGCCTGGTCCAGGTTGCAGAATGGTCCCCATCGTGGGAGCAGCCGGTACGGAGGGAAGTGGTGCTGCTGTGCTTCAGGAGGTCCTCTCACGGGCTCCGGGATGGCTGGAAAAGCCCTCCCACGGGAGATCAGCTGGGTCTGAGGGTGACCAGCAGAAATTTCATGATGTAGTTTAAGTACTGATGCAGGAAGGCATTTCAGTAGCTTCTCTGCTCGTTTACAGTATTTAGGCAGGATTTCATTCTCATCCCTCAGGTGCTCCAGAACGCCCGACGCACACAATCAAATTATTTGAGCTTTAGCAGGAGCGAAGATTGGATTAGCAGCTAGACAAGCCAGATCAGGGTATACATTTCTCTGCAGTTTTATTTTCTTCCCTCCCACCACAGGGATATGTATAAAGGGGCATATATATATATATGCCAGCATTTGCCATACACGGAGATCTTGTTACAAAGGCCACAGGTTTCTTAAGCGCGTAAACATTTTTATTTGGGATCTGAGAGAGGAGGCAGAGGTGAAAGGCACACACGGAGCTTGTCTCTCCTTCTGACAGGGCAGTCAAGAAACAGCATTTTTCTGAGCTTCCCCGCTGTCCGGCAGTGACGAATTACTGCTTGTTTCCATTTAGCCCGGCTTCAGCTGGCCTGCAAATATTCCATTTACAAGTGCCCTGAGATTAGTTCAAGCTGCTCCAGACTTCAGTGTGCTGACGTTGGAGGGGATAAACAGAAGTCATTTGCTGATTCACCATAACCATTTTCATAAAATATGAGTCAGGATTTTCTTCCTTCATGTAATGATGAAATTAGGTTAGCGTGCTTTGCTGAGCACTTAGCTCTACTATGTGTGTTCCCAGTAGCAGCTGATGTTCCTACGGGGTATTTTTGGAAGTATAACCAGATTTATGAGGCTGCATCTTCTCCCGTTTCCCTCGGCTTCCCAGTAAACTGGCATTCGCCACCCTGTGTCTTGAATTAGAAGGCTCTTTTTCACACCGTCGCGTAGTCATGATAGCAAGTGGATTTTCTGCAGCCTCTCACCCGCTGGACTATTAAATCTCCACTTAAATTCTGTGCTTACGTGGGCTTCTCCAAAAACCGGACACCTGGAGCGACGTTTGCTGAATGTCCCAGGATCCGCACTCAAATGCCAGAACAAAAGGGAGCCACCTCTTTCCTCGGGCTGCTCATCCATCCTGGAGCTGGGTCTCCTTGGCCTCCCTTTCCCGGGGGACCTTGCCCACGCGTTGCCCCCTCAACGCCTCTCGCAGCGCGTCCGCCGTCGCAGCGGCAAACCTGCCTCTCCTTATGATTCTGGCGGCGCCTTTCGAGTTCCCCACAGTTGAAGAAGCTATTTCAGATTGAAGCAGTTACCGTAGAAAATGACATCAGCATTTAAATAGATTTCCTGAGGAAATGTTTTAATGGTCCTTTTTATAGCTTATTTTGCGCGTTTTAACTTTTTCCTCTCCGGCCAAAGGTCAAGAAATTATTTCACCCAGACCAGAGCTTGAGCATCAGTACAGGAAAAGAGCTAATTCTGACTAACATCTCATGGCTTGGATTGTTTTGATTCGTTTTCATTCCGAGCACCGATGGCAGAGGAAAAGGTGAATTTACGTTCTGTCTTCAGAGAGACCTTTTGGGATGAATGAAAGCATTCTCCACTTCTAGGTTCAGGAGATAAATCGACTTCACGAGTCTCTTCACATTTAAGAGTAAAACTCTATCGAAGGTGGCTGGAGCTATAAAAACTCCGACCTCGGTGGACTTCTCTCCACTTCCTTCAAGAGAAATTTGCACATCGAGGAGTTCTCAGAACTTTTACCGAGATCCGATTTTCCCGCTGTGGCTACTAAACTGAAAAAAACAGGCAGGGACAGTCCAAATTCCTTCCGAAATCTGGCCGAGCGCTCAGTGCAAGGCGCCCGGTGACGAGAGGAAGAGCTTACAGTGCTCTGACGTGGTTTAGTGGTGGGATGGCAGAGTTAGGTTAACGGTTGGACTCGATGATCTTACAGGTCTTTTCCAACCAAGGTGATTCTATGATTCCTGTGTGCAATCTGCTGGCTTCACCCCGGCAGGACGGAAAGGTGGATTTCTTACGGTCATGTCTCTCTTTTTTTTTTTTTTTTTGGCATGTGTGCAGAAGTGAATGCCTCGTTAACCAGGAAAGCACACGTTTCCCCCTGACATTGTCTCAGAAGCATACGCTTAAGATTAAGGCCATGGGGATATTTCTTTTTTTTTCTCAGATGATTTCCTTTGAGACAGAACATGCATCATTCACGACATAAAATTCTGGAGTTTTGGAAGGAAAATGTAGTCCTGTGATGGAATTTTCCAAAGGTAAAGGATGATTTTCTTCCACCCTGTGAACTTGCAGAGCGGGGAGCTAAACGCACAGGGTATCTCAGATCTAAATACACGTGAGAATTGGGGAAGTGTAGATCAGGATCTGACCTTTACAGTTCCAAGCTTGGTAATCTTCAGCGTTTTGCAACTGCCTTTATTGCTGGCACAGTTTGAGCTGCTTCTGCACATCAGCATCCCTATGAAATTCGATAAGATCTGAGAGCAGGGCTGGACCCCGTCGTCGCAGTTGAGGATTTAGGCGCTGTTATTCTAGCCAAAGATGACCTTGCATCAGGTTAGCCGCTGCATGCTACGGACCTTGAGCTTTGCATTCATAAAACCCGATAAAGGGCACAGTTCCAAGCCTCCGTGAAAAATTGGCTGTGCTTCTAAAATTTTATTCAGCAAGAAATCAGCGCTGTGCGTCACTGGTCAAAAGATGACTAAGCTCTGGTTATAAATGATATAAAAGATAAGGATTTACAGCTAGATTATCCCGCTTTTTGCTCCTATTGACTAATACCTCACTCCTTAACCAATGAATTAGAGATAAGCGAATCTTTAAACGAGGTGTTTGCTGACGAGAAATGTATTTATGTGTATGTTAAGTGCTTGCTTGAATGAGGGCCAAAGTAGGAGGAGGCAGCAAGAGGCCAGGCTTTGGAGAGCATTTCTGGTACACGGCATCAGCAGAGGGGCCCTGGCCTCCGAGGTCACATCCTCATCTCCAAAGCAACCAAAGCGCTCTGGGTAAAACCCCAGCTTTACTGAACTCAGCTGCAAAAGTCCCAGCAACTTCAGCAGCCCCCCGATGTCATCGCGCAGACGTCCTTCTCCTTCAGCCAGCCTCCTGCCGCCTTTCCACTTGTTGAAAACCACATTGCTGCCAGCCCTGTGATCGTGTCCCTGGCCTGCCAGCCTGCGCGACGTCACGACGGCGCAGATTTACATCCGCCTCCCCCAAAATGCGCAGAGAGGTATAGGCACAATTCCAAGAAAATCCAGCCTTCCCTGCCTGACATTAATTAGGTTTATCAGCCATTGGACCTATGCTTTTCGCTGTACATTAAACACTATTCCCTCACCCAGCCATGCCATGGTGCTGGCAATTACCTAGTGATACAGAGTGGGAAAAAAAAAAAAAAGAGATCCACGTAGCTTTTACTTAGCAATACACTGTTTTCAAAGCGCAGGAGGACCATTAACTAATTAATTTGCCCAATTAATCACTCGATAGCTACATGCAATGGTTGGGCAGAGCTGTGGGCTTCATCCTGGCACAGGCTGAGTGTGCAGGCTCCCGTCCTGTTCCTCCCGCGGCTGAGAATTGGTTCGTGTTTGGAGTTTATGAGGGGGTTGGAAGTTACAAAAGTCCTGTTGCCTTTTTTTTTTTTTTTTTAATTTTATTTTGATAAAAAGGAATACAAAGTAATATAATAATAAATGATAAAGAATAAATAAACCAACATAATATCAACTCATTTAAGTATAAATACTTTTGACTACTAGGATTAACTAATATAAACTAACTTGGTGTCTGTGATATAAAACGAAGTCGGCTCATGGGGGGGGATTCTTAAATTGCAAAGTGCTTTGGAATGGCTGCAATTGCTGGATTCATAAAACCGTTCTCAGGAGGAAAGAGACATTGAAGATGGTTTTAAGGGCCCTAAAAAGTAATAGCTGGTTTGGGGATTTTTCTGTTTAACGGGGGTCTTATTTCACGGCTGTGGATTCTTTTAAGATACAAGGTTAAGCTCTTGCTTTGGCGTAATACCCAAGAGCTGGCCTAGAAGTATCTGGGTGCTGTAAGTTAAAGTACAGACACGGCTATAGAAGGTTATTATATACATTTGCCTATGATCAAATGCAGCTTAAAATTCTTTCCTAACCTCCTTTTTGCCAAGGTATGCTCACTGCTAGGAGTCACCGCAGTACTAAATCCGCACTTTTTCAAAATTAATCATGGCTTACCCATTCAACATCGTTTCTCAGAACAGTAAATTACCTCTCATTTTAGTTCTGGGTAGCGGCAAAAAGCAAACTTAGGCACTGTACAACAGCAGAGGCAAGGTATTTAGTATTGCAGTGGGATGGAAACGACCAAAAAAGGCACAAATGCCATAACCTCATCCCATGCAGGGTTTTATTCCATCCAGCCGCTTAACTAATTGGTCAAAGATAATAAATTCTAGAAGCCCACCGCTGGGAAGCCTGGGTTTCTAAATCTGCCATTTAAAACTAGAACCGAGTCAAGTGACATCACGTATTGCACATAAAGGAGCGTACGGAATGCGTACGGAGGGACGGTCTCCTAGCAGAGGAGGTGGAGGAAGATCCTGGTCCGGGAGCTGAAGGCCACGCAGCAGCCGGGTGCCTCTGCGCTGGGGAAGGGCTGTGCTGCAGGTAAGGCGGAATTTGGGGGTTTGAGCGACCCAAACTGTGGGTGCTGGTGCTCACCATCACTCATGTCTTGCATGCGTTTGGCTAAATCACCTTCATCCTTCTGTTTGCATCCCGGAAACTTTGGATTTCCTTGCCGAGATTCCCTTGGCAACTTTATGGCCTCTTGCTGTGCACGTGTATGCGCGCGCAGGGCACAGCGATCCATCTCCAGGGCATAACCAGGCAGGGGCTGAGCTCGGCCGAGCCGTCCTAGTGCTCCTGTGACAGAAATGACGAGGCCAAACCCACCAGTTTGTCATGGAGGAAGGCTCTCGAAGCCAAAGAAGTTTTGTGGTGACATTTCTCGGGGTTAATGAGCTGAGAAATGGGTCACCGGAGGCTGGGGCCATCCTCCACCACGGGAACGGGACCTTCCTTCCGCGGGCGCTGGGCGGGCGGCAGCTCTGCAGCCCTGCCGGGGCAGCCCGGCCCGAGCGGCCTTCCCGTCCCCCCGCCGCTGGGGAGAGGGCCGGCGAAGGGCGAGGGCCGGTGGCGGTCACGTCCCTGCCTGAGGGGTCCGCACCCCGCTCGGCCGCGGCAGCGGACGGCCCCCCCCCCCCCCCGCCGCGGGCACCCGTTCGATGCAGCGGCCGCGCTTCCCGGGGCCTCCCCGGCCCCAGCTGAGCCTCAGCACCCGCGGTCACGGCCCTCAGGGCCGCGGGCCCGGGGCGGCCTCCCCGCGGCGGGGCCCTCTGAGGCGGCGGCGCGCGGCCTCCCCCGGCAGGCGGCGGGCGGGAGCGCGGGCGGGCGGCGGGAGCCCCGGCGGCGGCGGCCCCGCCTCGGGCTGCCTGACGCGCGTTGCCATGGCCACCGGTTTACGCTACAAGGGCCGGGGGGGGGGGGGGGGGGGGGGGGGGGCGGGCCGCTTCAGCACCAGGGCGGCCGCGGACAGCAGCGGTCCCGGCTCGGCGGCGCCTCTCCCGCGCGGGCGCAGCGCCGGGGCCTGCGGCGGAGAGGAGGAGGGGTCGCCCGCACGGTGAGTCCCGTCCCGTCCCGTCCCCCCTCCGCCGCCGCGTCCCCCCCTCAGCCGCCCCGAGGGCCCTGCGCGTCCCCCCCGGCCCGGGGGTGGGGGTGCCCGGCGTGCGGCGGCTCGGCCAGTCCCTCGGTGGCTCCCGGGCGGGCAGCGCTACCGGAGCTCGCCGGGGATCTGCGCCCACCCGCTCCGCCCGGAGCCGCCGGTGGCCGGGGCTGTGAATGCGGAGGGCAGGGCGGTGGGGAATGGGGGGGGGACAGGACAGAGCCGCCCGTTCCAGGGCCGGTGGAAGCGCTCGGTCGTAGTTACAAAACTTTGCAACGCCTGGAACGGTGGCCTCGGTTTTGGCCTTGCGCCTCTCTTCGTGACTCGTTTTCCCTAAAAACTTTATCAATTTATAAAAAGAGCAGTTTGGCAAATTGGCAGGGATGTGCCGGGGTGGGGAGGGGGGGTGTGAGTGTGTGTGTGTCTCATTGCATGCAAGCTCCGTCTTACTACAAGCATTCGTTTGCATGAACCCCCCCAAAACTTCTTGGATTTCGGGCCAGACCTGCCTCACCAAATGAATAGCAGAGGTAGTAGCAGCGCGGTGTTCACTGCTTGCTGTCCGATTCCATGCTGGAAGCTCTGTCATCTCATTTAGATGGCATGAAGTAGCCCTTGCTCTCTTAGGCCTTTTTTTTTTTTTAGGTGTTCAGAAAGTGCCAACCGTGTTCCCCAGGGGGGTCGGAGCCGGGGGTGACGGTCAGGCAGCGAGCTGGGAATTCTTTGCCCTAAACTATTTGGAAGTGCTCTTCAAATACGCATGCCTGCGTGCAAAGCAAAGCTGGTTTCCAGCAACTCAGGGCCAGTGTTCGGCGTCTCCCCAGCCAGGAGATCGCTCTCCTGCCGCTCACTGCCTTCTCCCGTGTCTCTGATACATCTGCTAAGCCACTGCAAATCTTTAACCCTATTTATTATGCCATCAAAACGAGCATGGCTGACTACACAGGCATACACGTTGTCTTCCGCGTGCTGCGTTAACAATAACAGTTTGTTCGTGGCTCCCATAAAAAGCAACGAGGTAGGTATGAATAATGATGTGGATCGCTGTTAAAGGCCAAGAAATGAATCACAAATGAAAGTGAATCGAGAGCAGGGACTCTCCCACACTTTCTGCCCTTGTGTCTTCCTTAAACTATAGAGTCAGCTGTGACGTCTGCATCTCCCATTCAGAAATGTAAAAACACTCCCCTCGTCCTTTCGTCCTCCTGTGTGCTGTGTCTGCAGCGTCCCGGAGCAAGGAATAAGGGTGTGATGTGTGGAAGGGAGAACAGCAGCGTCTGGGTTATACCTTCTCCTCCTTTATATCTTAGCCCTCTTGCATTCCCACGGTTTGGTTTAAACAGAACAGTGATAATTCCTGTAATTTGCAGTTGCTGCAGACCTGTGACCCCACGGCAGCCTTGCTTGCACACCGTTCCTGCTCAGCTGTGCGTTAGAGGCATAACTTTACAGTAAATTTGGTTTTGTTGCCTCATTAGGCATCAGACATCCAGCGCTGTAGCAAGGACTGTGTGCTCTGTAATGATTCAGCTGCCAGAGACGTCTAACGCCGACCCTTGCGAGCAAAGGCCTGAACTTAAATTCCTGCCCCGGAGAGTGTATCAACAGCTCCTGCTCAAGTTCAGAAGTAACGGCTGACGCAGTCGAGTCCGATAATTTATGAATCGACTATAAATCAGGGAGAGATAAGTGGACAAGTTCCTTGAAAGATCACATTGAAATCACATTGAGATTGAGTTATTTTGGAGAGTAAATTAAGCAGCATTTAGGCTGGCAGTGGAAATTCATTCATTAATTAACGCTGATTGAAGGAATGAAATTCTACCCGTATTTTCAAGATGCTCCCAATCCGGATTGGTTTCATGGCCCATCCTAGCCCTGGCTCTGATGATCAGTCTCCATCCTCAGCTGTAGCTCTGGGACCCCTGGGTGTGAATGAGGGCTCCTCATCTCCAGGACAGGTTTTGTTGGTGCTTGGCCATAGCAAGGGGTGAAAACCTTGGTAGCTTGTGCTCTGCTTTCCTCTTTCATTCATCTTGAGCAGCTCTCAGTGGTTATTGATGGTGGTTGTGGAGTTCCCAGTAGCTTGATGGTCATCTGCATATGGGGATAGAATTTGTCTTATGAAGACATATGCCTGTCTTACATGCCATATATGTGTTTTACTTGTTTATGTTTAACTCCTGCTGGTTTTAATGGATGAAGCTCAACAAACAGTTACACGATTTGTAGGCAAACTCCGAGTCTAATTTCACCATCAAACTATAGGTACCATGGAGTGAGGGGTGGTCCAGACAGAGTGGAAGTGAGCTCAGAATTTATCTTACTGAAGTCAGAGCAATTTCTGGTGTGAGAACTGAATTTATGCCATTGGGGTTCAAACATTAAAAAAAAAAAAAAAAAAAGAAATAATTTGAAAGTTGCAGTCTGGCTTTTCCCCTTTGCCACCACGATCTGCATGCAAAAATAATTATTCAAAGCATCAGTACAGAATCTTAAGATACCACAGGGAATCAGCAATGTACCTATTGTCTACTGCCCCACGGAATGAGAGTGCAGCACATACAGCGAGAACGTAGATAGCTGTAAAATTTGAGCATCATATTGAACATGGCTTCTTCATGTTGCACAATTGCTCACAGATAAACCAGCATTTCAGGGTTTTTTTCTAGCTAAGATATTTTTGTGGCCTTAAAACCTGTTTCTTTCAGTACATGTTAGCGAAAGGATGGCTTTCCTCCATAAAACACGGCAAGCTGGTGCAGCAGATGTCAATTTATGTCAACATCAGCTGATTTTCTTCTCCATTACCCTTTCTGCAGGATCTTTGCTTATCTAGCAGGTCCTGCCTTCTTGACATCCAATGTCATGTTGAATGTGTGTTCACTTTTGGTGATAGAAAGCTTGACTCAGTCTTTCTCAAAAACCGGTGTCGTCATCTGCATGATGGTCGTTATACATTATTGATAGCGATGGAAAAGGCACGAACACACACATCTTTGCTGCAGGGCCTTAGCCTTTTGCTTTGGTTGATCATTGCTTCATCTTATCTCTGCATTTTAGTACCAATGTCAGCAGAGACACTTCATGCTGCCTTCACCACGGAAGAGCAGCAGCAGTACCCTGGTCCTGATGCCGCAGCCATAATCCTTTCTCCCGAGGTAGTTTGAGTGCGTGGTAACGGGTGATGGGACGAAGGGAAATGGTCTGAAGTTGCACCAGGGCAGGTTTAGGTTGGACGTTAGGAAAATTTTTTTCAATGAAAGGGCTGTCAGGCACTGGAAGGGGCTGCCCAGGGAACGGGTCGAGTCCCCATCCCCGGGGGGATTTAAAAGCCGGGCAGATGCGGTGCTTAGGGACATGGCTTAGTGGTGGGATGGCAGGGTTAGGGGAACAGTTGGGCTGGGTGATCTTAAAGGGCTTTTCCAACCCAAACGATTCTATGCTTCTATGAGTTATGCAGTTTTTTACTTTATCATGGAACTCTGGAAAACATTTCAGTTATAAAAAGCTATTTTCTAGGGGAATCCTAGCTCTTCTGGTGCAGAATTCAGAAGCAACTCTCAGAAGCAACAGCAAGTACTTTGAAATTAAGAAATAGTTCATATATTTTACAATCTAACTCATCAAATTGGGAAAATAGCAATAAAAGGAAATCCCACTACTGCGTTACGTAGCCAGAGAATAACTTTCTAATATGAGTGTGGAAATTAATTCATAAAAATATGAATTATGTGTTAACATTATAAAGACAAATAGTAATATAAGCAAGCAGTGGAAGACACAATCATCTTTGAATAGGATCCCAGTTTGACCTCCTGTCCGTTCTGGGAGACCCATGCCTTTGGTGCCAGCCATGGTCCAGGGTACAGAAGGTTTTTCCAACTCAGTTGAAATTTGCTGTAGCAGTCATGAAGAGCCTTTATTCGGCGGGGTCCTAGACCGCTTAACAAATCAACCTGGAGCCTGGGCCCAGAGTTCATGTCTTCTGCCATGAGATTAAAATACTTCTGGAGTGAAACAGGGTGACTGCTTAATGGTAAATGCTTTTATAAAATATGCAGAGCAGAGCAGGAGTGATGCGGAGAGGGCTTTATGGAACAGGAGTGCATTTGCCTTCAGCTTTCTGGCTCACCCCAAGGAAACCTCTCTAAATCCATCGTGCTGCTCTATGTACTATCAAAATCCACCCTCGATACTTCAATGGCTCAGTTCTGATTCAGAAAAAAAAAAAAAAAAAAAAAAAGCATTGCATTGATTGAATGAACTAAATGCAGCTCCCATGAAAGGCACAGCATTTTTTGGTGTGATCAGTAAAAAAAAATAAATCAATTTGATTTACTGGGTGTGCTGTGTTGGAACCCTTCCAAACCGGACATGACTGCAAACCTGGTGGTATCCCCTAATGCTTTCATGACGAAGGCTGTCCCACAGGGCAGGTTCTTGGGGACATTCTGCCACTTTTGTAACTCGCCAGGGCTCCCTTGGTGTCGATGAGGGGAGGAAGCCTCTGGAGAGCTTCTGCAGAGAGCCTTGACTTTGTAACTCCCTCTGTCCCCTGAAAACAGCCCGGAATTAGGACAGCAATGGCACGCTGCATAGCTCATCCCTCTTCTTCTGGCATTTGAAGAGGGGAGATAATTATAAAGATGGTTAATGGATGGAAAAGGGGGATTGTTTCATTCTTTACCTTGCCTGCTTTTGCTGCAGTTTAGTCATAATAATGTGCGTTTTTTGATAAGTGAGCTTTGGATTGAGTCACTCGATTCTTGAGTGAGTGAATAGGTTTTGGTATTAGTCTGAGGAGCCAAGCAGAGCAATCGTGCGCTGCTCCTGGAAGCTGGCAGGCAGAAAGGGGAAGGCAAGGATCTCCGGAGAGGGGAGAGGATCCCTGGTTCTCGTTCTTGCCGACACAGGGGAATCACCTTGAAATGCCCTGGGTCAGCTGATGAGGTGGCTGAGCAACCTCCACGCTCACCGAAGCCCCCGGGAGATGCAGGCACCCAATAGGTTTGAGGGTGAACATGCCCCATGGTGGGACCTGGGAGCAGGGGCACCCAGAAGCAGTGACCGCCTGGGAATGTGCTCTCAAGCAGCATGCACGCCACAACGTATTGGAGGGGGAGACCCAAGGCGTGGTGTCACGCGTTATCTCCTGGACCCTGCTGGTTCTCATTACAGCCTTTTGCTCATTATGCACAGGACACAAGGGTAAAAGACTTTGAAATGAGGTTGTTGGTGCATATCATCACATTTTGAATTCAGGAATAGGAAAATATTATCTTTGAGATCCAAGATAATTCTTGACGTGGTCATTTTTATTTTTGTTTTTAACTTCAGTCAGAAAAATTCTGGAAACCCTGTGTGCTGAATAACGAAATGGTGCACTTCTCCCTGCAATGCCGGAGCCAATAAAAGGCAGCCATTGAGAATAATGTCCCAACAGCCAAAGCACTTCATCAATCTCCGCTTCTGCTTTTATGAACATATTATATAATAATAGGTGTTCTTCTACAAAAAAAATATAAAGGTGTCTCTCTCCTTCCCCTAAGGGGAAGCCATTAATTCTACTCTAGTGATAATCTATTTTATCATGATGATATATCCATTAATGGATATCATATATCCATTAAACCTTCCACCCTCACACAGAAAGAAATAACAATAGTTCCTTGTTAAAAAGACTAAATGATGTATTTTATTTTTTTTTTAAGTAACTGATTTTATATTTGTCTGACTTTTCCTCCAGGAGGCCAGGCTCCACATGCTGAGACTCTTCTATCTGAGCAGGCCAGAACCTTTTCTCCTTGTCACATAACTGGCTTCTCACCTTCAAACTAAGGAGCGCTCAGCCCCCGCCAGCCTTAACCCTTTATTCCCAGCTGCAAACATGAGCCAGCACTGCCCGGCTTTGGGGAGCAAGCCAGGGAACGAACGTGCTTTCATTCAATTAGTAGCCCGTCATGAGTTGGAAAGCAGCTGAAAGCTGCAGACAGGCCCTGGCACAGCAGGGCACAGAGTGAGGAAACCAAGTGCTGGGCTTCTGGCAGCAGTAGATACAGCGTACTCAGTGACAGAAATCTGACTGCTGTAGCGTGGAGAAAAAACCCATAATATTCTTAATAAAATGAAGAATACAGTCCCTACCTCCTTGGGCTGCTATTTCAGCTTTTCCTGCAGATTGCACGTATATTTACACTCAAGTCATACTTGCAAAGTTATCCGTACTTGCAGCACAAAAGATGAGGTTGTGGAGCACAGCGCAGCAACGAGGAGTAAATTCACGCGGGTATCAAGTCATACGGTGGACAGGGTCCTATGTGGGATGGATTTAAGGAACCTTATGTAGGTGGTATGAACTCCGTGGCAAGAGGTGCTGGAGGGGAGGTCTTTGAAGGAAAGCATAAAGAAGCCTACCTAGCTGTCCTCACGTCCTTGGAACAAGAAATATTAAAAAGTGCCTTTATGATAGCATGCAAATATTTACAACAATAATTGTAATTCCCGCATAGCCGGTCAATGGGCCATTCAGTGCATGGAAATTCCAGTAACAGGCTGAATCCTGGGCTTACTGGAAATGAACCAAGAACCCACTCTGCCAGGAAACGAGACCTCCCTGTCATCTGCATGCATTTTTACAAAGAATATGAAGCCACTACACAATTCATAATATTTCATTTTGCTGAGTTGTTATTAGTTCTGGGGGTTTTTTTTTTTGGTGTGATTCCACTACGTCCCTGCTCATTTGCCTGTCTATTAATAATATTAAATTCTTATTCAGAATCCCATAGAGAAAAGAGCAAGTTTGTTACAGAATCCCATAGAGAAAAGAGCAAGTTTGTTAACATCCTTGCAGAGGATTAGGTATAAACTGGAAGAGTCTTTATAAGCACTTCGGTGCCTTTACCATGCTTTTACCTTATCATTTCCAATTTAAAAGGCTATTGCTATGACCGCAGGACTGTTGAGTTGTAATGCAGGATTTATTATGTACAGCAGGTGACTGGTAGTTAACGTTTATCTCAAAATGAATGTTATTGTTTGTTGGTTTTATTTTTCCTGCAGCTTTCCCTGGGAGGTTCGTGGTTTTGTCAGTGGCAAGATGACAATTTGTATTTTTACCAAAGGATCCAGTGAGTCATCCTATTAACTCCGCTGAAATACATGCTTGCCAATCGTCCTGCCACGGTAAGTCTGTGGGATTTTGCATTCTCTCTGGAAACATTATTCAGGAGCCTGTCCATAGTACGCGTTCGGCAGTACAAATAATCTTTACCTAAAGCAGTAACTTCTCAGCAATGACCGCAGCCCCAAATAGACCAAATATCGCCTATCACACCTATCTTTTTTTCAAGTTATTAAAGTATTTTAGAGCAAATGAGAAGGCTGACTGTGCCTCACACCGTGCTATTTACAAGGGCTTGGTTTGTTTGAACCTGGAGGCTGTGTAAGAAGGAGCCTCGTGTGTTGTGGGAACTGATACCAAGGCGTAATATATCTGGCCTTGAAAATGTTACCCTGTGGGGGGATCCACATACAGCTGAGAACGCGTGTACCGTGAGTCACGGTGGAAAAATCTGACATCCAAAAAACCCCAAATCTCCAGGATGACGTAACATGGATTATGTATTCCTGCTGGTTGCCCCAATTAAACTCCGTAGTTATTTTGTCCTTCCTGAGAACTCCCAGCTCATCGAGCCAATATCCTGTAACGTTCCAGCGGAGGTGTAGGTTACTTGGTTCCTTTTCCCAGCTTTGTGCTATAGGAGAGTGCAGCTGCCCTGGGGTTGTACTGCTCTGCAAATCGTTTTCAGTCGGGAGAAAGGGCTTGCATGACTCGCTTGCTATTCCCCTTTCCTCATGTTGGAGAAAAGGTAGGACACATTTTTTGTTGCTAAAGTCTCTCCTTCTTTTCTGCTTACTCGTTCTGCCCTTGACGGTGACATTCTGTGGCAGGGTCCAAGCAACCTGCTTTCTGCTGAAGCGTATTTTGCGCGCCGTGCGACCTTATCTCACAGAAGAGGAGCATATGGCCTTGAGTTATTATTTGTTCTTTCAGGGTAACTAGATGGTAACTGTACTGAAAACTTATGGCAACTCATGCGTTATCTCACGAGAACAGGATAAACAAACAGTATCTTCACTGCATCCATTAACATTAATGGAAGGAAAAACTCATGAAAAAGACTGTCAAACCAGTTTAAATATGTCCCCATTTAGGATGCCCCAGATGCTTTACTGCTTCTACTTGTCTCATACACATTTAAATTACGACTGGGACTCCTTCAGCATTTGACGTTCTTGCCTTCAGAGCTAATGCCAGCTGCAGTCTTTAAGTCAGCGAGCATGCAAAGTACTTTAAAATGTCCAGCTTAATAGAGAAATGTATCTCTGAATGAAAATAAAGCTTTAGCAAGATATCCTGGAAATCATTAGTGATGCATAGGACGTGGATGCCGCAAAACCGATACAGAGATCGAAGGGGGGAATTGCAACAGGTTCTCTGAGCAACTCTGGGGTAAGCCCCGAAAGCAAAAAGCACCCACGGCAGCTGACAGGGCATTTTGCTTGATCTATAAAAGGTCCCTTCGCAACCAATTTCAAGCACAAACAAAGGAAAGGCAATGGGAGCATCAAAGAATTCCGTGGAATTGTTGTGCAACAGGCAAATAGGGGAGCAGCTAAAAGCAAAGGGAAGAGGATGGAGCTAACACAGCTGCACACAAACTATTTCAGATGTGTTCTGCTTGAGAATGCCAGCGCATTGCAAAGCCTTTGAAAAGACACTGACGCAACGTTACGGGGTATATAAAAAGAGAATCTTAAAGAGTTTATCGGTAAAATATGAGCTCAATTTGATGAGACCGTCCTCTGGACTGCAAGTATCTGTTTCTATGAAAGTTGTACGGACCATGAAAGCTCTCGTTAGCGTGGCAGATTTTCCCCTTTCAGCTGTAAAGCCAGACCTGCTTTTATTTTTTTTGATGAAGCTGGGGTACGGCAGAGCGCGAAGAAGCGGTTAACTAAATCTTTTAGCATCATCGTAAAACCAAACTCATAGCTGTTTGGTCCAAACCCTGCCGAAGAAAATTAGAGCCTCTAATTTCAACATAAAAATAAATAATAAAAATGAGTAAAACTATGTTTAATGATCCCACAGTAACTAAACATTTTTCCGCCTTGCAACCACTTCATCAGCTGAAGGTGACCACTCAAGGACAAGCTGGAACTTGTACCAGGGAAATATTTTTCTAACCTTATAATAAGGATAATATATCACAAAACTTGACTAGGTCCGATCCATCTTATGCTGTGCTTTTCTAGCCAGCATATGTAAAAGAAAACACCCTGAAAACTATGTTTCCTCATCGCTTTATCTGCCAGAGATCATAATTCAGGCAGGATTCAAGGTCCGTTGCAGTTTATAGTAATGTTTTAAACCCTGTAAACAAAAAACTAAGAAAAATCACTAGGAGAGGGTCTCAATAAGTTAAAAATACTGATGAAGTGAGGGAAAAAAAACCTTTTTTCAACAGGCAATTTCAAAGGCTATTTGTTCCTCCCACCACCACGCTGCCGGTGTTCATGCAGCCTTCCTTTGGTCCACGTGCGGACTTTAAGATGGGAAAACCCTGACTGTGAAACACATGAAAGGCTTTTAGGTATCCGGGTGGAAGAAGTTACAGAAATTGAATTCTTTGGGAGGGTGCAGCAGGGCAGACCTAGGGAAGGCTGGGCCTGTGGGTGCAGGCAAGTAAGAGCTCTCCAAGCCTGTGTCACGTACATGGTTACCCTAAATGGCACAGTGCCCCTGCCGGCCAAGGGGTGGTGAGATGTGGCTGCCTCCAGGCATCATCCTCCACTGCAAACATCACCAGCTTCCAAAGAATGAAAGCCATTTTCCAGCCTCTTTTCCCAGTAACCAACCCAATCCCAGCACCCGCTTGTGTTTGGCTTCATCTGGCCGCCGTGGCCACGTGCAGTTGCCTTGCCTTCATCCCTTGATCTCTCTTGGTTTACACAACGCTTTGACTAATTATAGCCTCCACACTGCTGCTGATTTATTCCAACCGAGGCTTACTTGCATTAATAATAACTCCTGATGTTAGCCTGAGCACCTCAGTAAATAAATTTGCCGCTGCTTTAAGAAATAAGCTTCCTAATGATTATAAAATTGCCTGGAAATTGTTCTTGCTGCCAGACAAGATTAAGGAAAAGAACAAGCGAAAGTCCTTCTAGGAACATGCAGGGTTATGTACTGGCTTGCAAACTGGGAGAAAATTAGTAAATAGTAAACAAAAAAAAAATGTATTTAGGTCCATCTGTAAATTAATTATATTCTTGACAATTAATTATATTCTTGTTTTTCCTGGGACGTTTTCCTTACCTGTCAAAGTTGAAGGCCTTATTTCAAGCACAGAATTCTTAGTATTTATCATAAGACATTTCTCAGACATTAATATTGAGGCTCTGAACTCACAAAGCATCACCAGATTCTCCAGGAATCACTGCAGAGAAATGACATTTTGAGATACGACTCTTCAACGCAAAAGAGATATTTACTGACATTACCTTTTCCTGTCACTTTTAAATCTTAGTATATTGCAATAAAATCTAAAATAACCAAAACCATGTAGCAATAAAGGAAGGATTTCTAAGCTTATTTAGGGATGCTTCCATCTTCTGACTTTCAGAAGGTGTTTGAAGAGGGTCCCTCTGCTAAAAAAGGGGATTTAATTTCAACATTCCCTTCTCTAAACCCTTTCTTCTACAGCACAGCATTAACATTGAAAAGCTCTCGAAGTTTTGCAGTATCAGGCAAATCACATAACAAAAACTACGGCTTATACAACAATTCTGGCAACTAAAAGTTTGCTAGAAGATCACTAGAGCTGGCCTACCGTAATCTGATGTTTAGGGGACTGGAGCATCTCCCCTACGAGGACAGGCTGGGGGAGCTGGGCTTGTTCAGCCTGGAGAAGAGAAGGCTAAGAGGGGACCTCACCAACACCTACAAATATCTCAAGGGTGGGGGTCACCAGGACAGAGCCAGACTCTTCCCAGTGGAGCCCAGTGACAGGACAAGGGGCAATGGGCACAACCTGAAGCAGAAGAGGTTCCAGTTGAACGTGAGGAAGAACTTGTTGACTGTGAGGGTGGCCGAGCCCTGGCCCAGGCTGCCCAGGGGGGCTGTGGAGTCTCCTTCTCTGGAGATCTTCAACCCCCGCCTGGATGCTGTCCTGTGCCCCCTGCTCTGGGTGAGCCTGCTTGGGCAGGGGGGTGGCACTGGGGGAGCTCCCGAGGGCCCTGCCAACCCTTGCCATTCTGGGATTCTGTGAATAACACAGATGACAAACACGGCAGCAAAGAAGTTCATACCAAAACCTCTCCTCCCGACCTTCCCACTCCACCCAGTGTTGTGCTACTTCCAAAATTCACAGCAGCTTTCTGTAACAGCTATTTCTGGAAGATAAAAATGTACTGGGATGTTGCAAGGGCTATGAAGAATGGATAGAAGTTTCTCATAATTTTCATAATAAAGGAATAAGCCTGGAATCATAACAATAAATAGCTAATGGCAACGTCGTAGACTTGTAAAGTGGGCAGTGCTATGGATGGCAATCTCCTTTTCAGTTCAAATGTCCTATCTTCTAAATGCCTTCAAGGATGTGTGTATACCTATATATATATATTTACATGTTGTATATATGGAGTTATACACGACGTAAACAATGCCAGGAACAGCACGGTTGTGCCAGAACTATAGGACTGAACCCAGGACTAGGACCTTCACACCATCAATTCAGTGGCGGTTAAACTCCCCACTTTGGTCCTGATTTAGCCACTTTTAAAGCATGCGTTTAACTTCAAACATATGGCTCGTTCTGCTCTTCGGAATGAGGCCAGAAAGCTGCTTCAAATTACATATGCTCTTGCTCAGCTTACTTGGGAGCTGAAACGATAGTAGAAGTATGTGAAAAATAGCTTTGCAATGTTCCCCAGCCGTTTGTCGGTTCACAACTTACTTGAAATGACAAAAATACTCCAGAACGTGGAATGTGAAGGCGAGGGAAGGAAAATATATGACAACATGCATATGTAGTCACTACTGATTAAGAAACAACGGCGTGGACTTTTTGGTAGTGTTGGTACTCAGGGTGATTTTACTTTGTTCTTGAGCTTTAGCTGAAAAAAATATGGTTCAGCCATCTGCCTGCGGAAAGATCTCCCAGCGCTGCAGCGGGGCTGGCAGAGACCCGAGGGTCCCTTGTGTCACACGGCCAGTGACTCCCCCAGCCGCTGCCATCCCACCTGAACGCCGCCCCAACGTCGCCTCTCCAGTCCCTTTCCTTCAGTCCCTCCAAGCTCCAGCTTTGCCTCAGCCCAGCTGGGAGACGCAGCTTTGCCTGGGCAGCGGTCCCGATGGCTGCCTTCCGAGAAACAGCCGGCTGCCTACAAGGGATTTCAGAGTTTTTCTGTGGAAAACAGACGATGGAGTTCAGTGTCGTGGTATAATTCCTACCCTGCTTGTATGCAGGATTAGGGAATGCAGTGATGTTTAGTTTTGTCTTTTTTTTAGGTGCTCAGGTAGTGTTTCCACAGCAGTAATCTAAACCCGCTTGCTACATAACCCATACTTTATTGCAATTATTTTAAAATTATTTTCAGTTTGCCTGAATTCCCTCTGAACTAAGCTTGCACAAACCCAGCAGAGATGCTCTTGAAAGAAGCCTTAACTAAGACTAATGCAACATTAAAGGAGAAAGCAAAACTTAGAATGTTTGGGCAGAAAAAAAAGAAATTCCTTTCAGTAATCAAAGTTGTTTTCCATATCTCTGCCTCCATCCATCAGGAGACAGATGAAGATTTACATCTTCCGTTGTGCCTTGGACACCCTAATGCCCAACAATGTTTTTCTTTGTCGTAGTTCCTTAAATGCACTTCTTATTTACTTACGGTAGTCACACCTAATTATATAATTGTATGATTGTGTTTCATTATATTCACAGTATGCATAACTAAAATGAAAACCATAAAGCGTTCAGATTCCCATTACAAAAATTTAATTAAAGTTTGCCTATGATCTATTAGAAACATTTTCAAACCAACAGCGTGGGGTTTGCACCTTTTTTTTTCCCCTCATTGTAAAATGTAACTAAATTATCCATGCTAAGGTCTATCTGATTGCTCAATGTGATGACATGAAGACAAAATATAATTTTAAGCTGAGGAATTCCAGAGCCTGAGCTTTATCCTGTGTCTTCTATGGGTGCTTCTTTACAGGCTTTCTTGAGACATTTTAGAGTATCGGTGCCGACTGGAAGGGGTTTTCTCACCGGTTCTGCACACCATAACTTGCAGCATTGGTACATTAATGTAGGAACACGGTTAACGGCTTAGAAGGACAAGATTTTGCCTCAGAAACGTAGCGGAAACAGCTTAACAATTATTGGCTATCCAGTTCTTAAACCGTAACGAGTGGTATTAAAGGATGCATGTGTACGGATGACCCGTAGGGACTAAAGTCCATCCAAGGCCTATGGCTAGATCAACAGCGAGCATGTTGCATCCTCCCTGCTTTTTAAAAAAAAAACCTTCCTGGTCTTTCAGTAGGTTTAAGTGTGCAAGTGACTGAAGATAGAGGGAGATTTCTAGGCAGGACAGGAAGAACAAATTTGCTCATTTTGCTCATCTGAGCTCTTCACAGCGAAATGTATTTGGAGTTTCATTATAACCACCCAGTATTTCATGTTATTAACCTCCGAGTCGTTTTAAATGAAGTCTATATGGTTTACTGCATTTACTTTGAGTCATGGATTATACAATAACACGATGGTTTCTCAGCAGGATTAAAACCCGAGGACATTAAAATTCAATTAAAAGCCTGTGACAAGTGCAGTGGTTGAGTCAGACCATGAACGGGGATTGCGGCTCTCTCGAACATGTTTTTATAGCGTCGTGAAATGTTGGGCGTGCTTGTATTTGAACAAGTTCTAACATTTTTCTCCTAATTTCTGCTTCTCCCTAGTTAGCCAACCGACATCACAATGACTGAGGACTTAGACCACAGATTCAGTAGTCTCACCTGGGATCAGATTAAAATCCTGGATCAAGTTTTAGCTGAGGTCATACCTATTCATGGGAGAGGAAATTTTCCAACGCTGGATGTAAAGCCGAAGGATATCATTCACGTGGTAAAGGAACAGCTCATTGAAAAGCAAATCAACGTTAGAGATATCCGCCTGAACGGTTCGACAGCCAGTCACATCCTAGTAAAGCAGAACGGAACCAGCTACAAGGACCTAGACATCATTTTTGGGGTGGAACTTCCAAGTGAGCTCGAGTTCCAGGTTGTTAAGGAAGCAGTTCTTAACTGCCTGTTGGACTTCTTGCCAAAATGTGTTAACAAGGAAAAAATCACTGCTCAGACCATGAAAGATGCCTATGTGCAGAAGATGGTCAAAGTCTCCACCGACCACGATCGCTGGAGTCTCATCTCGCTGTCAAACAACAGCGGCAAGAATGTGGAATTAAAGTTTGTCAACTCGCTCAGACGGCAGTTCGAGTTCAGCGTGGACTCCTTCCAAATCATACTGGACTCCATACTAAATGTTTACAGAGCAACAGACTGCAAACTGACAGAAGACTCCCACCCCACTGTCATCGCCGAGAGTATGTATGGAGACTTCAACGAAGCAATGGACCACTTAAAATACAAACTGATTTCCACAAGGAACCCGGAGGAAATCAGAGGAGGCGGCCTCCTGAAGTACAGCAACCTCCTGGTTCGTGACTTTAAGCCGGCAGATGAGGCTGAAATTAAATCTCTGGAACGTTACATGTGCTCCAGGTTCTTCATTGATTTTCCAGATGTTGCTGAGCAGCAAAGGAAAATTGAGTCATATCTACGCAACCACTTCATTGGGGAAGAGAAGAGCAAGTATGACTACTTGATGACTCTGCGTGGAGTCGTAAACGAGAGCACAGTCTGTCTCATGGGACATGAACGAAGACAGACTCTGAACATGATCACAATTCTGGCTTTAAAAGTACTCGGAGAACAAAATATCATCCCAAACGCGGCCAATGTCACATGCTATTATCAGCCCGCTCCGTATATCAGTGACAGAAACTTCAGCAATTACTACATTGCTCACGGACAACCACCTATCATCTACCAGCCGTACCCATTTCACATACAAATGCAAAGCGGCATGGTGTAGGAACACGCTCACCTCCTCAGCTCTTACACTCCTCTCTCTTCCCAGTTCTCTCCGTAATAAAGGCCTCATTAAAGCAAGTTTTAGCATCACTTCTGATTTCAGGACATATTTTTGTGCAAGTTGCCAAAGTTGTTTGGTTGATCAATGTCTAAATCACTGTTAAGCAGATCGTAAAAGAAGTGAAACGGCTATCATTCATGTGGCATTTCTACCCCCAGGTTTGGGCTATACTTGGGGTTTTTTTCCATGAAAAGAGAAGGATATAAATTATTCTAATTTTATAAAACAAAATGCACTAAGTTCTGGTAATTCTTAAGCAAAATTTAAATAGCATAAATGAAAAATTAAGCCAAGAAAATACCTCTCAGTAGAAACGCCTGATTTTAGAAGTGACAGTGTTGTGGGTACATTCAAGGAGAGCATCCAGCAGTTATACCCGCGTAGTTCTAGCAAGATGTATTGGCAGCACCTTTTGAAAACGCACATTGATGGGCTGTCTCTTGGTGGCTTGAGCTCTGCTTTACAGGCTCTGGTCTGATCCCACGTCAGCTCCAGCTGGAGACGTGAGGTCCCTCTCCTCCCTGCCCTAATGGTTAGCAGGGAACATCCCAACCAAGAGCAGACCCAGCATTTTTGTGTATCCAAAATTTCCACAGATCCGAGGGAGAGCTTCGGCTGCTTAAGTAACGCAGTGCTGGACCCCAAGATCTGCCTTGCAGATAATGGAAGTTGTAAGAGATACAAGGATTCTGATTAAATTGGTCTTGAAAAACAAGGTAATAGCATGAGAAAGAAGGTGAAAATCGAGCACATAGGGCTTGCTTTCTATTGCTGATGCGTTCTTGGTCAGAGATGCTTTAATGCATAATAAACAGAGACAGGAGAAAACCAAAACGCCCAGGACTGTGTTGGTTTTAGGTGAATTAAAACAAATCCTTGGCAGTGGCATTTGAAAAAGTATTTTATACTAGCAATGTCCTGTATACGTTTAGATACCTGCACACATACACGAGTAGCAAATGAAGATTTCTCTTGCCATCAGGAAGCAAAACATCAGTTACAAGTTTTTGTGTGTGTGTGTGAGTGTTTACCAAAGATAAGTTTTAAACATGTCACATAAGTGCCTCCCTGTGCCAGTCGCCCCGTGCAAGTCGTAAGGTTGCTGGCGAGCACGCCGGAAAGCTCCTGGCTTACAGAAAGGGAAACGCGTGCCCTCGGTTCTCCAGCGATGGGTGGCAAAGCGGTCGTAGCGCCGAAGGTCAGAAAAGGTTTGCACCGTTTCCTTCGGTACGAGCGGGTTGGGGACAGCTGGATCTACGGTGCTCTCACCGAAAGCCCTTCGGTTCCGATGTTGAGTACGGTACCCGAAGGAATAGTAATGAACAGGAGGTTTGGAACGGGTGTAAAATTGGAACAGCCAACGGGAAATGCAAGCAGTAAGAGGTTTTTTTACGGCCGATGCTTAACACGTCACCGTGTCGTACGACGAGCTCATCGCTGGTACATCACCGTGTGTCCTCCTTGCCATCTTTGAAACCACTGACTGCATTTTATCTATTTACAACAGGCGCCAGGTCTTAGACATTTCTGCTACTCGGGAAAGAGTGATTTGTTTTACATTATGTTATTGGTTTATTTTACATTACGTTATTGGTTTATTTTACATTATCT
>JADKXX010005173.1:0-38484 GCA_017310255.1 Butorides virescens
TTATTGGTTTATTTTACATTACGTTATTGGTTTATTTTACATTATCTTATTGGTTTATTTTACATTATCTTATTGGTTTATTTTACATTATGCTGCTGATTCATTTTACGCAAACGTATGCTACATACCACTATTTTAAGTCAAACATTTCTAATATTTCTAAGGTCTATGAAGTCCTATTGCCAGTGAAATGTAGCTTTCCTCTTTCCCACTATATGCCTGTAGAGTAGAACAAAGAGCTGCTTAAAGACAACCTTGCCGACCGTCATCACCAAAATCAACCCTTTTCTGTAAAATACAGTGCAAAAAACAACGTTCCTGCAGCGTAGGAAGGGTGTACTGATCTACTTGGCAGCTGATTCATTTTGTGATGTTTTTCGTGACTATAGTACCTGTATTTTTGCTGATTTTTCAAGCCCGTCCAATTCCGTGTCTAAGAGCACACTTCCTTTCACTTCTACTGGCATCTTTCCATTGGCTAGACTATATTTAATAAAATCAGCAATTCTAATTGCTTTCTTATCAGATATGATAGCACTGTATCTGCATGTAAGCACTTCTAGGGGATTCCCCCTGTCAGAAGCAAAAGGGAGTGAAACATGGTGGATTTTTTTTTTTTTTTTTTTTTTTAATTGAGCTGTTTAGATTACAAAGGGAACCTTTACATTCAGTTTGGTATTTGCCAAATTAAATAGCACTGTGAAGTTCTGTAAGAGCCTTATGTGGGTTACGTCCCTGCCAACGTTTGTGCTTCAACGCTCAGCTCATCTCATCTGCAGGGCTGAAGAGCCAAGAGCTGGACTGGGCACAGCCGGGACCTTCAGGTGGATCCGTGGGAGTTAGGCACCCAAATGGCTTGAGTTTCAGGGGGAACTGGGCTCCTGGCCTCCCTAAATTTGTTTGAAAAATCTTAGTCCAACTGCATTGACCTGCAACCTTACTGTAATGTAGCTACATCGACTTATTGCTCCCCCGCTCCTGGTTTCCTTGCTTGCTGGGTGGAGAAATGGGTTGATCTTCTCAAGAACCAGGGAACGGGTTAGCCAAGGAGGAGCATTTTCAACGTCCTGTACAGCCAATGACCCATCGCCTGGAGAAATATTGCAAAAAGTCTGGGGTTTTTAACCAACAGGTAGAAACACCTATCACCCTCTATGAAGGACTGTAATTCTGGTTTGAATCGGACGTTTTGAAAAGTATCAGGAACGGTGAACTAGCTCTGGATTGGTATAAACCAGCCTGTCCACTTGTACAGCAACTGTTTCTTTAAATATATATATATATATATATTTAATTCTGTTATGTCTCTGTTTATACATCCAGGTTAGATAAGGAAGGACTCAGCCAAAGCCCCTGGACTTAGGGGGAAGGATCCACCTAACTCTGGTGGGCTTTGTGTGAGACCCCGGAAAAGAGTAAAGGACTGGCGTGAGTACCTATGGGTAAAGGTACAACGACATCAATATGCAAAAATGTCTCAGGTATAAATAAACCCTTGAAATTTATTGAAAAAGGTCTTGTATTTCTTACCTAGAGGTAGTTCCGTTTTGAAGGGTACGTGAGGTTTATGGTTTTATATGTACTTACATATACAAAATCCCACATTTCTACGCATACGCAGGCAATCACCAAAATCTGACGGTTTTCAATATTTCCTTCCAAATGCTATATTGACACCTGGCAGCAGTAGTTGACCTGGAGATCTTTTTGTCCAAGGTAGCAGTGATTCTGTAAACGAATATTAAAAAGGGGATGATGATGATGATGTACAGGCTGCTGCTTGCAAAACACCGATATCCATACGTGAAATGTTGTAACCTCTTCTCCGGTCGTTGCAGATTTTACTACGTGCAGATATAAATCTACAAAGAATTGAGTTGCCTCAGTACCAGTCTCCCGAGCTTCATGTTTACATGATAATTATGGCTTGATGTTACAATCTGTTCAATAATTATAATACCTGCAAATTGTAATGCTGATTTTATTTAATCACATAAAACTTCTTCAGGTTTACAGCTTAGAGTAATCGAATGTTGTCAGGACCTAAGTGTTCAAGTTTCGAGTGCTTTCCTAAAAAATGCCATTTGAATTTTGTGTTCTGTTGTAAAAGGTCTATTTGAAGCATATACTTTATGGCAGTTCCTTTGAAATGTGCTTTGTGAGCTTTCTACTCGACACATCACAAAGGTTTTTGCGATGGAGAAGAGAAATGGGAAATTGTCCTCAGTCGAGACGTGCCATCGCCGGTTGTGTCGGACCGAGCCTGCGGACCTGCGAAGGAACGGATCTGATTTACCACCGCCCCGCTTCCCTTTTCTAGCTGTGGAATCCGACTGATGGTTAGGGGGGGGGGGGCGTAAATTCGGGTGTGCACAGGTGTGTGTTCAACACGACTGGTGGAAATACCTGGTGAGAGGCCAGCGAAGAAGGTTTGGCAGGTGGACCCGATTCTGCCAGCTCCGGTTTGGTTGATACGCTTTTCTGTTAAAAAAAATGGAAGGGTTTTCAGGACAAGGCTGTTGCAGGCGAAAGGAGAAGGATTTCGCTCAATGTGCCATCTGAAGCTGTCGAAAAAAATATTGTGATGCTAAAAAATGTGTACTGATCGCACAGATTTGTAGGTCATTAGTCCACAGTGTTGACTAGTGCCTTTGGGTATTTGGGGAGCGATCATTAAAATAACTTTCTTGTTTAATGTACGGTTTGCTTGCAATACCTTCATTATTCTGGTTGGACGTCAATTCTAGCACCCAGCCACCATGTAGCAGCCAAGCTGGTGTGTTATAGCTGCAAGAGTGCTAAAGATTCGGTTCCAGCTCGTTAGGTCCATAAACCACCAACTCCAATTTACCGCTGATCTGCTGTCAGACCTGCGACGAAGGTTACAGAGCAACCGGATTCTCACGAATAGCTTTGATACATTCGAGTGGTGCCACGCTAGCTGTCAACCAGGCTTGTGTCAAATATTCACATTTGAAGTGCCTAGATATATATTTATATAATAAAACCATGACTGTCGGCTGGGTAAATAAAATTAATTCTGAACTTGACAAATGATTTGACTTTACATATGCCTAAAAATACATTTCACCCACACCGAATGCACATTCCTGTAAATCTAAAGACATCTTTATCCAGGCTGTAGGATTTCAGGTACTCCCACCTGGAGTATTGTGTCCATTTCTGGGATACCTGGTTCAAGAAAGATGAGGAACTCCTGGAGAGAGTCCAGAGGAGGGCAACAAGGATGATGGGGGGACTGGAGCATCTCCCCTAGGAGGAAAGGCTGAGGGAGCTGGGCTTGTTCAGCCTGGAGAAGAGAAGGCTGAGGGGGGATCTCATCACCACCTACAAATATCTCAAGGGTGGGGGTCACGAGGACGGAGCCAGACTCTTCCCAGTGGAGCCCAGTGACAGGACAAGGGGCAATGGGCACAACCTGAAGCAGAAGAGGTTCCAGTTGAACGGGAGGAAGAACTTGTTGAGTGTGAGGGTGCTGGAGCCCTGGCCCAGGCTGCCCAGGGGGGCTGTGGAGTCTCCTTCTCTGGAGATCTTCAACCCCTGCCTGGCCGCTGTCCTGTGCCCCCTGCTCTGGGTGACCCTGCTTGGGCAGGGGGGTTGGATTGGGTGAGCTCCGGAGGGCCCTGCCAACCCCTGTCAGTCTGGGATTCTGGGATTCTGTGATTTCTGTCAAGTATGAACACGGCCAATGCCAGCGATGTTGAACCAAGGTCAGAGAAACTCCTACAAACTCTGAGCTTTCAGCTGGGCGACAACCGCATTCATCGCAGTTAGATTTCGGGTCGTTTACTTGGATTTTCTGGGTTTTTTTGGGGGGTTGGGGGTTTTTTTTTTGGTTGGTTGGAGTTTTTTGTTTCATGGACTGGGGCTACTGCTTATTAATTCAATCACATATTTCAAAAAGGACGAGGCAATATTGTTCTGTCTTCCGTGGGGGGGTCAGTGCACTGTTGGATCCAACAGACCCCCCGGTGCCTTACAGAGGAGGAGGAGGAATCTGCTGGAGGGTTTAGCCCTGTGTGAGGGCTCGGAAATTCCCAGCTTGGGTGTTTATTGCCTTTTAGCCTCTTGCGGCATTGACTCTGCAGTAAAGGGACTCGCTGTGGTTTCCATACGGCAAAGATGCTGCCAGTTGGTGGAAAAGGGGAGGAAAAGCAGCCAGGATTGCTGTGCCTCGGCAGCCTGGGGATGCCGAGAGGCTCCCACGCCCTCGCCAGCCCCTTGGGGCTGCGTCCCAAAGCCCCTTTGCTATCAAACACCTGATGAGATTAAAGGGGTGGGAAGGGGAATGGCAATCTGTTGTGCAGGGGAATCCCAAATCTCCTCTCTGCTTTAGCGATCTCATAAATTGACTCAAAATGCTCTTCGGTGTTTTACCACTTTCCTTCGTGTGTGCGTAGCCGCTCCGCTTGCCTCCCCCTTGGGCACCCGGTGCTGTCCCGAGCTCTGGGCGCGGGAGGGCAGCGAGACACCCATGGGCTGGGGACCCCCTTTTTTTTTTTTCTTTTTTTTTTTTTTTAACATTGCTCAAACCATGCTCTTTCACCTGTGGAATGGATAATTTTTTGTAAAAGCCTTCCCATTTTTTTTTATCCAGTAATAACCATTCAAACATAATTTCATTTCCTGACCGTTTCTTTTCTTTTATACAGCCAGAGTTTTAATAGTCTGCCTCTTAATAAAACGGTAAGTGGGGAAATGGGAAGGCAGCCCACACAGGGGGGTTTCCCTTCCTTAAATATCCACCAGGCACCTTCCTGAGGAATTCAAAACCTAAGGAACTGCATGAAGGTAACGGAGGGCTGTTTTGTTTTCCAGTCCCTGCCACCCCCCGTTTTTTCTGCTCCATCAGTCTCCATCATTAAATACTATTTCATAAGCAAGTGATTTTCTTCTTACCAGCTGCTTCCATATTCAGGTCCATTTCATCTTGTACCAGAGCAGAACCTGTGTTTCCGAAACCACAATTAGTTACCATGGAAAGCAATTCAATACCGTAATAATTGCCCTCGGGGGCTGCTCCCTCAGCTATGTGTTACAAAATAAAAATAAAAACAAGCCCGGCAGAGAACTGGATCCAGATCACGTGCATATATGTTTATGGGCAGGTGTGTGCTTGTATGGACACGTTAATGTCATTTTTTATTGCATTTGACTTGGATGCTGGGTGTATGTGAGTACAGAGAGCGTGGCAAACCCTGCCAAGATGCAGCCCTGCTCCCTCGCAAGCCGTGCCCAACACGAGCCCCTTTCCCCCGTCCTAGATTTCATTTTCCCGTAAATATTCTCGTCCTGTTGTTGATAAGAATTTATTTCGCACTCGTCCCGTTTTGTTTTCTGGAATAGACAGGAGCCTGATGCTGCCCATCTGCTCCTGTGTTCTTGCACAGACACAACCGGCGGCATTTCAGCATCCTCGGGGCCGGCTTTGCCGTCCCGTTTTCCCCGCGGAGGAGAGGCGGTGTTGGGAGCACGACAAGTCTCGGCTCAAGATGTGGGTGCAGCCCCACGGTGCCCTCACCATTTATGCCCACAATTTCTTCCTCCGGTGTTTTATCGCCTCCTGACATTTCCCAGGCAATAGGCTGAAATTGCAGCTCGTAGTTTTGCCTAAAGGATAAAAATGAATCTTGGAATATATCTCTTCTTACTGTATTGCCTGCTTCTCCCTGGCTGTTCCCAGGTAATGACATTTTCCAGTCAAGGGTCTGGCTTCATTACCTGCCTTGAACGGCTTATATACGCCATCAGGTCAGAAGAAAGCGCCGTGAACTTCTCGTACTGAAGTACAAACAACTCGTTCCGCTTCTTTACAAGTTGATTAAACTGTAATTTTCAGCCCAAACACTCAGTCATGGTTTCAAGCACCAGGCAGAAAAAAATGACCATAAGAAACAGCATCACAGCGGACGAATTTAATGGCGTGGGACAAGCACAGCTGGTCTAACACTAAACTCTGAATAATTTATTGCATCGATTAGCTCGTTCATTAAATAATGTATTCGGTCAATGAATTTCCCAACTCTTCTTATAGGAAAGAAGAGCATTGGAAGTTTTTACACCCAACCTGCGAGCCGGGCACGTGCTGCCTAGGGCCTCCACGGAGGCTGCCCGCAGAGGCGCATCCAGGCTACGTTTGGGTGCCATTCTGAATGGAAATGGTTTTTTTTTTCCCATGGTTTCTCAGTAACATCATGCCAAGAAAACAGGTCATATAAGGAAAACCTATGGGGGAAGCATGTTTTAGGTAAAGGTTTGGCTCCCCTTGGAGTCAACAAGGTTATTAAGTCAGGCTGCGTAAACCCCAAAATATTTAAATACTGGAAGAGGGTTTGTTCTTCAGGTTTAAAAACCAAGTTATTTGTCTTTATTAAAACTTGCTTTTAACATCTTTAGAATCACAGAATCATAGAATGCTTTGGGTTATGCGCTTCTCTACCTTCCGTCACTGACGTGCGGAGATTTTGTGCGACAACAGCGGGAAAATAAAACCCCATCCTCTGCAATGCCTCCTCCTGGTAGCTATGGGAATGCCCCTGCAGTTGCGTTTGCCGAAGCAGCCGTTCTCCCAGCGAATAATTTCTGAGTTCAAACGGTGGGGAGAAATTGGTTTGAAGGACACGGCGTTTTCCTTAACACCTGCTTGAAAAACATGACAGATTTTATCGCAGTTTAGCTCTGTTTACTGCAACGGCGTTAGGTGTTGAAATCCTCGTAGAGGGCTGGCGATCAGTCCGAAGTTGCTCCCAGGTTGATTAAAATCAGTGGAAAAGTCATTCCTGGCTCTGCCCTGACAGTCCACCCCCCTGAACCCGAGCAGTAACCCCCTCCTCTGCATACATCCATGCCTTGAAAGAACAAGCGGAGGTGGCAGAGCTGGCAATTGCAGATGTACAGGCTTTGCACCACCCCTGCTAACAGCGACTGACGGCAGTTTTATGATATTAAGTTGTAGAGCTCAATAAAAAGTAGGTAAGGAGACTGCAGTAAGAGAAGAGTAAAGACAGAGGCTTTGGGTTTGGGTTTTTTTTTTCAGTCATGGTTGCATCTTAGACACTGTAAAAGCCAATTTTAAAGCCACTGGAAGTCGTTAGAAATCCTCCCTTCGATATTGATGGGGTCTGGATCAGGCTTAGCCTGGTGCACGTGGCTTTCTGCTTCTGATTTACCACGCATGGAAGATTTTGAGGTTGTTTTCCATTAAAAAATGCGTGCTCTCCTCCTCCTCTCTTCTCCCCGTTGCCCGTTTGCAGCCTCCTCCGGGCCGGTCGTTAGAGCCCGCGCTGATGACCCCTCCAGCAGCTCAGCCCCGTCCAAACACCGGGGACACGACTCGACCCCGGCTGCTGCAGCTCGTGGCTGGCAGTCACCTGCTTTTACCCCCCTCCACGTGAATTCCTTTGCTTGGCTGTTAAAAGGAGAAGGGGAATACGTGTGTTTAATCAACCTAAAGATGAAATACGCGGCATTAATAGAGGCAGCAGAGGAGCTGAACCAAATCGAGCCCTCTGCTTCGGCAAAAAGTGGAAATAATTGGAATTGCAAACCACAACCTCTTGGAAGCACGGCAAAACGAGCGCGCATGAGCCATTTTTTTCCTGTGGACAAATTCCTTCCCAAACTCTGCTTTGTTTAAAGCACCGGCATCCCCCAGACAAGGACCACCAGGACATCAGATCCATGATAAACCCCCCATTTCTGAAGCAAACCTGTAATTGAAAATGAAAGCTGCTGCTGAGAAGGTAGATGACAGCCAGGGGTGACGCATGACCAAGGGGTGAGGAGTTGGGGACCTGCAAGGATTTCCCCTCCTTGGTGATCCCCAGGGGCCAGGGGCCACGTGTGACATGCGGTGGGGCGATGACACCCATCGATCTGGGTGTCTGAGCTCCCCTGCCCATGTGGCCAGCGGCCAAAGGAGCGGTTCTCCATCAGAAACTTTTGGCTGAAGCAGCTTAAAACCAGGTTCTTCCCCATTTTGACAAATCAATGGTTCTCACTGGAAAATCTCCCTCTCCTCCCAGTCAGCTTCTGGGAGGACTGGAGGCAAGAACTGAGGTTTGGGCTCCTGCTTATGAGTTCCCGGTGGCCAAACTCTTGGTGTATTGACACACCGCCTATCCAGGGAAAGGCAAGAAAGAAGGATCCCAGCCTGGAGCTGCTTCCTGTGCCAGGGTGAGATTTGGCAGTCTTGGCTTTGCCGGTTTGGGAGGCAGAACGGAAACTTTTGACATGTCTACCTCCTGCCTGTTGACCGTGAAGGACCCTCTGCCCCGCTCCTGCTGGGGACAGCGGCTCTATGGAAACACTGCTGGACATCATTATTTATAGTGTTTTAGTCACCCTGGAAACAAAGTAGATGCTACCAGACATGACTTTTAACATAGCTAATTATATCATTAGTGTCAGGACCACTTAACGACTGGCATATAACTTCCCTGGTCCAGCGCTGGCAACGTTGCCATGGGAATGACCCGGCTCCACGCCGCGCCAGGGAAGATGCACAAGATGCGCCAGGACCATGACGAGGTGTCAGGTCTTTCTGCCACCCATCCCAGAGCGGGCCTGCTGGCTAATCCAAGTTCTGTATTGGCTAAAAAATACTATTTGGGGGCCAAGAAACTGCTCATGGATCGCTCAGTCGAGTTTTGTAAACACTCTCCCCAAAACATTCCACACTGCCATCCCTGCGTGCGGTACTCCAGCCTCTCATTTCCCAGCAATGCTCCCATCTCAAAATCTACTGAAGCAAAAGAATTCATTAAATGAAAAAAAAAAAAAAAAAAAAAAAAGAGCAAAGCAAAAGCTTTCCTCCCCCTTTACCCAGCATTTCCCGATCGGTCCCAGCAATGTTGATCTGCATTTTAAGATTTCAGGACAGCTCAGAGGGGACTTTGGTGGCTGCCCAAACCATCCATCACCTGGCACAAACCTCTGGCTGCGCAGGGGGATGTGACCATGTCTAAGAGCCACGTCCAGCCAGGACACACTGCCACAAGAGCCCACTGGGCTCCTGAGGTCCACAGGCCAGCAAGAAAACGCTGCTGCTTTTTCCTCCTCAATTGCACATACCTGGGGCCAAATCATAGCTGGTGGATTTTCACAAAGTTTAACGGTGTTACAACCACCCAGGCAAAGGAAGAATGTTGGCTTTGGTTTCTGAGTGAGAAGCAAAGAGCTCTGTAATGAGCTAATAAATGATCCTTGGAAGGAAAAAAAAAAAAACCAACAAAACCCTCCCTAAGTTATTAAATCCCTGTCCGGATGGCTGCACAAATCAGCTCTGCAGACTCATCAAGCTGTTTCGCCCCGGGATCAGCTGTTATGGATGGGCTGGTGGGTCTCAGGCTCTTCATCCAGACCCTGAGCTGCTGTCACCGTGGGCTGGCTGTGGTTTTGGGGTGACCCATGCGTTGTGAGAGGCCGATCCCCCCTGCAGCGCACGTGGCGGTTTCTGAACTGGGGGAAATAAAATGTGGGGCAGGTGGGTGAGTTGGGTTTTTAAAGCAGAAACCTGAAAACAGTGTATCTGTAGAATCAGAGAAACCAGTTAAAAAATAAAGAAAATTGCTAAACTGCCACTGAAAACCACGTGTGTCTGCAGTCCCTGGGGGAGAGAAATCGCTTCACTAGCCAATGGCAACCGAGGCATCCAGCATGGCTGGGGCGGCCACGGTGGGATAGCACGGCTTTGGAGGGGGAATATGTAAACCAGGAGGGAGAATATGTAAACCAGGAGGGAGAATATGTAAACCAGGAGGGAGATGGACGTTATGGAGATGTGCCCAAAGCACCAAGAGTAAATCCAAGTGCCTGGTGGATATTTTTCAGCAGAAGACAGTGTAATATTGGATCCTCCTTCCAAGGACCAGGATTTCAGCTCCATGGTTTAAATGCAGTGGGATTCTTTTAGTCTTTTTGTGCTGCTCATATTCATCCCCCCTGCCCATCGCCCCCACATGGCATGTCCCCGGACGCAGCCACGCACACCCCTCTGGCATCCATCTACAAGCACTGGGATCCTCAAGACCCCTCTAACTGTGGCTGCTTCTTGGTCTAAAACAAAAAAAAAATTGGCAAAACGATGTACCTTTTTGTCTTTGTAGTGAAATAATTTCCAAATGACTCGAGCCTGTCAATAGAAGGAAGCAGGGAGCTCTTGACTGGAAATCTTTTATTGCAAGGTTGGGGCTTGAGGGCACTTCTTCCTACACCCGTCCCATCCCTTTCTGCCCCAGCCTTGGGAAAGCTCAAGGGAGGGTGGCCACTGTCGCCCCATTTGGCAGCATGGTTTTGGACTCTTCCTCCCATGAGGAAGACCTCGGGGGAAGGTTGGGCTGAAGGTCTCCAACACACCAGCAGAGCCTGTTCATTGCTGTTGTTCTCCACGTACCACCCAGTTCCGTACCCATGCAACCTGGCCAGCGCCTCTCTGGAGGGCATTAAAAAGGAAAAAATAATAAAAAATAGAAAGCTAGGAGATAAATTTGTCCCCGAGGATGGTGCAAAGGCAAAGAGACTTTGCAGAAGCCTCTCTGCTGCCCACCACAGCCCCCAGGCAGGCTCTGCCCCCAGGTGTCAATTATTTCCAAATTGACTCCAGCTGAAGAGCACCTGCTCATAAATATCCGCAAATCCTCCCACATCCCGTTTGCATCATTCCCCGTGTACTTTGTGGGGAGAGAATATGAGTAAATGACTGACTCACAATGTCTCATTTCTCAAATTTCGAGCGGTTTTAAGAGTTTTCCTTGTATTTTACATTAAGATGCTTGTTCCTTTTATAACCTTCATTACACATTAGGAAGAGCGCGCGCAGACCCAAATAGCTCTTGAATTTATAAATACGAAGCAATTGATGTATTTTATTTTGCAATTATTGCGATAAACAAATGGGGTATTTCAGTAATGCCTGAATGTGCTCTGTAAGTAATGCTTCTCATTGTCCTTTAATTGTACGCGCTTGGAAAATGAGCTTTAAAGGTTCTATTAGTATTCATTAGGCAGAGACTACCATACATATAATAAAATAGAACTTTGTCCTCTGATGGTGACGTAGCTGAGCTGCAGCCCAGTGCAATGCTCTTTTATTACTGCTACGTATTACTGTTTCTTCCCCAAATCGGGCTCTGAAGGTTACAAAGTGGCTATTTTTAGTTAATGGCTGTGTAACGAGCATAGGTGTGGGCACTTACCCATTTTCTTACGGTTTTCAGGCTAGAGTCCACTGCCCAGCTGGGAAAACAATACTTGAAATCCAACTTGCTCTTGGTGCTGGGGTGCTAAAAAGTTCCCATGAGCACAACCGAGCCTTTGGGGTGTCCCCATGCTCCTCTGGGTCAAATGCACCCCAAAAGTGCAGAAGACGCTGCCGGTGTCCCCTGGGGCAGGGGAAGAGGAGGTGGCCAACCCCGGCATGGGGCGATGCAGCGGCTCGTGGCGATGCAGCTCCCCAGAGCCCCAGCTGAGCAAGGAGAGACCAGAACTGAAGAGAGCTGATGCTAGCACATATATTACCTGATATTATGCCTTTTATCCCGTCGGCGTTGTGCCACAGAGCCATTAATGGATGGTCAATATTTTGCTGCCATTAATTCTCACTCCGCTTCACCATCTGTGGAAAAATCAGGACAAGCAGGAGCCCATTCTCGGAGCCATCGCTAGCTCAAGCCCTCTTGGTTACAAGCTCCTGCTTGGCAAAATCCAAATTTTTTCCTCTGTGTCCTGACTTGCACTCTTCAGTTTGCTGTCCAAAACCAGCCCTTGCTGGTCCTCTTTTTATGAGGACCCAAAAGCCCCGTCCAACCTGGCCTGGAATGGTCCCAGGGATGGGGCCTCCACCCTCTCTCTGGGCAACCCCTGCCAGGGTTTCCCCACCCTCACTGGAAAGAATTTCTTCCTTAGATCCAGTCTAAACCTACCCTGCTTCAGTTTAAAACCATCCCCCCTTGTCCTGTCCCAGCTGGCCCTCCTAAAAAGATGGAAACACTCAAGGCCAGGTTGGACAGGGCTGTGAGCAACCTGATGTGGTCAAAGGTGTCCCTGCTCCTGCAGGGGGTTGGGCTGGGTGACCTCTAGGGGTCCCTTCCAACCCAAAGCATTCGATGATTCTGTGTGAGGAGATAATAGAGGTAACAGAGGATATTAAAAACCCAAACCACGTTTGTGGTGAGCTCTGCTTAGAGAGGGAGAAGGTTTGTTACAAGTCTGTTGTGGTGACGCTAACGAGTCATTACTAACCCCACATTGAAGAGCTCCGTCAGTCAGTCTGAGGAGCTGAACGACAAACGGCCGAGGGCAGGGGAGGGGGAGAAGCTGCAGAATGTGCCTGATTCCTTCAGACAGGTGTAAAAAAACAGCAGAAGGGAAGCGTATTAAAAAAAAAAACCCAACTCAAAACCAATCAGGAAAGCTATAAAAAAAAATCCATTAAAATATAATGAAGGCTAAGCAATACCGACTATTACAATTTTCATCGTCCCATGTGGGCTTCCCAAAAGGACTATCAAAGCAAGGCAGCGCAGAGAGGCAAGGAGCGTGGGCTCTCGCTCCGGAAAGGCGACGCTGGGTGGGATAGCGCTCCATCAGGCAGTGAGAAAAGTCCGTAACCGGAGGATTATTTATGGCAGAATATAAAGCCACCCCCCTAAATCACAGCAATCTGTGGGGTTTGGCTCTAAATCACAAGAGAAATGGAAGAAGCCGCGGGGATTTAGGGAGGAGGAGGTATTTAACGTAGAAGCAAAGGGGTCAAGCAGCCGATAGCTCTATATGAATATTTAAATGGCAACAGAGCGGCCTGTCGCATGTATTGCTGAGGGATTTAGGCTAAATAACTGAAGCTGGCCTTTCCCACCTCGTCAGCTGCAAGTCGGCAAAAATTTGGGGTGTTCGGTCACCGAGTAAAGACAACTTGGGAAAAAGAAAACCACAAGCACGCACTAAATTTTCAAAGCTTCATGCTCCCGGAGTCGAAGGACAGAAGTGATTGCTGGTTTCTGTTTAAGTCAGAAAAATGAAGACTTTAGTTAATTTGTTGCTTGAAGGCACCTGAAATTACAAATAAATTACATAAACTGAAATCTTATCCACCTTCTCTTGACCCGTTATGGAGCCAGGTGAGGACTGGCGCATCCATGCTCGTGGCACAAACATTAACGCATGGAAAGACAAACTCAGCCCACTTTTGCTTACAGCACGGGAGGAACGCCGCCCGTTTTAGTGGACTTCCCACCTTAAGGCATCTCAAGAATGACATTTAGGATGCGATATGTAGTGTGTAGGCGATGTGCAAGTGATTCCAATGTTTTTCTCTCTCGGAAGAGGAGCGAGAGGATGCGTGCTGGCACAAGGACAACGCAACGGGTTCCTTCGTTCCCTACCCAAACCCAAAGAGCTTGCACGTCTCCCTTCCAGGCTAAACACTCACAAAAAACAGAATCATAGACTCATCCAGGTTGGAAAAGCCCTTTAAGCTCCCCCAGCCCAACCGCCCCCCTACCCCTGCCATCCCACCCCCAAACCCTGGCCCTAAGCACCGCACCTGCCCAGCTTTTAAATCCCCCCCAGAGATGGGGGGCCCAGGGTTTGGGGGCTCTGGCTACTCAGAGGATTTAAAGCAGGATTAGGTTTTGCACCCCACAGAGGATTATTTCTGCTCATTTGGAGCAGAAATGCAACTTTTAACCTCACCTAGAGCCCAGAGGCATTTTTACCACCCCAGATGCGAGTGCAGCGCTGGGGCAGAGGGTTCCCCACGCTCCTGCTGCTGCCCTGGGGTGCAAACACGGCCCCCCGGCTGCGCTACACCCAGCAGGTAACCAGAGGCAAGCATGAAGCATAGCCAGTTCTTTTAAGATATCAAAGCTTTTTCCCAATTTCTTGTTTGTTTGTTTGTTTTTTTTTTCCCCCCCAGGAATACAGAAATGCCAGAGGATGTTTAGATCTGCTCAAATAAGAGAATCCCAGAGAAAAACAAAGAGGACATCTGCCCATGGTACCAGCCAGGAGACAACACCACCCCTAAGACCCAAGCAAGAAAGTTCTAATTAAATAAATACTATTTTCCTCATTAAAATTGAAGCTAAAGCTCAACCCCCATTGCCTTACAGCTGCCCCTCTCACCTCTCCCCCAGGTCTCTGAGGCCAAACCCCAGCCCAGCCCCTAACTTTTATTTACCCAGGACACCTGGTAGCAATTTCTTGCAGAACATCATCAGCTTTTAATTAACAGTCAGTTTGTCACCTGGTTGAACATCGTGCTGGGTGCTCAGCTACAGCACTGGGCATCCTGCCCTCCCTCCTGCCTGCGCCCCTGCCTGCGCCGGCCAAGGCACCTTTGCTCGCAGGAGCCAAGGTTGTGTTTGATGCAAAACCTTCCTCCAGCGCTAGGTTATTTCTCATCATAAGTCTCTCACATTGATAGGGTTGTTGCATTTCATTACCTGCTGGTAATGAGATGTGCTGAGGCGAAACCCCTCTCCCCTGACCCTGGGGAGCTTCTGTAGAGGCTGCGAGTAGGAAAAATTGGGCTGGCTCTGCTCTGGGTTGTAAAGCAAGGGTTTTTTGGGAGGCGGTAGGGGAGCCTCAGTGGCACGAACAGCACGGGCAGGAGGGGAAGGGGCTGCAGAGCTGGGCTCTGCCGCTGTGCCAGCTTGGTCTGGGTGAGCCCACGCCACCTGAGCCGTGCCTTGCTCCATCAAACGATGGTTAAAGCAATTTCTCCTGCCCCGGCGCAGCGTTCAGCCCAGGGGGACGTGGGGGACGTTTGCCTTTAGTTATTTCTCGGAGGGTCCCCAGTGCTGAGCGTGTCACGGGCGTGCAGGTGGTTCTGCAGGGCTCTTTTTAGCCCCACCACCCTGCTTAACCGAGGGCTTGGACGCAAACTGGCCGTGCGGAGAGGAGCTGGGAGGAAGCACGTTATTTTAAGTAAAGCCATTTGTTAATCGGGGTGGAAATTTACTGAGGAGAGGGGACCCAGATTATCCAAATGACGTGGGTTTAAAGTGCCGCTGAGGAGCGCACCAGCTCCTCTGTCAGGTTCACCCAAAAACTTGGAAGCTTTTTCTCTTGACTTTCTGTGGGGGGAAAAAAAAGCTGGCCAAGTATTTCACACGCTGAAGAAGATGAATTTTTAGCAGGGAAGGGTTATGTGTGTGTCTATAGATATGTTCCTCTATAACATACTGCTCTTTTCTCGATGAGAGGACTTTATATTAAAGGGATTTTTGGGGCTGGGAGTTGGACCCGGAGCTTGCTCCCTCCGCTCTGCGCATCGTCCTGGTATTGCAGTGCCTGGGGTAATGGTTTTAAACTAAACCAGGGTAGGTTTAGACTAGATATAAGGAAGAAATTCTTTAAAATGAGGGGGGTAAAACACTGGAACAGGTTGCCCAGAGAGGGGGTGGAGGGCCCATCCCTGGGAACATTCCAGGCCAGGTTGGACGGGGCTGTGAGCAACCTGATGTGGTTCAAGGTGTCCCTGCTCCTGCAGGGGGGGGTGGGCTGGGTGACCTCTAGGGGTCCCTTCCAACCCAAACCATTCCATAATTCTATGATTCTATGATTTCTGGAGCCCCTGGAGCTCCCTTGGCTGCTGCTCCAGGAGCTGTGGGCTCCTCCAACAGATGTGGTCTATGCAGAAGGGAAAAAACCCGCTCAACCTAGAGGAATACCACGGAGAGCTTTCTTTATTTAAAGCTCCAGGCTACAAAATTCTTTCTGACACGTATTGATTCAGCAGAAATTCTATAATATATAATAGTGCCACTTCGTCATTTTAGATCCAATTATTTTTGCTCCGCATCCTTGGGATTTCCCAGCTGAGCATTATGAAGTGGGCAGAGAGCACCCAGCGCTTTTTTGCTTGCTCAAAAAAAAAAATAATAAATGATGCTGCCAATGCTGGAGCAGCCGCTGAAATTCTGCAGCATCAGCTGGGCAAGAAGTCGGCTCCTGTGGCCAAAACGCTCTCCGCTCAGAGTTGGGGTTCTCCTACACATAGCGGCTCCCCTGGGTTTTCCAGTCTTTGCTGCTTTCTCCTTGCAGGGAGCTGAGCTGTGGTGTATCCCAAGTTCAGCTCCTAAGCCCAGCGCTGGAACGTCTGTGGGGTTGGACTAGATGACCTCTAGGGGTCCCTTCCAACCCAAAACATTCTATGATTCTATGATAAGATGCACCCCAGCCCCTGCAGATAGTTGGGGCCGAGGGCATGGTCCTGGCTCGGTAAGGTCGGGCGGCATCTGTCTTGCTGGAGATACCATCGTGCCCCCGAAATTTAGCTGCTCTAGCCTGGAATAGCTGCAGTGACTCCAAAACGCTGCCTGAACCTGTTCTACAACTAACCCATGTAATAAGTTTTATAAATGAATCGTTACTGATCATAGAATCATAGAATTGGTTGGGTTGGAGAAGCCCTTTAAGCTCCCCCAGCCCAACCGCCCCCCTCCCCCTGCCATCCCACCCCCAAACCCCATCCCTCAGCACCGCCTCTGCCCAGCTGTTAAATCCCCCCAGGGGTGGGGACTCGACCCCTTCCCTGGGCAGCCCCTTCCAGAGCCTGAGAACCCTAAGCCACCATTCTTCCAACGAAAAAGCCTTCACTCTTAAAATCCCAATCTCAGCTCTGCTGAGAGGGACCTGGGAGTCCTGGTGGATGACAAGCTGACCATGAGCCAGCAATGTGCCCTTGTTGCCAAGAAGGCCAATAGCACCCTGGGGTGCATCAGGAGGACTGTGGCCAGCAGGTCGAGGGAGGTTCTCCTCCCCCTCTACTCTGCCCTGGTGAGACCCCACCTGGAGCACTGTGTCCAGTTCTGGGCTCCCCAGTTCAAGAAAGATGAGGAACTCCTAGAAAGAGTCCAGAGGAGGGCAACAAGGATGATAAAGGGACTGGAGCATCTCCCCTAGGAGGAAAGGCTGAGAGAGTTGGGCTTGTTCAGCCTGAAGAAGAGAAGATTGAGAGGAGATCTAATCAACACCTACAAATATCTTAAGGGCGGAAGTCACGAGGATGGAGCCAGACTCTTTGCAGTGGTGTCCAGCGACAGGACAAGGGGCAATGGGCACAAACTGAAACATAAGAGGTTTCAGTTGAATATGAGGAAAAACTTCTTTACTCTGAGGGTGACAGAGCACTGGAACAGGCTGCCCAGGGGGGCTGTGGAGTCTCCTTCTCTGGAGATATTCAAAGCCCGCCTGGATGAAGTCCTGTGTAGCATGCTCTAGGAGAATCTGCTTGAGCAGGGGGGCTGGACTGGGTGATCTCCCAAGGTCCCTTCCAACCCTTGCCATTCTGGGATTCTGGGATTCTGTGAATTAGATTGAGAACCACCCCCCCCCACCCAGTGCAGAAGGGAGGAGTCCTGCGTGCCACCTCGCAGCCCCCAGTGAATCCATCCTCGCGCCCAAGAAGGACGGAGCGTGAGGAACATCTGGAGCCAGCAGGGGAGGCGGCGTGCCCAGCCCGGCGTGTGCTTTGTGCCGCCTTTGGAAGGGAAACCATTTCCAAGCCTCACAGCCAAATATCCCAAAAGCTAATGCTGGCCAATGCCAGGTCACCTGCACCTCCGCGTTTTCCCTGTCATCCCTCTTTTAGTCGGGTGGCACGCAAAGATAAAAAGCAAAATTGTGGCATGCAAATGAAGCGACCGTTCCCGTTAGCCTATCTATTTATTTGCCCTTAACCACGGCAATGATTATTTCCATTGCACCATCACACCTCGCTGCTGCGGGTGCGTGATTAACGTGCAGGAGCACGGGCTCGTTTGCGAGCTGTTACCGTTCGTTAGCACGCCGGGTCCTGGCTGGTGCGGAGCCAACCTTTCCTCTGCTCATTGCCATTCACCGCGCGGCACCAGCAGCACCGGGGACGCGGCCAGGAGCCGGCAGCCGCACCGCTGACGGCGAATTCCTACGGTGGCTTTGCTGGGGCTCTGAGCTGACATCAGAGCATGCGTCACCGTGGTCCTTCGCAGTTGTCCCCGGAGACAGAAGAAGTCTGGGGTGATAATTATTTAGATTCCTCTTGAGCTCCAGAGGTTTCCGAAGGATTTTTCCGTCGCTGTCCTGTGCAATCATGTTGTCATAGTGACCAGCGCGGGATGCTGGACCAGAGCCACCAGCCTGGCTCCCTTCCTCGGAGGACGAGCTGGCCGAGTGATGAAGCTGATGGTTTCCAGTAGGGTTTTGCCATGCCTGAGAAGAGAGAAACCTTAACCAAAAAAAAAAAAAAAAAAAAGGGGGAAATCTTTTTCTAAATCAGACGTGGAAATTTTGCTTAACCATGATGATCAGAGATTCAAGATTCTTCTTATTATTTTGTAGTATAAGCCACGAGAGGTAAGAAGCCTAATCGTGGGACTGGATTAAGAACTTCCCACGGTTTGAGAGGTTCTGGAGCAAAATTGGTGGTGCTGCACCAGCCAAACCTGAGCCGTGGCTCCCTCAAGCTGTTCTCTTGCATGGACTGGCCTTCCTGCATGGGTGAGCGTTTACCACCATGACAAAACATTGTCTCAGTGGGCGTAAGGCTCCGTAGCATGGTCCATAAATTATTGGACCGACTACTCCTAACCACTTGGCTGATTACCAATACGTCTCCGGATTGCGTCGCGAATTATCCGCAAACTTCCCTTATTCTCCAAGCTCAGCGCTGACGAACCCGCAGCAATTTAGCGTGGCTCCGTTACCGAAACGGTCCCACCAAAATACGCCCCCTCCCTCCTGCCCAAGCCATCCCTCGGCTGTTCTGTATCCTGAGCGGCTCCGAAAAGATTTCGGGATGTCTAAGCAGTTTTGCCGAGGGGAACATGCGCAGGACGGAGTATTTGCTGGTCTGCCAGAGCCTGGCCAAAGTTGTGCTCTGCGGAATGAAATAAATGATAAAAGGGGACTCGAATTGCTTCGAAGGGCGCGTGCGTGGCCTTTACGAGGATACAGCGTTTCGGCACCTCCCGAGAGCCCTGGTACTCCCGAACGGTGTCGGTGGATGGGAGATGCGGGCTGGAAGCCGTCCAGGGAAACACAGCCAACTCTTAAATGGCAGCTTCCTTGGCACTTGAGCCGGAGGTCTTGGGAACATCGGCGCGGGGTGGAGGACGTGGCGCTGAGCCAGCAGAGCTGGCGGGGAGCCCATGGGCAAGTCCTGCCACCAGCTCCACGCGCTGGGGCTCGATGTGCATTTTTCTGGCTGCCATTGAGAGGATGAAGCTTTGTGCCGACTGGGATAGAATAGTCTAATATTTCATTTTACAGCTATGGTAGTAACGTTTTACAGCTCCTCCACTGTCAAAATGATACGACTATAGGTTAATTAGGCAAATGCATGGAGATCATTTCTCAACCGCGTATAAAACGCTGGGAAAGAAGTTGGCATTTGTCACCGAGAAACGTGTTTCCTCCACCTCCATCCCTGTGGGCCTCCCTAACCCACCCGTCTCCCTCCGGCGCCGTCTTTCCCGGACAACTCAAGGGTGAAGAACAACCCCCACAGAGCTGGGCAGGTAATGCTCCAGTCATAGAATCACTTTGGTTGGAAAAGCCCTTTAAGATCATCGAGTCCAACCTTTAACCCAACCCTGCCATCCCACCACTAAACCCTGTCCCTCAGCACCTCATCCATCCTTCTTTTAAATCCCTCCAGGGATGGGGACTCGACCACCTCCCTGGGCAGCCCGTTCCAGAGCCGTGCTGCCAAAGTCTCCCCTGCTCACGCTTGCTACAGGGCTGACGTTGTCCGCAAGGCAAAGTATATCGTGTGGCCATCATTGCAAATACCTTGATTTTGTCACATTTTACTTTATTGAGCTGTGCACCGTGGAACGCATTGAGCACACTTTCCCATCGGCATGTTCTGTCTCACTGGGACTGTGCCATCTGCCATCAGACACCCCTGTTCAATCAGCCGGACGCTACGATTCGCCATGAAGCACCTTTTCCTCTCATCCGCAAGCCTCTCCAGCTCCTGGATCCCTGTCTTAGTGCAGGAGCATCCTTGGAAGAGCCATCACTTGAGCTCAGCTCCTGTTTTACTCGTGGTCCAGTTCTGCGCTTTTGGGGAGCTCGCCCTGTTTCTGGGCTGCCAGGTTTGGCTTTTGCTTATCCTGTGCTTTCTGGAATATGTTAAAAACACCTCCTGAAATGATGAGCAGGCCCTCTAGGAAGAGGGCCCCTTCCTTTTCCAGACCCTGGATCACCACAGGCTCCCAGTTTTAGTGGTGCCAGAGAGCTGAGGGCTTGCGCTTTCAACCCCTGGGACTCCATAAAACCCCAGGGCTTGACCTTCAAGCATCCCAGTCGATACTCACCATCTCCTTGGATCTGGATCACACAGACAATACATAAAATATCCCAAACCTCTAAAGGATGTTTATCTTAAAGAAATTAGGGAAGGCAAAGCAGCTACTTCAGTGTTTTTCTGCTACTAGGCAGACGTGAATCCTTACTGAATGATGTTTGCGTGGATCCAGTAGGACTATTTATATCAGCTGCCCTTTGTCGAGTTGACTTAGTGTTATAAATAACTACTCTTAATATGCAGTCGGTGTGCAAGTGGCTTGTATAATGATCCAGGAACAATCACAAACTAATTTCTCCCTAATAATTCCTAAGATAGTTGAATAAAAAGACGACTGTATTTGCATATCTCCCCAGAAGGGAGTAATCTCCCGGAAAAATATTCTGCATTCGTCAATGACTTTAGCACAGTCACTTTCTCAAGAAGTTATGCTGATACATGTGGAAGATTTCATTTTCCTTTAAAAAAAAAAAAAAGAAGTAAGCGCAATAAGCCACAGAACAGTCCAAATGACTGCAGAGAGATCCACCGCCCCGAGTCGCTGATGGCAGGATCCATTCAAATAAATCACGCTTTGTTAGGAACAAAAATTAGGCAAGTTATAATCAGACGTAGCTATAGCTTAGTCTGCAATTAAAAAATAGCAGTCAGGATTTAATTAGCATATGCATGCATGGTGCTACACGCAGCTTGCACGCGTTTAGGACTCGCTGTACTTAGCTCCTGTAAAAATAAGCACCTTTGGAATGCCCAAGATAGCTCAAATACAACTCAAAATCTCACGTACCGTTTAAAATTTGCAGGGTAGCAGAGAAGCAGCATTGCCCCACCTGGCTGAGCACCCCGGGCACGAGCCCCGGCTTCCACCACGCCGGTGGAGAAGGTGCCCACCCCATAGCGGCACGGGGCCAAGAGGTCCCGTGTACCCACACAAGCAGCAAGGCGTGAAAATAATGCAATAAGCTCCAGGCCACCCATCCCAAAGCGCGGAGTTTTTTTCAGTTTCCATTTCTAGACTACTTAATTTTGTATTTAATGAGGGGGGGGATCTGGAAAAAAGATGTCCCCACCTGCGGCGGGTGCCCGGTGCCACTGCCCCACAAGCTGTGCGTGGCCCTGTCGCAAGGTATCTGGGGTGTGTGATGAAGATGACATCTGAGGTGCGTGGCAAAGATGACATCCCATGGTTCCTCCTTGGCAAGCAAGGCAAACCCCAGTGCGAGCACAAAGCGTTGAATATTTCAGCAGTGGGGACGCGACGCCTTTGCCAAAACCCCTGAGTTCTTAATTGTCGGCTTTGCAAGTCCTATCTCTCCGAATAACGCCATCAAGCTATGCTTTAGACCAGCTTTTTAGTCAAAGGTGCATATAAATATTCTCACGTCCATGAAGCACACCATTAACTGAAAAAAATCATGAGAAAGACTCTCTTGAATGAAGCCTACGGTGTGGCCTGTGAATCTTTAATACGCATTTCTGCAGCCCTGTTCAACCCTCAGCAAATTCATATTCTCTTTGACAGAGTAGACATTTTCATAAAGTATTTATAGCAGCCAAGCAAAATAACCAAATTTCTGGAGCCCTTAATTCACCAACAAGGCTTTTAAAGTAATGGCTTTTTAACTGAGATTTTTCAGGAGCCTGTTCCAAAATCCCAGTCTTCCTTATTTACACTATAAACAGTAAAGAGATCAAATAATAAAATGGAATTGTAATTAAACTGGTTCTTCCAGTGAAGAATACCTGCATCTATAACACCATGTGTGTAAATTCCGACTGTTCTGTGCAGCTCAATTATTTACAAGCAAGGAGGGTAACTGAGTACTGGGAAGGGCCGAGGCAGGAGGAAAGAGCAACCCCAAACGCACTCTTCTGCGGCTGAAACGCAGCCAATCCTCTGGGCACGTCCCCAGCACGGTGAGAAGAGCTTGTTCTTGAGAGAAAACCCCTTTGATCCATCAGCTGATAAAAATCACTGCATGCCACAACTGACAGCCTTCTACTACACGGGTATTTTTTCTACAGCTACATTACTTTTGATAAGCCAGTAATGTTTAAGTGGAAGAAAGCACTAAAATAAGACACTATTCATCTATACTCCTTGTTATCAAACATGATTTCCGTTTGTTCATAGTGGAACAGCTCCCTTTGTGCTTCCAAATGCAGATTTTGGAGTGGAAATGGCAACGAAAGCCAATGTTCAAACTCCTTTTTGCTGTCGTGGTTCCTCTGCCTTGCCTACACCTTTGCATGGCAGGTTGGCTCTTCATTTCAGCCCAGCACCACCGCCCGTTTCCACCAAGCACCAGTTCCAGATGCTGGTTTCAAGGGGTCACATCCCTCCTCATCTTCCACCAAACCCACTTCATCCCAACCCAAAGCTAGGATCAAATATCATTCATTGTCTCTACACAGACTTCTGCAAATGCCAATGCAGAATGGTTTCGGTGGTTTGGCTTTCTGTTTTGCTTTGGTTTGTTGGTGGTTTTTTTTTTTTCTCTTTCCTGCCCTAAAGGTCTTTTTTATTTTTAATTTTTATTTTTATTAGCCAGCTTTGGCTTTATCAATGGTAGGGTCATGTGTGTCACTTGGGCTCCTCGTTCGATAGTCCTTCAACTTGGATGGAGAGATGCTTTTGGAAAAAGAAGCTGCTTTGCAATGAGCTATATTCCTTCTTCCCACTAAAAGGAAAGGAGTCCTGTAAAGTTAACAGTAGGGCTTGTATTCAAGGAAACGTTCTTCCACAGGCTCTAACTTTCAAAAGTCCTTAGAAGGTTCATTGCAGCACACTGGAGGACGCCTGTTCCCCGACTCTTGGAGGAAAGTCTTTGCCTCCCTGGTAAAGGTGAATTATTTCACCTTTCTCCAGTATTCGGTGGCAGTGCCAGCTGGGGGCACGGCTTCGTGAGTCCTCTTTGGAGCCACGTAGTACAAAAAAGTATGGAGAGCTTCTTCCATGAAAGACTAACTCATATGCTAATGACTCATTAGCGCAGGGGGGCATTACAGAGCTAGTCCTGTAGCCATGGTGAACGTTTTTCACCAGGTCTATGTTATTTTTCACCTCTTGCTGGTTGCATTACGGAATGTTTAATTGAATACATGCCCGTCTAGGCCAGACTCTACGTTTCAAGCCAGCTGCTGTGCAACATCCACAAACGCAGCCCCCTTTGGCATTTAGAAGTCATTAACCCCGGCTTGTACTTTTCTACGACTCAAAGGCTGTTATCTCCGTGCCTCAAAAGGATGTCCCAATATCGACAGCACAGATTTGTTTTGCTTTCTGATGAGAATGACCGTAATGGAGTATTTAGGGGCTGGTCCAGACTGCAGAAGCCACACGTGAGAGACGACAACTGCTTCTGGTGGTGTGAATTTTTGCCATCTTCCTCCCAGCCTGAGCTCCAGCTGAAGGCCAGGGTGCAGCTGGTTTGTCTCTAGCACTGATTTCCTACAGCTCCCAAACCCTCCTTTTCTTTCATGGGGATCTCAAGCTTCAGCTGATCTTCCAGATCAGGATGTGTTCAGTAATCCTTAAATAATCTGCTTTCATTAGGGGTTCGCTCTTCAACGTCTTTTATTCAAGCATTTCAAAGGCCTTTAATTAAGCCTCATAACCCTCCTAAGCTGGTAGCAGTATCCCTATTTTACACAGCCTTCACCGAACCGCAGGAGGTTAAGAGGCCCAAAAAAATAAATAATAGGTCTTGCAAACCTGTATCGATTTCTCTAACTATTTATTCCTCCACTGAGGGCATGAAACAGCCTCGAGGTAACAACCGCAAGCTGGGACCAGGCATACAAGTTGGTTTTGTTCTGGTTTTGCTTGGATGCTTCCTGAAACGCCCGGCCCTGGAGCTGCCGCCCTTGGTCCGCTCTCTTGGTACCCCACTATTGGGAATAATTAGCTTTTTCATTAGCAGACTCAGACAAGATTCTCCATCTTACGGGTGATTTTATTTCCTTTCACTTGGTGGAAAAGTCCTGTTGGTTGGAGGACAAGACCCTTGGGGACACTCATGGAGGACCAGGGCTGCTCCTTGACCCTTCCTTCTTGGTGGTGACCGAGTCCTATTTTTGTCCCTCAGAATACCACAAATATTTCAGGCTTCTGACCAATGGGCTCTGTCTGCTATAAGCTTATAAGCCGCAGGGTTACAATTTGCTGCCATTAAAGTTGTTGGGTTTAACCGTGATTCCAGCAGCAGGAAGATGAAAATCCAACAAACGTAAAAGCCTCTGCCCAAGCATCTGCATTTTATAAGTCACTTGATATGTTTCATTTTAAATTACTCCAATAAATGTGGCTTGCTGGTCAATTTAGCAATATAAGTGCTTCTGATGAGCGCTCGGCCCAAGACAAATAAGCAGGTTTCAGCAATCTGACTCTTAGTGTTTCATAGAAATTATTAAAAAATCATAAGTGAGTGTTTGCTTCCCACTAATTACCAGTTTACGGTCACGTTCCCATTGCTTCCTTGAGGAGTTTCACCATTCAGACCTCTAAAAATATACAACTTCGAGAAGACGTTTGCTGTGAATGATTGGAAGCAGGCATCTATTCAAAAAAAAATAAAGAATATGGGGAAATGCAAGCAATATCCCTGAGTTTCTCTGGGTTTTATGGGCAGCAGCTGACTGGGCTGCCATCGTCACTGAAATACGCTGCCTGTGGGCAAAGATTTCCATTACCAGTGCAGAGAATGAGATAAAAAATTGGTCCTTCGTACAGCGTTCAGCAGGGGGAATTAATTGGGGATAGATTCAGAAGTAATCTAACTCCTTTTAAGTGTACAGTGATAAAATGATGATGGATGGGATGGAGCAGGAGAAATTCCAGCCTGGCTGGACACGAAATGAGCTCTGCGTGCGGGAGCAGCCAGCCTGCCCCCAGACTCCCCCAGGTATTTCCCAACATGGGGAGTTTGGGTCATTTTTTGTTTAACTGTTGGCAGTGGCCCTTCTCGCTCCGTCCCAGCAGCATCGATGCTCCGGCAGCACCGCAGGGAGCAGGGGTGGAGGGGCTGAAGCTGCAGCCTCCTGCCTTCGTCTTCTCCGACAAAACTATTTAAAGCATGGCAATGGTAATTATTTATAAACCGCCGTTATAAGCTGCATCTTTGGTTCCATCTACACAATTTTCCCTGCCTCTGACAGACGATCCAATTAACGCTGGTATGGCACTAGACCATCCTGGCCCTACCCGTAATCCTTATGGAAAAATTGGTGCCATCTACTGCTATTTTTTCAGCATGGCATCCCTGACTGCTGTCAGGGGATGGATTACTTCAGAGGATTATTGCCGAGTGCCTGCTCCCCAGTTTCAGCCTATTCCCTCTCTTTCCTCTTTGCCACGCAGCTTTGCTGACCCTGAGATCCTCTAATTGGGGAGTCCCCAATTAATGGTGTCCTCGTTGCTTCTCCCAAGCCACCCAGGGCCATGGCTTCAACCACCCTGAAATATTCCCTTTAATACCCACTTTTGGTCCAATTATTTATCAAGAAACTCGGCAGGCAGAGAAGCATCCCTGCCGATGGTGACAAATGGAGCAGACACCAGCGGGATGCCGGCAGGTCGGATGCACACCGCCTGTCTCCAGGTCCAGGATGGATGCCTGGATCTGCACAAGCATTTGAAACCTGGGGATTGAAAGTAGATTAAAAGCAGGTAATAAAGTCCTACCGCAGAGCTTAATATTCCCATTGCCAATTTTTGAGGTGTTGCTACAAAACAACCTTTTTGAATTCTGTTATTCAGTAATGCTGAAGGTTCAAGACCAACCAGGCACACGGTGGAGAGCCAGACCAGGATGACAGCCCAGTATCTGAATGCTGGAGCTTGCTTTTTGCCTTGGCTTGTGCAGCCTTGGCTGCTGAAAGCAAGGTATTTCTTATGAGCTAAAATAAAAAAAAATTAAAAAAAAATAAAATGAAGCTTCTTGTCAGCTCCTGTGGGAAATAGTGGTGGAAATGATGCATTCATGTGCATTTGTAACGTGCTGGAATATAGCAAAGCGGTGCTGAAGCAAAGGAGGTTGCCAGCGCAATAACTCTGCAGCAAACCTTTCCCAAATTTTCCTGTGAAAGCTCCCTAATTCCCCGAGCCCTCTGGATACCCGTGGCAGTAGTAGCAAAAGGAATCCCGACTCCTGTATGTTGTCTGACTGATATTTCTTCTTTTTATCCAGGTGTTTGTTGTATCTTGGGGCATCATCAACGCCCAAAGTCTAACGGCTAAGGGTGCATAGCCTGGGCTGCGCCAGGACGCAGGACCATGATGCATGGATAAAGGAAAACCTTTTAAAAATTCATTTTTTACCAGCTCTTGAGAAAAACACATTAAGATAAGAGCTCAGCCCCTGCATGACTCCTACAGCCTTGGTGGCTTTGGATGCTGCTCTATGCTATGTGAGCAAAAAGAGTTGTTTTCAGTTTTGACGTGTATTTCTGCCTTTTGAATTGTACATGAAAATACAGAATATCAACTTACCTTTTGTGAGCAAAGAAGTGGTTTGCAGCTATAGGTAATAAAAATGCTTCAGACAGAGCTAACTGCCTCTCTCCAGAGACAACGGAGTCATTGCAACCCTCTAACTTTATAGATTCTTATTTTCATTATTTTTTTATTTAAAGAAAGAATAACCCCCCCCATACACACTTCAGCGGTTCAGCACACTCGCCCGTACATAGCGCAGAAGCAAAGCCCCAGGGAGGTCTATTTTAAGAAATCAATTTAATTTGGCAGCACAACTCCCCTCCCCAGCCTTCCCAAAAACCTGCCCAGAATTCTCCATTTCAGGCAGGACTCTGCAGCTATGGGTGATGCTGGGCAGATGATGTTCTGATGCCGATGTGTTGTATGCATAGTCCATAGTCCATAGTCTCATCACCACGTACAAATATCTCAAGGGTGGGGGTCACCAGGATGGAAGCAGTCTCTTTGCAGTGGTGTCCAGTGACAGGACAAGGGGCCATGGGCACAACCTGAAGCAGAAGAGGTTCCAGTTGAACGTGAGGAAGAACTTCTTGACTTGGAGGGTGCCCGAGCCCTGGCCCAGGCTGCCCAGGGGGGCTGTGGAGTCTCCTTCTCTGGAGATATTCAACCCCCAGCTGGACAAAGTCCTGTGTAACATGCTCTACGAGAACCTGCTTTAGCAGGGGGGTTGGACTGGGTGATCTCCCGAGGTCCCTTCCAACCCTTGCCATTCTGGGATTCTGTGACAACCCACCGAGCAGGTAATCCTTCACCTTCAACGGTGAAGCGATCGGAAGCATCGGTGGTTTCTGTGCTTCCTCCAGGGAGGGTTTGAGCCCTCTTGATGGCATGGAAGCCATGCTGCTGATTTCCTTCAGTCCCATGTGCCATTTGAGCTCTCCTGGATGAGCCGCAGGATGCGATGCGCATCGGGGATGCCCTACAGCCCTGCATCCCTCCTGGCAGCCCCCGCTGCTGCCTGGCTCAGTGAACACCTTTTCTCCTGCCCTGATAGGCTTAATATTCATTTTTATTTTTATTTTCCTGGCGAGGCCTCAGGCGCTGCTAGAAGATGGGCTTTGCCTGGGCATCCTGGCGTTTGTCCATCTGCTAATGTCAGCGTAGTGTAAGGGACTTCCCAAATGTTTGCCCGACATGGGAGACCTCAGGACCTGGATCTCTTGGCAAGGGATGAACAAAATTATTTTCTACTACTAAGAGGAATCACTTGTGCACTTTAAGTCAGCCTCTAAGCTCGTTTAATGGGCTGCGATGGGCTCTGCTTGCGGGAAGTGAGCAGGATCAAACCCCTTCTCCTCCCAGTCCTCAAGCGGAGGCGATCGGCACTGAATGCGTTGATCGGGTTTGACATTTGATAGGCACGGAGATGGTAGGAATTTGATAGTACTCTATCAAATAGGAAATCATTTCAAATCTAACAGGTTGCAGGGAGCTCCTTCCTCTGCGATACGTTTCCTTCAGGCGCGTGTTTTCGTTGGCCGTTGTATGCGTTGTTTCCTTCCAGCAAACTATCCGAGCAGCATGCTTTCCGACGCGGAATTTATTTGCCCTTTCACGAACAAAGTTACTCTATTGTATTCAGTGAGGGGTTTCAGAAAAAGGGCATTTGCTCCAATTACCATCATCCTCGGTTTTCCCTTTTTCAGTGCAGTTTCCAGGCACTAGATCGTGGCTTCTTTCCAGCGCTAACATAAAGGGGCGCGTTGCCCATGGTGTAAATCCCAGCTCAACCCCTGCCCTTCTGCAGAAGCAGAAAAGCCCAAGCGCCCAGGCTCTCCAGAAACCACCGCCCTGGCACCGATGGGTTTTCTTCAGACCCTGCAAAAGGCAAGCTCTTGCCCCATTTTTTCCTGATAAAACCCCTATTTTCCAAAGAACATGTGTTTAACTGGGAGGAGCTTGAGCGGTTTTGCTCCCACCGCCCTGTGCTGAGGCTGTGCCCCCCACCCTGGCAACCACATTTGGCTGCCCCCCCCAGTTTCTGGTGTTAAATGCCCCCTGATAAAGCTCATGCCACGAGGGCATCCCCGACGCTGAGGTTTGTGTTCACTGACGCACGACAGTGCCAGCAGCACCGGCTGCCAAATGGACCACGAGCTTCCCAGGGCCAAGCGGGGTCGCGAGTGTGAAATTAGGAAGGACCAGCCCATAGCCTCCAACTATTGCCAGTGACCCTGCTTCTGAAGGGTGTAAAAAAGCATCTACCATCAGCAAAACCAACCTTTTCCTTTTCCTTTTGCCTGCCTAAAACGTAACGGTTCCTAAATCATTTTAAAATACAGTTTCGAGGGGAAAAAAGATTTCCTCCTAAGCAAAGACTTGGACCAGCACAATTCTGAGTAGATTTTTATGGCCAAGCTATAAAGTGCCGGTAATGGAAATGCTGACAAATCCTTTAGCCACGATGGTCCCGGGTGGCCCCTCTGATAATAAATTGCTTGAAATGAGGAGTAAACAGGACTTTCTGATTCACCAGGGCTATGTGCAACAGAGTGGGAAAACCAAGTTGGATTTTCAGCGCTGTCTTGTGTTGTTTTCCCAGCTTCTGTTTCGACCTGATGGCTGGGATGTTTTAAATTAGTGTTGGGTGTGCGTTAAGATTTTATACTGCGAATATTTCAACATATATGAATCTTTAATACACCGCTGCTCAGCACAGCTCAGGAAATTTGAAAATTATCATGTAGCGACAATACAGCTTTCATGAAAACATTGTTATATGATGTACCAGCAAAATAACAAGCTTAAATTTGTCATAGTACTGGCTGCATGCTTGCAATCAATTTAGCTTTGTACAAATGCAAAAATGTTCCCCTTGGGAATGTGCTAGATATCAGATTTTTCCAGTGCCTATGGAACACTATAAAGGGATCAAAAGCGACCCAAACCAGCATGCATATGGATGTTTGGCTGCCCAGTCTATTAAAATGTTCCCAATTTCAAAGACTTTTGGCCAAACAAGTAAAAATGCTTCAATACCCTCAGCACAAACTGGAAAAAAAATGGGGATCATCCAGTTTGGGAGCGGTGAATTCACAGGTTCCCCGGGTAGAGTCCGGCAAAGCCAGGCACCGGCGCTCAGCCGCAAGCATCTCAGCTGCACAGCATATGCTAATGAGGTTCATTATTTAATAATCAACAGCAACATTTCATTAGTGCAACCATTGCTACGCATAAAATGCTTTAATTACACCGAAGGCTGGTGGAAATAAGTCGGTTTGGGGTGAAGTTGAGTGGGAGGCTCAGCTCTCATCTGAGCACTGAAACGTGGCCGTCGGCAAAGGCAGAGTCGGGGTTTTGCCTTTGGTGCCTTCGCTCACAGGTTAATTACGCACTGAAACCGCTTCGGTTTGGGTTTTAATTGGCAGAGGGGGGGGGAATTCTCAATTTCCCCTTGGTTGTGCCCACAAGAAGTTGTTGCTGCTGTTGGGTGAGGAAGGGTCGTCGGTCATCGGTCATCGGTCATTGGTCATCAGTCATCAGTCATCGGTCATCGGTCATTGGTCATCAGTCATCGGTCATTGATCATCGGTCATCGGTGGCTGGCTCCAGCGTGCAAGGTGACGGCAGAAAGCCCCTCGCTGTGCAACCGTGGGCCCTCTGAGATGGTGCAGAGGAGCTGGAGTTTGGAGGAAAAGACTGAAGATTTTTAGTGCACAAAACGTCAAGACCGACGTTTCACCTGGATTTTCAGGATATCGCCGCCATCGCCAGCTATTTCCTGCCTTACTCTTGATTAAACCACCCAGATAATTAGCAAAGGTGCATGCAAAAAAAAGCAAAAGTAGTTGCAGTCGCAGCCATGGTTTTAACACAGGCTGGGTGACCACAATCCCTGGGTCCTTCTCCAGTTGACCACCAGCTGCTGTAGACCGAGGCTGGCCCCGACCCCCTCCGGTCAAGGCAGTGGGCCTGCACGGTGAATTCATGAGCCAGGGCTTCAGCCCCGTCATCCCCTTGCATCCTGTGTGCCAGAGCGTGCAGCCTCCTTGCAAACCATCCACGTTACCCCCAGTTCCTTCCTCTTCCCCAGCACTTTTTCTCCTCCAAAACACACCTTCAGACCTGCCCCTGCTTTTGGCCAGGTTTTCCTTGCCATCTGCAGGGCACGGGGCTGGCTGTGGACGTCCCTGCGGCCACGCTGAGCCAGGAGGAGGCATGGCTCCAGCCTTCATCTCCTCCAGCATCCCTTGCCCATCCAGTCGCTCCCCACCCTCCAGCTCAGGAGGTATCTAAGCGAGGGATTTGTAGCGTTCCGGAGCGGTCCATCTGCCACGGCTGTGCCAGGAGGAGCATGTGTGAATCCACACGTAAATAATACCCCGTGTCATCACCGGTGGAGACATCAGTCCTCGGTAGCCATGCAGCAGATGGGCTGGAGGACACTCATCAGCATCCTCGGTGTTGCCAAGCGGCTAAGTGGCTGCATGTGTTGTCACTACACAGCAGCGTAATTTTGGGAGACCGCACGCTGCCGGCTGAAAAAGCCATGAATCGGTCGAACAGGAGGGAAATTACAGCTCATGGTTTATCCCTGGCTGGATAAATTGAGGCAGGAGGTGAATCCCAGAATGGAGCCCACCAGAAACCACCGCTTGGCTTTTCCTTCACTCCAAAGCCTGTGCTTGTCCCTCCGCCTGCCCCCAAATCGGCTGCCCCCAAACCCAAGAAGGATGCTTTAGAGCACAAGGGTGAAAAGCATCTTCCAGCTGTGCCAATGTTAGATTCACACAGGAATCTTTCGAAAACGTTTTTATCAGTTGATCAAATCTTTCATGGTTAATTTTATTCATTACGTCGCTTTTCTCGGTGTTTTGAAATCGCTGGGTTCTTTTATTTTAGCCTTTTCTAAATGAGAAGTAACCATTCAAAGAAAACAAACCCGCCCCCAAACCAACCAAACCCACATTTTGCAGAACCATAGATGTGAAAAACCAGATCACGATGAAAACACTTGAAAGAAACTGAATTTTTTAATGTTCTGGTACGGGGCAGGGACATTTCAAGACCTTAAAGAGGTTTGTGGAAGGAGAAAATTAGCACCTGCCCAGCTCCCTGATGATGCGGGTGTCTGGAAATGGGGGATGTGGTGAGAAATGTCTATGAGAGCCATGGCCCAGCGTGTTGGGTCCAAGGGTACCACCCAGCTGTGTGGCACCCAGGTCCATGGGTTTGTATAATACCTGCCACGTGCCCAGGAACCCACGGCTTTGCTGGTGGATGCAAGAAGAGGTCCCACCAGCTCTTCTGGTTCCTGCCTGGATGGAGAGTGGGGAGGACAGGGATTGCTCATCATTGTTGCATGCCCATTAATTATAAAAAGCTTTTGACGTCCAGGCTGCGTGTCCTGGCACGAAGATGTGCTGGGCTGTGTGACTTGGTGGATGCCACCGCGGGTGGCCATGCCGGGAGCGGAGAGGCAGCACCATCCACCTTCTGCTCCTCCAGCGCGGGAGGGGAGGTGTGGCTGCTAAAACCATCCCAAAAATGGGAATTTACACATCCCAGCCGGCCACGCTTGCCCGTCCGCCCCCTGCTTGGCTGCAGGACGGGATCTGCAGAGCAGAAGGGAGCTCAAAATATGAGGCTGGGTCTGGGTCCATTTTGCCTCTGAGAAAATAGCGCACGTAGCCTGAATTTCTTCGATGCCTCCCCTGCTCTCATGGTTGCATTCAGCTGCCCAGGTCGATTGATAAAGGGGCATAAATGAAGAAAAAATCTGTCCTTTCCTTACTAATTCTGTTGTCGGTTGCCACACACGTCGCAAAAAGCATTAAAATAAATTATAAATGTCTGGCTTTATAACAAATTCGTATTTTTGCAAGTTTGAAAACTTCAGTTTCTTGTGGAACACATTTTCTTCCTGGAACTTTGTGCTTGCTGCCTTTATTCATCAGAAATGTTTTAGTCTTAATTTAACATTATTCTCTGGCTGCTTTATGGATGAGAAACACATCGCTCGCTCCCCTGCTTGCATCTGCCGCGAGAACAAAAAGGCGAAGTTCTGCACCTGGCCCTGCTTCCCACCCAGCTGAACCAAAGCTCGATTCAACCGCCGCTAAACAAAGTGCAAGCAATGACTCAGTATGGAAATCAGACTTATTTCTTTTTAACGCTATTATGCGACAGCACAAGAGAGCGGGCACGCTTTCTTGTACGACGGTAAAAATATATATATATATATATATATATGTATATGGTGGGCCTGTTTCAAAGACTTCTTCCAATGCTTTCTCGACAACTCTGAGACAAAAGGAAAAAATACTGTATTTCTCTCCTGCGCATCTGTTCTACGCGCTATTTCCATTCTTTAAACTTCAACTAGGCATGGTCAAAATACAAGAAAATGGAGCGAAAGTAGAGGAAAAGTCTCAAGGCCCAGGCTACTGCCAACCCGTGCTTGAATTTTCCCGCTATCCACCAAACTTTTAATAGAAACTTGTTTGCTAGACCCTCAGAGGGGTGGCTGCCCCAGAGACTGCGAAGTCTCCATCCCTGAAGGTTGTCCTGACACAGGAAGAGCAGAAGAAGCTAAAAAGTAGGTGGATACAGCAAACAGATCTGAGCGAGGCATGGTGTAAGGTGCTTCAGTGCTTTTGCATCTTCATTTGCCTCTGCTATGGAGTTTTCAAAGGAAAACAACCCTACTTTAGAAAAAATTGTAAGGGGGAGAGAGACATTACTGGAAAAGAAATTGATTGTGAGCGAAGATAAGGCAGGACACAAGTAGGGAAGACAGCAAGGAGAAGAGAGGACAGGTAAGGAGCATCTACAGGGGGATGTTTGTGGCGTAGGTGAGAAGCCAGCAGAAGAACAGAGTGGGTCCCACTATTTCTGAGGAAACCCAAGTGCCAGGGGTGGGTAAAGGCTGAGCCCAGAGGACCACGCGGCTCCCCAGAGCCTGATGCAAAAGTAGCAGAGATGCTCAGGGGCCCTCCCTGCTCCGTCTGAGTCGACGTGCTTTGAAGAAGCAGCTGGTGGGAGATCAGCTTGCCACGTCTCTTCATCAGGCTGCTTTCACTAGAAGGGTAAGCGTCGGGCTCCGCTGCTTCGGCCCTCCTCCAGGTGAGACCTTCAGCGATGGAGAGGCGAAGCACCACGCTTCTGTTCTGATTAACTTCAACCATGTGTGTCAGGCCACGTTTAATATCTGCATTTTGCCTTAACCATTTGTAGCTTCTCCTTGACCTTAGCCTCATGAGGGAACTTTCTCTTGTTTTCTGGGAGTCCTAACGGCTGTTAGGAAAGGCTGAGGGAGCTGGGCTTGTTCAGCCTGGAGAAGAGAAGACTGAGAGGGGACCTCATCAACACCTACAAATATCTTAAGGGTGGAAGTCACGAGGACAGAGCCAGACTCTTTGCAGTGGTGTCCAGCGACAGGACAAGGGGCAATGGGCACAAGCTGAAACATAAGAGGTTTCAGTTGAATATGAGGAAAAACTTCTTGACTTTGAGGGTGACGGAGCACTGGAACAGGCTGCCCAGGGGGGCTGTGGAGTCTCCTTCTCTGGAGATATTCAACCCCCGCCTGGACAAAGTCCTGTGGAACATGCTCTAGGAGAACCTGCTTGAGCAGGGGGGTTGGACTGGGTGATCTCCCGAGGTCCCTTCCAACCCTTGCCATGCTGGGATTCTGTGATTCTGTGTTATGCCCACGGGCTATGTAGGGTTCCAGTAGGAAGCACAGCTACATGTGCCGCATGTCCACTACCTGTGACATGAAGATGGGTGCCACCGATCGAAGCAGTGCTGCTGGAAACGCTTCAGCTCTGAGGATGCTGGGGCAAGAACTACGAAAGCTTTGCAAAGCTGTGGAAACTTCGGTAGCAAACTTGCTAATATCTGCTGTCCATCTTAACCAACCTGGGCTCCTTCCTCACTCGGGTTTATGTATTCACTTTCGACGGAAGTTTGGTTTTCGAGTCTTTTATCTGTTCCCTGTCTTCAAAAAAATTCCATTTTGTTACCGTGAATGAACCTAATACATCCCCAGCCGCAGTAAACACAGCAATTTTTCGGACTGCATAATACAGCTATTTAAAAAGTACTAATTGCTTCTTTTGGAAAAAGTGCCTGAATGTTCCTGTTCCAGCACAGAACGAGCAGCATATGTACGCTGCTATCAAGATTGTTTATCTTCCCTGCTCCTCTATTCTTAATATTCTCCACTTCAGTTATTCTGGAGCCTGGCAGGCTCTATATAAAAAAAAAAATGGGCAAATGGTTTAAAAAGCGGCCCTTTCAGAGTGGAGCTGAGTGTCAAAGCGCAAGCAAAGTAGGCTTTTTACTGAAGAGCTCCACCATCCTAGTGTGGAAAGCCATGGAGAGCCTTCCAGCTTGCTGCCCGTGCCGCCAGGTCACCTCCATCCCCCAGAGAGGCACCGCCCCCGTTATTTCTCTTCCCATTTGCACAACATCAGACTTAAATGCAGAAATCTTCACCTTCTGAAGAATATAGCTTGAAGGTAAAAAGGGTGGTGAAGGTCTAAGGACCTGGCTTTGCTGAGCCCTACACCGTGCCGTCCCAGCACCCACCAGAGGAGAAAGAGGATTCCTTTTGGAAATCACTCTGCCAGTTTTCCAACTTCGTGTTTGATTCACATCTCATAAGCTCTTAACTGCCTCTCAGATGTTAAATACAAGGAAAAAGTGTTCTTTGTGGCCCACCGAACGATGCGCTTTGCTTTACGGTATTGACTGCTCCTGTTTTGTTGCTTTCTGCCCACAGTTTCATCTGAAAGCCACCAAGAGAAGTTCACTAGCCATCAGCCAGTGCCTCCAAAGCTTCCTGTGGGACTCAGGTTTATTGCTGTCCTAATATTTCAGAATACCCGGCAAAGACAAAGAACGGGTTGTCTACAAACAGTGATGAGCAAACCCGAGGAAGGTTGCGAGGAGAAATAAGCCGGGAAGTGAAGCACTGGATCTGAATTCTGTTCAGCACAGGCAAGGAACCCGGGCAGAAATGGGGAGATGCTTTGGAAAGGATAATTTCCAGGAGGCTGGAAGGCAGCGGGTGCCTGGTCCCGCATCCCCTCGAGCTGGGAGCCTCAGCATGCGGCCGATGCCATGGGCTGGGGCCATTTCGGGGGGAGCAGGGATGCACCCCGCCGGCAACCAGCTGTGCCAGAGGTGATGCTTGCCATGCTCCATCAAGAAGCATCCGCACGCTGGGACAGGACACGGGGGCTCCAGGTTGCCCAAAAGTTTGTGCACCTGAAGGTCAGGGAATGGGGACACAATTTTCAAAAGGAAATTCATAGTCCTTTTTTTTTTTTCCCCCGCCACTATTAATCCAAGCTGAAAAATTACTTATTTAGAGCGAGTGAAAGGTTTTACTTAAGACTTCCATTATTAATGGGAATTTTGTAGTGGTTGGCTGCCCTGGCCGCATCTGGATTGACAAAACTACTAAACCGAGACCCATTTTCAGAGAACCAGACATTGATCCCAATCCCAAAGCCCGGAGGGGCTGCTTTGTCATGAAAAGCCAAATGAAAAACCTACCTGTGAAGTTAGGATTGCACCAAAACTTTCATTTAGGGGCCATTTAAAGCCTCGGTTAATACTGCACGCTCAAAAATACTGCTTAAAGGCAGCTCTGTGCCCTGTTCCAAAGGAAAGCCACGGCCTTGCCGTTGCGTGTGCATCCCACCACGGCCACCGTCCCGTCCCACGCCTGACTCACTCCCGAGCCTCCACGGGCCCCGGTAATGCAGGTCACTGGTGACAATATCAGACCGTCCTCCGGATCTGTCTTGAAGCTTTAGAAACAGCAGCTAAGAACCCAACCATCCCATGGAGAAGCTATCATCTACTCATCTCATCGTCTTATGCCAATGTGAGGTCCTGGCAGACCGCGACGTGTATCCGTCCTTTCCATTCAGAAGGGGCGTGATGGGAGAGTTGTGACTACAATAAATGGTCACGAATCCCTTTTCTCGCTCTCCCCTCATGAGGACTTTGCCCTCCCGGCCGAGCAGCGCCCATAAATCAGCTCCGCTGAAGAACTACTTAGGTCTCTGCTCGGAAATCAAAAAGATTTGTGCAAACAAAGGCTTCAAGCTCTGGTAAACAGGAATTCCCAGGCTGAGCCACCCATCGCGCTCTTCACGTGATGGTTTGATCCAGCCTGAGCCAAGCAGGGCAGCCGGGCCCTCCTTGATTGCTGCCTCCCCCCCCCCCACTGCATCGCCCGGTGGAAATCCCAGATTTGATTTATCCCCCTGGTTTTACAAAGGAGCAGAAGGATTGGAACAGGCTGTTAACATGCGTATTTATGCCTTGAACTATTGCCCGTGGGAGCAACCTTCTTGTTATCGTCGGCAACACCCTTTTAGGTGGAGAGCCGCAAAATAAGGAATTTTAAATGTACACGTTGCTGTGAAAAGTATGGATGGAGTAACTTGAACAGAAGCCACTGCCCTCAGTATTAAAAAAAATAAAAAATCTAGGCAGCCCACTCACTGTTAATGTGAGATTTTAGAGTTTCACCTTACCTTGAACCAAAAATAAGTCTTGCCGTAAATTCAAGACTCGTTTTTACTGTTACTGCTTAAAACTAATCGGTGGCACAGCTGGTTCAAGACAGCGTGGGAAATTAAGGTAAAAATTGTGTGTTCATTAGTGACCAGTTTGAAAGATTTCAGTTCATCATTTATGTCGGTGGAGTTGCGGAGATATTTTTTTCCCTAAGAATTAGAAAAATGGGTGTTCTTGACACAGTCCCGCTCAAGAAAATGGTAAAAAAATGTGCTTTGCATGCCCAGATCAACCCGCAAAATAAAAGGAAATGTTCAACGTGGAGGAAAACAGGAATAAAGAGAAATACCCCTATTGCGATTTTGGAATAAGTAATAAATGGATTTACCGGGGAGCTCAGGAAGCACCAAGCATCTCCCCCAGGGAACAGTCATACCCAAACCATGGAGATGGACACGATTGGGAGCGTTGGGTGGGCAGGGACCTCAGGAGACCTCCTGGACCCGGGTGGAGGCAGGCTCAGCCCTTGGGTCCCCCATCCCCAGCCCTGCCCAGGGACCATCTCCCACAGCCTGGGCTTACAGAGCGGGGCGAAGCTTCCCTGGCTTCAGGGCTTAATAGCACGAGAAGAACCTGTGAGGACTCTGCTCTCCACTTTTTCCCACCCTGGCACCTGGATTCAGAGCTCCCAAGATGCTCATCCCGTGACTCCGCTCACAACAGCTCATTGTGCATCTTTCTCATGCAAAGCTGCTCGGGCTCTGCCGCTGCAATTTCACCAAAAGAATGGGAAGAGATTCATTGTTAGTAAAAAAGAAAAAAGCTGAAAAGGCGCTGAATAGGAAGAAAATCACAAAAAAAATACAACCGTTTCGCTCTCCCCGGGAAGCGGCAGAGGGTTGCTATCCACCACCCGCACGTACCCCCATCACCACCGTCCCCGTTAACTCTGGGTGCCCACAGGGATGCGCAGGGTCCTGAGGACGTGGTGCTGTCATCCTTCAGGGCTCCCAAAGGGCTTTCACCCCCAAACTGGAGAGAGAATAAACAACAAGTGGCATCCCTGGCTCCCAGCTTTGCCAAATTCCCCCTCCAGTTGCCCCACAACCCCCATTTAAGCCTGACCTTTTGTCCCAAAGCCCACACCTGGGATAGCTCAGTGGGCATTTTTGATTGCTGTGTTCTTTCC
>JADKXX010005176.1:0-78404 GCA_017310255.1 Butorides virescens
ACCATTGCACAAGGTGCGCGTGGTCCCTGCACCATTGCACAAGGTTTTCATGGTCCCGGCACCATTGCACAAGGTTTGCCTGATCCCTGCACCGCCATGCAAGAAGCAGAGGACGGCAGCAGCCTCTCCTAATGCCATTTCTTGCACAGACCCAGGGGGGGAAATCCCTGAGGGCTGCTGCGGAGCCCTCCCGGTGCAGCTGGGGCTCACCGGAGGGGCGCGCTGAGGCAGGGCAGGCAGGCGCAGCAGGCGCAGAGGCCGAGCGCCGCCGTCAGCAGGGCCGAGAGCCGCGACGGCCGCTGGCACTTGAAGGCTTTCTTCACCTCGCCGCCGGTCTGGGCCACGTAGTCGAGGGTGCGCAGGACGTACAGCTCCACGCTGTCGGCGGCCCCGTGCTGCTGGGCCAGCAGCCCCTCCAGCCGCAGGAAGAGCCCGTGCAGCTCCGCCATCTGCATCTCCAGGTCGAGGAGCTGCCGCTGGCGCCCCTGGGCCAAGGCCAGGTGCTGCTTGGCCTTGAGCTCCCCCAGGTCCCGTCCCACGATGCGGGGCGCCTCGGGGCTCTCGGCCAGGCGGTCCAAGTCCTCGGCCCCCAGGTCGATGCCCGCCAGCTCCGCCTGCCTCCCGATCTGCTCCTTCAGCCTCTGCCAGTAGCAGCTCTCCCGGGCGTAGTGGTGGGCGAGGACGGCGCGGTAGCGCCGCAGCAGCAGCCACAGCTGGGTCTGGCGGACGCGGGGCCCCGCTCGCCCCGTCCCCCCCTCCGTCACCGCCGGCAGGGCGCCCAGCTGGGGCTGCAAGGCCATGGCCTCGCGGGCGAAGGCGGCTCTGGCAGCGGCGAGCCCCTGCTTCTCCCGGGCGATGCTCTCCTCGGAGGTGCAGCACAGCACCGCCTGCTGCATCCCGTCGATGCTCTGGGAGAGCTGCTCCAGCCGGTCCAGCGCCCGCCACAGCTCCGCCGCCTCCCGCAGCGCCCGGCTGACGGGGCTGGCATCGTCCCCAGCGAAGGCCGGGTTGTCGAAGCACAGGGCGTCCTCGTCCGGGTCCCCCTCGGCCGCCGCTCGCTGTTGCAGCTCCGCCAGCCGGTCCCTCATGCTCCGCCGCCGGTCGCGTCCATGGGGCGGGCGACCCAGCAGCCCCGGGAGGGGAGGCGCGAGGCCGGAGCTCCCTGCGTCAGCCGGAGCTGTTAAAACCTTCCCTCCCATCGCCCGAGCAAATATTGATGGAGGCGGGGAGGCCGCCCTGCGTCAGCCGCCAGGCCGGACCCCGGCGCTCGGCACCGCCGGCAGGGAGGGGACCGGGGTTTTGCCGGGAGACAGAGCGGGAGGAAGGCCTGGGGTGGGATGGCTGCCAGCACCGCCGGCGCTTGCGTCATGGGAGAGGTTCTCCTGGCTCAGCATCTGAGCCGGCGGGTTTTAAGACAAAGGGCTTTTATTCACCGAGAAACAAAGCAACCCCAAAAGCCCAGGCTCCCCCGGGATGGAGGGGAGGGGGGGCAGAGGAGGGGCCCCGGCCTCCCCTGCTGTCCCAGGGCCCCAAAACTGGCCGGCGCGCAGGGATTCACCGAGGATACAACAGCGAGGGCGTACACCCAAGGGCGAGCCGTGCTCCTGCCGTGCCTATTTCGAATTGAAAAGATGGGATGGAGGCAAAGCTCGGCTGCCCCCCTCCCGCAAAAGTCGGCAAGGGGCCGAGAGCCGGACGGTGCCCCGGGAGCATCGCAGGAGCGGCCGATGGAGAAGGGTGCTTCGGGGTTTTCCAGGCTGGAAAGGAGCGCTGGGCTGACAGAGCTGGCCTGCACGTCAGGGGAAGAAAGTCTTTCGTCCCCGTGCTGCTGAAACGCCTAAAATTTTAATTCTAACAAACACAGCTGTAGATGTTACCATTTAAAAAAAAAAAAAAAGATACTAATTCTACAAAATGCATTTCCAAAGTGCGTTGGAAGAATAATTGAGTTGTTCTCTACCACGTCGGTATTTTATATCGGATTTTTTATACCATGTGTTACCATACGTGGCCCGAACATAGGATGATATAAAGTGTAGGATATAACAGCCACGACACGATAGCCACGGCGAAGGACGCTTTGAGGAAGGCAAAGCAGCTCTGAAGAGGGCGTCATTTCTTCTCGCTCAAGGCATTTGATGGAGGTAGTTTGTGGGGGCGAGGGGGGCAACAAAAGTTTAATTTTGTTCTCTGTAACCAACAAGGCCAAGAAAAAAGGGGAAAAAAAAAAAAAAAAAAAACCCCTCTGTTCCCCGGGGCCTGCGTTAAAGAGATGATATTCATGCGCATCTGAAAGGAATTTCCATTCAGCTCGTTTGAATCAGTGCAATGAAATCATGGAATCATGGAATGGTTTGGGTGGGAAGGGACCCCCAGAGGTCCCCCTGCAGGAGCAGGGACACCTTGAACCACATCAGGTTGCTCACAGCCCCGTCCAACCTGGCCTGGAATGGTCCCAGGGATGGGGCCTCCACCCCCTCTCTGGGCAACCCCTGCCAGGGTTTCCCCACCCTCAGCGTAAAGAATTTCTTCCTTAGATCAAATAAGCCAAGAGATGGAAGGGGGGGGGGGGAAGGCAAAATACTGCATTGGGAGAGCGGGATGGGCTGGAGAGGGAGCTGGATGGCAAGGGACGGGCTGAGCGCAGGGAAGCTGCCCTCCGAGCCCTGGCGAGAGCTGATGCTGAGTGTTCAACCCCCCCCTGCCCGCCGGGGCAAGGGCTTTAAAGCCTTGGGCTCAGCCTTTAACCCCTGGCAGGCGAGGGTCAGGATCTGCCCCCGGCCAAGCGGGCGCCGCCTGCGTAGGAAAAGCCCTGCTCAAACAACATTATCGCTATTATTTACCAAAAGGGCAAGAACAGCGGTGGAAAAGGAGTCGTTCTTTGGTTTGCATTAAAACCCCCCTTAAAAATAGGCGCGACCCCCTCCTCGAGCCCAATCTCACCGCCTGAGCCCCCCCGCCCCGGTGCCACGGTGGCCCGAGGGACCTCACCCCCAAACCTTCTCCTCGTCGCCCATGCCAGTACCGCTCGGGGAGGCTCTGCACAGACCCATCGCCCCGGAGAGCATTTTCCGCAGAGTTTCCCACAAAAGCCTCGGCCGTTCCTCTCCTTTCGCCCAGGAAAACGGGGTTTCGGAGCCAGGTCAGAGGAGGATTTGGGTGGCAGACCCCCAGCGAGCCCTCGCCGACGGCCGAGGTGAGGGTCTCCGTCCTCCACGCGGTTTGTAAAAGTTTCCATATCCAGTTTCTAAAAGTTTCCTTTTTTGTAAGTATAGAATAATTCAGAATCAAAAAGTGATTAACGCTGGAAACTCAATTTTTGTCGTCTTACAAGGTCTGGTCAGTAAGTCACGCAAAACCAAAGGAAGAGTTTAGCTTTTTTTTTTTTTTTTTTTTTATTAAGACAATCCCACAGCTGGAAAATGAAACATCCTAGATTCCATAAGTGACTTCAAAAAAACTCTAGAAAAAAATCTTTACAAATTTACATTTGTACAATACAAAAAACTAACAGCTCATTGCATATAAATATTACATTTGGTCTGCCAACGTGTGGCATCAAAATCCCTGAAGCATTCATTTAAAGGGACCTGAGATAGCGGATGTGAAGATATGGGCATAAAGATCACCTGGAGAGAAACCAAAAAAAAAAAAATAATAATAATAAAAAAAAATCAATAGAGAAAGTAGACATAATTCTAATAGTTTTGTGCATTGTTTGGAGTATTTTAAATCGTCTGGAACATGAACTGGAGAGCCTAAAGCACGTGAATCTTGTCGCTCCAACATCAGCTGGAATTTCTGAATGAAGTTTGCCCTACGGACTGGCGGGGGAATGAACAGCCTACGTCAGCGTTCCTACGGGAAAACGAGCCCCGGGAAAACGAGCCCCGGACTCCGGATCGCCACCCCTCTCGGAGGCGGCGTTTTTAGGAAGAGAAACGGAGGATTTGGGGTTTATCTGCCCAAGAGCAGCCCCTCCTGCGAATATTCCAGCGGGACCTCGGTGCCACCGGAGCGGCTCCTCTCACCGGCCCCTCTGCTTCTCCCAGACCCAGAGATGGGGAAGATACACAGCGCTCGCCGCTTAAAACCAAAAACCAACCCCAAAAACCTGAGCAACTGCTCTCAATTGTCCACCGGTTTAAATATTTTGCAAATATTTACACATTGGTCTGTTCCCAAACGTGGCTGCGGTCGCCTGCCGGGAGCGTTAACTGGCGAGCGCAGCACTAAGCTGCTGGGTTTCACTTTAAATTCTCACAAACTCGTGTCAGGGACCCACATCCATGCACATAAATGTATTTAAGCACCATTTTTATAATACTAGAGTTAAGGCTGTGACAGCAATTCCACTGGAAATCTAATTTTTCAGGGATTCATAGCACAGTTGCGTAAGTTTGCTGTGGGCTGAACAGGACACATTAAAAACGTACAAGCTTCCAACAGGTTCTTGCATTTCTAATGCTAAAAAAGACAATTTTTAAGACTAAATGTTGCAGGCTGTTACTTACTGTACATAAAGGAGGGGTTTCTTTTTTTTTTTTTTTCTTTTCAGTGTGTAAACCTCTGATGCACTAATATTTGACAATTCTCTATCGCCCATGCGCGGTCATTTTCTATAATACATACGTGTAAGAACACAACGACAGCTCCCTACGATACTAAATAAGAGATTTACCCTTGGATCGTTAACTGCTCCTTCAGGCTACCGTGTAAATAATTAGCGGTTTCGAAAACTTTGCATGACGGTTTAAAAAATAAAACATTTAAAAAAAAAAAAATAATCGAGAAATGTAAACACACGAATACATCTTCAAACCATTGAATTGATGACGCAGACCAACGAGAGCAGGACGCTCCCGACGAGACATCCCTCAACCTACAGCTTTTCCCCTGTCATCCACCGCTCAAGAGGAAAGATGAAACATTTAACCAAGGTCTTATCAAAAATGAGCGATTTCAACGTCTTTTCTCACGTTAATACTGCGTGACTTGGAGCGTTGTCGAGAACCTTCCCGAGACGCAGCCTTTTCAGAGGCTTGAGAAGGTTCATCGCGCTTTTTGCGGCCAAGAGAGCCTCCGAACCTTGTCGAGAGCAATACATTGCAGTTGGCCTTTCCACATTTTGTTTAAAATTACGTGAAAATTCTCTTCGCTATGCACCCGGCGTCCGTTTTCAGCGCCTGAGGAACTGCACAGCCTTCCTGCTTTCGCCCAGGAGAAGCAGCCGGGGCGGACACTTAAGAAGACGTTTGGGGAAAATTAAAACACACAACAGGACGCAAAACAATTTTAAAGCAGCCAAAATTATTTCTTCATGATTTCTATTTAGCTCGTTGCTCTGCAGGCTGGGGGTGACTGGGATAAGGGCGGGGGGGGCGGGGGGGCTCTGCTTTAGTTTGCGGAGTGATAGGAAGGTAGAGGGGTGATAAAACCACCCAGAGCCATCTAAGGCCAAGCCCTGGCATCAAAGTTCCACGGGTTATTTAAACCAGAACTCTCTTGGGAGGCTGGTGGCACGCAACGAGGGTTACATTAACCGCGATTTCCACGGGAAGGGGAAAAAAAAAGTGGAATTGGGTAGCCATGGTGGCCGGGTGCGGAGGATGGTGGGCAGAAGGCAGGGCTGTTTGGGGGGGCTGAGTTTGGGAGCGGCCCCGCTGCCAGGCCCCCTCCGGCCACCGCCGTCAGCGCTGGGGAAGGCACACGTGCTGCCCCGGCCGGGCTGGCGGCATTTCCACCCGGGGTCTGGGTGGCCACGGAGGTGCAGAGCCGCCGAGAAGCCAACCCTCCAACTTGGCCATCTTCATTAAACCCCCCTCCAGCCATTTGGGAATGCTGCTAGCAAAGTAAGGGGGAGACACAAAACCATGGGGGGAAGTCTTGGGGGAAGAGAGGGATAAAAAGAATCGCGTCTTACAGCCTAGCCGGAACAGAATTCATCGAGATACCTGAAGCTTAGAATCACAGAATCACCTTGGTTGGAAAAGACCTTTAAGATCAACCGACAGGGGCACAACAGGGAAGCTAAATGAGAGGCGGAGCACGGCAAAGAGCAAAACCAAAAGGAATAAAGAAAATAAAAAGCTGGGGCTGAAGGGAGACGACAGCACATCACTACTGCAAAATAAGCTTCGGCATTCCGGGAAGGAACGGGCGCTACGGGGCAGCGGATTTGTCGCCAGGAGGAACCCAAGAGGGAGGCACACCAGACCTTCAGCCCCATCTCCAGAGGAGGGAGCGCGTGGGGTCCAGGCTCTGCTGGGGGTCAAGCCCCTCGGCCGCGAGCCCTGCTTCCCAAGGTGTCCCCAAACACCCCCGCCTCCCCCGGCGACTTGGGAGGGGGATCACGCAAGACTGCGCATTTAGGGAAAGCTGTGAAGCACCAACGCCCGAGAAGAATCAATCCTACAGCAGCGGAGGAAGCCCTGGCCTGCCTGCACGCCTTGGGAGCCTTCAGGAATCGGATGCGTAACCAAGACCTTCGCGCCCTTTTCTTAAGCAGGGTTTTGGAGGGGTTTGGTTTTTTTTTTTTGGTAAAAGCACAAGGAGAGGGGCTGCGCTCCTGACCCCGCAGCACCGCGGCGCAGCCTGCCAGGAGCTCGGCAGCTTCGCCAGATGCTGGCTGAGCACCCCGGGTTTTGGACCAGGGAGGTTCCAATCGTTTTACTGCTTCTGCTGCACCCGCTGGGTGGATGCTGGGCTTTCTGCAACCACAAGGGGCTCCTGATAGGACTTGGCTTTTGAGAGAAAGTGTCCGAGTTACTACGAAATTATCATTATTCCACAGAACGAGGCTACGAGAAATCAATTGCCTAACTCAGACAAAGAATCCAGATATAAAACCAAGTAAAAACAACGTCTCTAAACCCAGGTTATTTCTTCCATGCTTAGAAAAGGTTCTCATGCACAAAAAAAAAGTTGGTTTTTTTTCTTTTTTTTTTTTACAATAAGCAATAGCTCTGTTCTAGCACACCCTGCTGTCTAGCTCTTAATCATGTAACACGTTTGATTAATACTTACGCCACAGCAAAGTGATGCTTCACTGTTATCTTCACAGTACTTCATTACATAGAAAAGATACATTAAAGAACATATTTAGTATTATTCTAATTGCTGCTAAAATACACAAACTTATCAAATGATTTCTCTGAAATCCACGTGTTTTATCTCTCCCCAACCCCTACACAAAATAAATAAGGAAGTGGATTTTCGGCCAGTCAGAAATACATGGAAAGCATTTCTTTTGCATTTCAAGATTTTCAGGCTTTAGAACAGAAACCATAGTGTTCACGTTAGCTCAAGGGGAGCGATCGAAGAGGGGCGTGATTCTGACTATGGACTGATGCTACGCGCTATTCCGGGTTACCATATGTAGAAGGACCAATCAGTCAAAGAAATAATACATTTCTTATAAATATATATGCGTGTGTGTGTATATATATATATATACATATATATGAGAGAGATGATAGGACAGGTGTTTATATTTTAAAGCCCCATACAGAACTAGGAGAGCCTCTGCACTTTTTCCTTCCCCGCCCCCCCCCCCCCCCATCAAAACACAACTGAATCAAGTTCAGAAATGGATTACGGCCGCTTCAAAGCATTCCTTACAAAATTAAAAGTGTGGGTTTTGCACTGTACCATAAACGCATATTAACGCTCTGAGCAATTTAGGATATACTCTCCTCCATCACAAAACTAAACCTCTGCATTTTTTTTTTTCAAGTCATTTTGCATCTAACTAGGATTTTTGGAAAGCGAGATAAAATAGCTAGTGCTTAATATAGAAAGTCAAAAAAATTAAATCCCTTCTGCATCTGAGAATATACATGGGTCACTCTTTGCTGCCTGAGGTTTTCCAGAATTATTGACCAAGCCGTGCACAGAACAACTTAAGGATATTGGATGAAAGTTTTTAAAAAAACCAACCAAACAAACAAAAAAACCAAAACCTTGAAAAACGCCACCAAAACTTCAAGTCTCTTTTGTTGTTCGTTCTCTCTGTATAATCAAACTTGCTCTCTTAACCAAGCTAGAACTGCCAGGTCCATTTAGACAACGGGAGAAAATGGAAGTCCCATAGATATTCCAGCCAGACCCTAGGAAGCAAGAAGCTGCTCACCTCCAGCCCAGCCCATGCCAAACACCCGCTTCCCTTCACACCGAGGAGCGAGGCTACGAATGTCGCCACACACCGGACTGCCACTACCAAAATTATTTCTGTTTTCAAGTTAGCATTTTTTTTTCAGGGTAACAAGAGTGCAGTGCAACACGAATTCTCTTCTGGAAGCGTGAGAGACAAGAGCCCGCCCGGGGGAGGCGAGCCGGAGCTCACCCGCACCGCCAGCCACCAGAGGTACCAGAGCTCCCCCCCAGCACCTTCAAGGGGCAAATTAAACCAAACGTGGACTTGCACCGAGCAAGGGGCAGCAGAAACGTGTGGGAGGCCGTCGGCCCGTCTGCACAAACAAATCACCACCTGCTGAAAACTCTGACAACGACTTTGATTCATTTTCATCGTGTCACTCTAACGGAGATATCGTCACTCGACAACTTCGCCAGCAATTCCATCCCTCTACGCTCCTTCTCGCCTCTTCTTCAACACGGACTGAATAAGAGCATCTATTTTCTTTTAAGTTTCCAGTAGTTGTAAATAGAGGTAGCTGAGCTACTATTAAAAATCACGTTATGCTTTGAAGAGGAGGAACCTTTCAAATGTTGAAGTTACCCCTTAGCTGCACAATCTCTATTAATACTATAAAAATATGAGAGGACAAAAAGAAAATAGATGCAAGTTAACTTTTGCATTTGGCACCTTTTGTCTAGATATTCATACTTCTCAAGTATTCTCTTTTTTAATAAAGTTAATGCACACATAGGACACACCACATCAAAGGTTTGCTACATATTTACAAGGCACCAACCCTTTGTCACTTTTTACATGAATAAAGAACCGATAGAAAGCACATCAGGACCCCCGTAACTGTAGTATAGACATACTTCAGTTCAGCACAATTCATGAACGTTTGGCCTGGGAAGATTAAAATAATCCAGATCCTTCTTACAATATAGAAACTGTAAACATTTTATAGCTGCCTTTAGGATTGGTGTATTGTGCAAAAGTTATAATTATTACTGTGTATAAGGATTTATGGCAGAAACCACATAAAAACTCTGTAAGAAGGTGCTATTTCTATAATACAAAAACAAAACAAGGGAGAGAAGTCATCGTCGTGACTCAAAATGTCATGTTCTTATTGAGAAGCTGGAAGCCTCTTTAAATGTGATGAACTCATAGTGTGTGGGGAAGAATTTCTGTAATTTAAGGCCTAATGAATAAGGCTTGTTTTGACCAATGAAGTGTGGCGATCTGAAGCTTTAAAACAAACGCAAACTGACAGAATGGAAAAGCACCACTGTGAAACGTGAGTGGAGTCCCCGCACAACTTGCTTGGTAGATTTTTCTGGTAAAATCCCTGCAGTAGAAGGCCATTGAAGTTCTTTTAAAATTGTTCCAAAGTTTTTCATCTGTCAATAATTCCATCCCATGAGATGGCTGACCCTGGCTTTTTCTGTCATTTTCCGCACCCTGCCTGACCTGGAAGTACCAAGGTTCAAAGGATCCTCGGTGTGCACAAAATTGTCATTATCGGAATCGTCGTTGTACAAGACAGTTCTCCTGCCCTCGTTCCTCGTTTTGATTCGAGGCGGTCTACTGAATCGCCCTCCAAACACGTTTTCGCCAAACTGTCCTCCAAACAGATTTTCAAATTCGTCATCTGTAATTCGGGCACGTTTCGCTCTGGTGGCTCCTCGTGAGGCTCCTCTGCCTCCTCGGCCTCTTCTTCCTCCCCTGCCGCCACCTCTTCCTCTGCCACAGCCTCTTCCACCTCTACCACCTCTTCCCCCTCTGCTCCATCTCCCCCACCTCCCCCATCTACCTCTCCGCCCTGTCCCTCTGCCCTGCCAATTCCGTTTCCCACCGGCGATTTTTCTTTTGATTTTTCTTTTGGGTTTTTTGGATTGCACAACTTTGCTGTAGTCATGGTCTCCATCAATGTAATCCTGATCTGTTCTAGAGGTTGATTCAGAGTCTGAATCAGAGCCACTTCTGCTCTCAGAACTTGAACTGGATCCCGATTCCCCACTTTCTGATGAAGATAAACCAGATTTTTCCTTTAATTCTCTCTTCTTCTTTTCCTCTTCCTCTGCCTCCTCCAGATGCTCATCTTCTTCTGATGCACTTACTAACTTCCTCTTGACTCCTGTCCGAGGTTCTCTGCCATCACCATTTGTAAGTGGTCCATCAGGAGAGTGATCTAAGCAAACACAAAATAACCCTATCGGTTATCATCATCACGCCCGAGCCAAATAGGATACAAAAAGTGGGATTCGCCTCATCTGCCTTTGAGGTGGGGATGACCCAGCTCTGAGCTACTCACCACAGATGACCTTTATATGCTGTGGAGGCAAACAGCTGCTCTAAGGGAAAAATTTGTCAGACAAAGTAAACACAGTTCATCTTATCTGGAAGGGAGGACTGCAAACTCTCTTCACTAATTGTTCAGTGAAGGTCCAGTCAAGAGAAGGAGCCCAGAGTGACCAGGTTAGACACAAACACCGAGCATTTAGTCTGGTGAATCCTACCTAGGGCGCCAAGGCAGAAAGAACTCTAAAAGCCATTTCAAAACTATATGCATTAAAATAACACTCTGCAAGCAGTATTTGTTCCCCATCAAATGCATGCTCTCAAAAGGCTTAGTCCAGGGAATACTTGTGGCAAGCACAATTTCAAGGCAGTAAATAACCCAAGAAAGCTCACTAGGACTGCTGAACACCTTAACTTAAAAATATATAAAGTATCTTGCTGGCTTGGGACCCAAAATACTACAATGTGTTCAGAGTGACGAATCTGACAATGAAAATTAAGTATCTTCTTGAACACGGGGTATGAAAAGCTCACCTCCAACACACAACTCTGCTACACCACGGTAGTACGGACTTGACAAAGGCTTCAGGGTTTCAGGCAATGCTCATTCAATGCCTACCTCAGTGGAAAGTCTGATTAACATGTCCCAGAGGCAAAATACCAGAGTTTCCAAACAGTGTTTCCCTTCTAGTCACAACCACTTAGTCTTGATTACAATAAAAATATTTACTTTTTTAAACTTTTTTTTCATCTTTGGTTTCAACTTGATTAACAAAAGGACAAGGTTTTGGGGTGGGGATTCTTTTGGTTTAGTTTGCCTTTTTGTAACTCCTGAAGGAACTGTAATTCTCAAGAAATTTAAGAGCAACCAAGCTTTTCCATCTGGAGAAATTTTAAAGGACTTCACTGAAGTGCATGTGGTGTGACGTGCATGCCACACTTCAGACAAGAGACCACAGAACTGTAAGAAGTAAGGTAAATTCAATTCTTTGGTACAGTTTAGGGATATAGTTTAATGCTAGACTCAGGCAAGAATATCGTAAGCACCAGACAGAAGCAATGTCTTTTGCGTCTAGTAAAACCAGTCCTTCAAAGAACAGACCACTTATTATTTCTCACCTTGTTTCACAGGTGTAGATTTACTCCTGACTGGTCTGCTTTTCCCTGGATCAATGGTATTTCCACTTCGGTTCTGTGCATTTGAGCCTGAGGAAGATGGCTGGCCTTCCATCTCTTCACCAGTGGCTGAACCCAGAGGTTCTTCTGCTGTATCTGAAACTTCAGAGGGGACACCACTAACGTGACAGTAACTTTTATCTTCTGTTTATAGGGTTGTAATGCAAGGCATTTTGGGGAAGTTTTGTAACACCCGAGTTGACAGCCCAAGTCAGGAGGTTAATCTCGCCACACTGCCTCTGCAGTCAGGAAGAAACAAACTCCTCTGGGGTGTAATCCAAAGTAAGCTTAATGTAATTGTCATCGCTGTATCAGAAAAGCCTGTACATGGAAGTCCAGGCTCTCGTCACTAGGTTAATTCTTACCAAGGCCAGACCCAGGTTCCCTGTTCTCTGACCCTTACTGATAACCTACCAACAGCTGGAGGGCCAGGGTCAGCTAACACAATCTACCAACAAGGTCTTTACATGACCTTGCTACCTGCTCTTTCAGCAGGTGGGTTTTGCCTGTGTCTCCTGAATATAACATTTAGCTGAAGGATATTTAATGTTCGGGTTTTTTCATCATTCTGCACATACAAGTTGCTGCAAGAGAAAGGATGCATTTTAGAAAACGGCTCCTCACCATGAGATGAAACTGAAGAACTAGTCCTAGTCAAAGGCAGTGAGGTATTCTGGTTGGGTTTAGGTTGAATCTTCATTTGCTTCTGTTTCCCTTTTGGGCTGAAGACACAAAATACCCCAAAGAGATAAAACTGTTAGTACCGAAAGGCTCAAACATAAACCCAATTTCCCCTGCAAAGTGTCTTGGTTTTTTGCAGCAAACGCATTACACAAATGAGCTCTTCTCAGTGCTTGCACAGGTGTAGTCATACTAAAAACAGTGACAATCTCATTCTGTTTGATAAAGGCATAGGAGTTAGCAAGAAGAAGATTTTATCTTGCCTTTTAAAACAAATACTCAGTTTGCTTCGGTAATGTATCGTACAGAAGTTGGAAAAGTATTATACACCACTTTTTTCAACAGTTACTAAACAAAGGCAAAAATAAACTCGCTCTTTCAACTTGCTCGTTCATTTTCTCCAGAGGGAACAGTTCTAATTATATTGTCTTTCACTTACCAGAATTAAGCACAAACTACAAACTCAGCATGGAATTCGAGCTCATGATTTTATCACCCAAAAGAGCAACTGCATCAGTAAAGGAGCAAGACTGACTGCTTATTCACGAAGGCACGTCTACCACTGCCATCTCAAACGACACCGATAGCAAGTCTTGATATCATTACGTTACCTAGATGCTCTGCTAGTTGATGGGGAACTGCTACTGCTTCTTAATCGTTTTCGGTACCGTGGCCTTTTCCTCTTCTGACATTGCATTGCTGACTTGTACTCAGAGATTATATTTTTCATATGATTTTCAAATAAGGCAGATAGTCGAAGTGTCATGCTGTAAATCTGGAGGGAGAAAGCATGGGTCGCACTTATCAAAAGTTGAATAACTAGAAGCTCAGCAAAAAAACCCCAAACAAAACCCCCCAAAACCCCAAAGATTCCCAGACTTTGTAGAACAAAAGAAAAATTCATGGTGACGTTCAACTATGAGGGTCTTTACAGATAATTTCCCTCCATGGTACATGTGTATTCTCGCAACAGAAAGTGTTTTCAGAAAAGGATTTAATTACTTACAGTACAAAATATTTACAGATTTAAAGGGAAACTGATATCTAGATTACTGACATATAGCCTCCTTTTTTAATGTCCATAAAGCATGGAAGCACACCACAAGGTAAGTTGAAATACCAAGGGAAAAACAGTTGAACTTCACTGGTCCCTCACCTTTGTTTTTTGCTTTAATTCCCCAATGACAAGTACTTACAGGACCCCTACAGATCTGCACACAGGAGCCAACTAAAATGTCCTCATCCCTAATTTCTGTAAACCAGATGTCAAAATCTTTAAACCATTTTCCTGTCTTCTTTCTAGGCCTTGCCTCTGCTTGGCCTCATCCACAAACTCACACATGGCTATTTCTCCATATTTCAGACTCTATTTATTTTCAAGATTTTACCTTGGATGCGTTTGAGTTGTGACAAACTAACAGTTCAAACTCAGCATAAATACAGCAAAGTTTTTGATTCCTCCCTCATACCCATACCCTTCCGCTGCATCCAGTCTTCTGAAAATTGTGTAAAGGCCATCAAGAAGATGTTATCATCATCTTATACTCAGACCTCTTCCCATTTCCTGCAGTCTGTCTGAATATAAAATCTCTTTGATACAGAATTTTCTTTACATTCCTATACCTTCATTTTTGCCCAGACCCTTATGTTTTAGCGAGGTCTCTTTCTTCAGCTCTGGTATGTAGTACCCTGCCCTTCTTGCCTCCATAGGGGCTGCTGTTGCAGAGATGGTAAAATGGGCTAGAGAACCTCAGGATGTTGGCACACATTTGGCAGCAGACAAACCTGCAGCGGCAGAAGGCCCAGCTGAGTGCCCCAGCCCTCCATCCAGGATCTTCTCACTGAGGCATTTCACAGGATTTAAGCAAATGGATATTGATGGGCCACTCAATTAAAGTAATTTGGGAGTTGACTCACAAGCTGTTCAGTTATTAATGCAGAGGGAAGCTCCCAGGGAGCGTGCAGCAGTAAATAACTCACCAAGTTCACTCTGATATCAAGCACTCATAAAACACCCTCAAATCACCTGTCTTCTCGCCATCCTCTACAGAATTCCTTTCTAATAAAGCGAGCAAAAGTTACTGATCTTTATCCTCCGAGCTTACCCACAGCCCACCTTCCAGCCCTTATTCAACACCAAGAGTTCCATCTACCTCCAGCGATGGCAACTTTGGGCTTTCTCTCATGCTCACTAACGCTCAGCTGGAGTTGCCCTCTCCCACAGCATCATTCTACTCCAGGCTTACTCTCATCGTCCTGCTTACACAAAACACAGGAGCTGTTATTCCACTGATGAGCTAAGACTATTACTCCTCAAGTGACGAGCAAGGTCTCAGAACCTCCTGCTTCCTCACACCCAGCACCGTTGACACGTGCGCTGGAAGCTCTTTGCAGCACACTCTGCTCCTCCTCCTGCCTGGCAGCACCTAGCATAGTAAAATCTTGGGTCACACCGTGTTAGGTGCCACACGAAAATTTTACAGTAATGTTAAATTCTATGTATTAACTGTGCTTCAAGTAATAGCATCTCAGCCTAGTCCCAAATGGCATGCATTTCTTAATAGCCTATAAGTGTTCCTGTTTCTGCACAAGAAATATGAGGCAACTCTGTGTCCAGCACTCTTATCTCTGCTAAATGACACGTTTCAGAGATTTGATTTTGTCACAGCTCAGGCATCTTATTGAATATGCAGCTTTTCCTTATAATAATAAGGTCATTACAATTTAATGTCTGGAAACATGGTCAAAATTCTGTCTGTTTTTATATGATGAAGACACCAACCACTAATATTCTATTTTCAATCAACAGTGGTAAAAACCGCATCTGTGTCCCCGTGCCAACTTGTGATTTTTTGAGCATAAATAAAAAGCTTTGAAAGTTTTAGAGTCGTTTGGTCATTTGGCAGCTTAGGAAAAGCTGAAAGGCGATGTACAGCACAAGAATGCGTATCAAACATAGCCACGTTTGCATGATCAGGCACACACTTAGTAGTCATTTTACCCAGCTCATACAGATATCCCTATATTCTAACATTTTGATCTCCCCTTTCCCTCTTGCCATATCCCGTTTAGGGCTCCAATCCAATCATTCTGCCTAGGTAGACTCCTATTTCTGCACACAGAAAAAAAGCAAGATTAGCACCTGAGAAACCCAGGCAACACAGTGCGCAAGTCTTGCTAAGTATACTGAGTAAACTAGAAAAAAAATTCAGTATCATAATGCTCTCAGTAGAAATATTGCATAATACTTGCACTAACAGGAGATTAAAATAAGATCCTACTCTATGTATATGCAGTTATCAAGCTGATAGCGTTTCCAGGAATAAATTATTGACAAAATCAAAGCACACGGTGATCAGTTTTCTGCTGCAAATATTCACAGAAATAGTTCCAACAGTAACCATACAATTTCTCAGAAGCTTTCAGTTCAGAAAGTTCAGATGAAAATGAAATTCAGAAGTGATCTGCGTGAGCAGAACAAAGCAAATTGATAACCACAGCTCCCAGAATTGGCACATACCGCTTATTTTTATTTCACAATGTGGTGCTTTGCTCTCCAGATACAGCCCTTATACCTGTATTCATCATGCAGGGCCAGGGTCTTTGTAAAGAAGGGATTAAAATTTATTACTTACTCGAGACTTTTTATTAGGAGTGTAAGCTTTAGAGTTGCAGAATATTAAACGAATATCTTTGTAGAATTCCAAGGGACTAGTGTAGTTTCCTGCTTCCAAGGTTTCTTTCACAGTGCTGAAGTCCATAGGAGTGTCTACAATATCTCGATAATCCTGTAAGAACACATAAGACAATCATAAAGGCTGACAAATCCTACAGCAATAAAAACAACCTAAGTGTTCATCCACAACAGCAGCTCTCAAGTAATTATTTCTACTTGCGAGTTACTGCAGATAATTCCCTGAAAACATCAGAGCGCAGGACACGGTGGGTTCCAGCGCAGAAAGGGAGAGGTTAGAAATGTGCCCAGCATGGATGTTTTGCCAAAGGCTGAACAATAGGCTTTTTTAATTTTGAAAATGGAAGTTATCCTTACAGGATAGGAGAAGAGATCAACTGGCTGTCTAAAAGGCTCTGAGTCCTCTCTTTCATAAATCAGGTTTAACAACTGCTTGCATTGCTCTTTCCAAGCATCGGGGCTTGCTTTCATGGGCTGTCTTTTTATTCGTCGTCTTACCTGCAGGGAAACAGATGTATTTCATCATTTTTCAGAATATTCAGATTTTTCACTTTAAGTTCCTACTAATTTACTGGTGTTATGATTCAAAGCAGATTTGCACAATGAAAAACAGAATTGCGGTTAAGATTAAAGCACAGCTGATGGCACAACAATATGCAGTATGCAAATTGCAGAAATGCCTTTTCTGGTACTGTATAAACACTGAAACCTGGGAGAGGTATGCACTATTTCAGATCCAGGCTTGCTGCTCTTGGTCAGCTTTCATCCAATTTTGATTGAAAATTGAATCTTTCTAATCAAATTAAAAACCAGATTCCTCAGCATTTAAGTAAATTTTCCTGCACAGTAACTTCCTTAGTCTGCCAACACTTACATACACGTGCAATTGAATTCATGCAGTCCTACAGACTGTAGGCTATGCAAATTTAAACCATTCCAGACCTAAACGAGTGTTTCAGTACCTGGTCTATCTCCCGTCACAAGCTAGACCAAGCGCAGAAATGTTTACTCACTCGTCTTTTTCCAGAGGAAGTTCCTGGAGCGTCTGAATCTACATCTACTTCTGCCACCTAAAGGCAAAGGTAACGATTACACACATGCATGCTTGTATGCACCCTCAGCAATGGAAAAAGGGCTTAAAACCAAACAGCCAACAACAACAAACGCGATTTTTAAACTACTCAAATGCGATGAATGGTTCAAGCAAAACAGAAACTAGCTTCAAACTAGAACTTACAGAACTTAAAATAAAATAAAAAAAAAATAGGTGGATAAGGTGCTTCATCTCTTTTCCAAGTTTGCTTCTGCAGAAATGATATATAAACATGTGAGACATATTTTCAGCCCTGATTTTCAGTCCTTAAGACTCCGCAAAGTCCTAGTCCCACAGAGCTGTATTCCCCTGCCTAAATGTTCATGCCTGCAGCACCTCTGCTGAGTTTATTCAGGTTTCATGTAGTGCCTGACTTACATCATGTGTGTGTAATATTCTTTTCAGAATCTGGATTTAGAAATTACAACAAAAGAAGTAATTTTGAGAGGACAGGGAAGTTCCTACAAAGAATCTGAAAGTAATTTCTTGCTTATTTTAAAACATGTTATAAACCAAAACATATTATAAACCAGCTCTTTGAAAGGCTGGACAGAAAGGAAGGCAATATAGGAGCAATTTTGGACACTTTTGTTCACTGCTTGGCACGGAACAGATGAGATTCACAACTGGCACAAGAAACTTTGAGTTGGGAAAGGAGGGTCTGCTATTTAAGTCATGGAAATCCTTCAAAATACTTTTTTAATAGTCTGAAAAAATAGGTGCCGTTATTATATCTTCAGTTTTATAAAAGTGATTAAATTATCACATTGTAGTATTCATTTCAATACAAACCCAAGGCAACAGCACCAGCCGTAAGTATAGAGGTGTTCAGGCAGCATCAGGTTTAACTTGAATATTTCAAACCTGCAACAGTGGAGTACGTTGGGGGGAAGGGAACTAAATCTTAGACTAACTCATAGCAACACTGAAAAAGTAAAACAAAACCAAGTGACTTAGGTTATAACAGGTCACTTCTTTGCATACTGCAAGGGGTTTACAAACTGCATTTAAAGGGAGGAGAGAGAAGACATTCAAGGAAGTGATACCTAACCTGGTTTCTACCTGTCATTTAATTCCGTGGTACAGCTGACGGGAAATGACACGGAATCACCTAAGAAAACCAGCTCTGCTGCCTCGCTGACAATGGGAGAGCTGTTGTCTTTCTGGTTCAGCAGACTGCGTACCAGCTCCAGTTCATATCCCCCTCACTTACTAACACTTCCTCACATAACAAAACATCATGTGCTGAGAGAAGATTAAAGGCAGGCAGTTCCAAGAATCATTTTTACTTACTTAAGGGAGCTTATTGCCCCAGGTGAGCACCACAAATAGCCTAAAGAGTTTCAACTCAAAAACCAAGGGCGACTACCCGTAAAATAAAAACTCAACAAAAACTTTACTCAAACTTCTTCCAGGTGCTGAATTTAAAAAAGGGAAGAAGCTCTGACGATCAGGCTCAATGGTCTTACCTCCTCCTCTTCATCAGTACTGCTTAGGTCTTCTGCTTTCACCTTGTTATATATTTCTAATATATCAGTACAGCTCTGATCCCTGCAGGGCAATAACAAAAGCCAAAAATACATAATCAACTATCTCAGAAACTCAAGATGTCAGGTCTATAAAGTAAAAAACCGTGCCTACCCGATGAAGCGAAGTAAGACATCTGTTACAATTTTGGCTGCTTTGACTATAGGACTGTCTGGCTCGTTGAAAGTCCTGGCATTGTGTTCAATGTATCGTACCTCCCACATCAGTGCAGAGATTCTCCTAAAAAAACCCCAACAAATCAAAAAAAAAAAGGAAAGGGACAGGGAGGAGGGTGTACATTATTTTCCTTCTCAGTTCAGTGGGATTCCTCAGTAAAAAAAGGAATTGGGTAATCCAGGTCCAGGGGAAATGACCAGGGTTGCCAGAGACCAAGGTAAGTGGTTTCTGGTCACATACTGCTGACTGCCCCCATGTGCCAGGCTGTGACAGCTTTGTGGAAAAAAGATGTCCCTCTTCAAACCAGCAATGAATGGAATGAAAAGAGGAAACAAACCTACTGAAAGAGACTGCGCATGGCTCCCACTTAGAAAAAGCCCTAGAGACAAAGTGGTCCTCCGAGGGGAAAAAAAAAAAAAAGAGCAGGACATTATTTATCCCCAGGTTAACTGGAAAAACTGAGATTTCTAGTTCACAGTGCTATTTTGCCACTTTTGGTAACTGCAATACAAGCAAAGCATCTGGTTCAAAGGCAGTAGAGATACTGATGAGGCAAAAACGCTTTGCCTACAACACATCTAGAGAATAAGGCTCAGGGCATTAAACAAAAAAGACACTCCAGATCCAGATATACCAGCTTTTGCCTTAACGATGTGGCTAAAAGAAATTATTGTTCAACAATGCTCACTTTGGCCAAGCCAAATAGAATCTGATCGTATGCTGTTGGCTCAAAGAAATATATTGCTGAAGTGGCACAACATAGTATTAAACTAAACATACTGCACTTGCTGGGGCTACAGTAAATGTATACAGTAAATGTAGATTACAAACAAACAAAAATTCAACTGACCTATAAAACCTGTTTTCAAGTCTCCGCCTGATCGTGGTGAGGTCAGTTGGGTAAGCAACAACAGTGCAATACATGGGATAGGCACTAAGGTCCACCGGAACAGCAAAGGGATTAGAAATGTCTGAAAAACAAAAGATGAAAATAATTTAGATGCCTCAGAAGATACTGGAAGGGAAGTTGTAAGATAACTCAATTCCTTATAATTTTTTTCTGGGTTTTCTTTCTAAGAATTCAGCAAAAGCAATACAGAACTACAGCTGAATACATCATTACCCAAAGGGTTGGATTCTTCCTCTGGTACCATCTGTTAACTACTCTTGAAAAAGCATTTTTTGTTTAAGTATCGCATCTGAGATTTGCATGCCAGCAGCCAACCATATTGCTAAAAAGCAACATGGCATATGCACTTACAACAGGAATAGTACAACAAGCAACATAAACTAAGAATACGGACACGTCCTGTGTAGAAATATAGGATAGAATTTAAATCATAGCGTGCTAGTAAACTGCTACAAACTGGTTACAGGGTATTTGTCAGTGAGGATGTTTGATGAGGCCTTGTTGGTTGTTTTTTAAGGGGTTTAATTTGATGTTTTGCTCATTCGCAGTTAGATAAGACTCACTGAGAATCCCTGTTGAGGGGAAGCAGGTCAAGCCCCAGAAAAAGGGAAGTATAATGGAAAAGGACACCATATGAAATTTAAAAGGCTCTTATGAAATTTAAAAGGCTCTTTTCAGTGATTTAGTTGAGCACATTTCAAATACTCCACACCAACTCCCAACACTCCATCCTATCTACTCTCCAGCCACGTGCTGCCACGCTGATATTCTTAATCCTTCCACCTTTTCCCCTCCAGACGTACCAAGGGAAAGGAGTTGCTCAATCCCCCGGATTACTCGTTCGCATTCTTCATCTCTGGAATGGGCCCCCCATTCTCCTTCCTGGGGTTTGTAGAGAAGAGCTGTCAGCTCATCTGGAGTCACAGGAACTCCAGCACCAACCTCCTCCGGATAAGCAGCTAAATAGGACAAATTCAATAACAGTAAATACTAGCAGTGGCAGAAAAACCAATTTACTTTGCACATGGACATGAATTCAACACACACTTACTTCCTTCTGGAATTGGTTCCATGTCCCATGGACTCATCCTCTCTCTCTCATTATTGTCCCAGCTATTAAAAATAATACATTCAAATGCGTAAGTTAAAGCTGAATATAACAATACATCTGCTCTCTAACAGACCTAAGGAAAAAAGGTCACGCCTCTTAGCTACACTCAAACTCCTCATTTTTTCTCTTGTATCTCCTATATATTCACTGCACTGCTGTTTACACTAAAAGTGTTACTTTAGGAATAAATTAGTAATTAAATACATAAAAACAAAGCGGCTGATGATGTATTTAAACAGGAAAAAGGATCCTAGTGCTTGAGGTACACGTTTAAGTTGCATGTAAACATCTAGGAGGCCCAGAGCACATAACCACGTGCGATACATCACAGCTATGTAAATACTTACTGGACACAGTAGCACTGGAAGGAACTATCAGGATATTCTGCCTGGAAAGGCTGTTGACTCTCCACGGTTCCAAACCACCAAGCGTCATCTATTATACTGCGAAATCTATCCCCTAGAAGGGAAAAGATTGTGTTCAGCAAAAGACAGCATCAATAATTGTTGTCTTCTTTTTAGAGAATCGACTTCATCTTTCAGAAATGCACTACTTCGATTCTTACATTTTGCACGACAGGAATCAAGCCCTTCCCCTAAAGGGAGGACTTTCACATCTCTGGTTAATTAGTCACAGCTGCCTCCATGCCTCAAATTACAGTATAACAGGATATTCTTCTGCTATCACAAGCCTTGTAACAGTTTCTCTCATTTCCCTTTTTTTTTTTTCCTGCTACAGGAATTGTAGCAAACATCATATAAAGTTTCCAACGATCGCTATAATATCATGTGTGGTATAGTCCTTGACATCGTGTTATACAGACACTCTACCCTATTTAAAAGCTGCGGAAACGTTGCAAAACATATGGAAGTGGAAAAAAAGTAGTCACCTATTTGCCAGTTCCTTTCTTTGGCTTCATTATAAAACTGATGCAGCACAAGGAAGTCAATAACATCTGGCATATCATGGTACCTTCGTGAAACAGACAAAAAAAATTGCTTCTATTACCCACAAACATAGCGCCACGTGTACAATGTAGACATTTCGTGCATTTTATTTGACTTTCAAGTTTGGCACAATAACGAATTAATGCCATCACCATGCCTTGCAAGAGAAAAAAAAAGAAAGGGGGAGGGGGAAGCTTCTTAACGGCAAGAAAATGCCTTGAAGAACGTCATCAGCATTTCAGTTACTTACTTTATGGAAAATGATTCTCCTGTCATTTTGCCCGTGATTGGATCTAGGAATGCAAGCTTCAAGCAGCAGAGCGTAGGAGGCCCAACTTCATACTTAATTCCTACAGTCTTCACAAATTCTTGTTCCTATTTATCAATAAGCACAGAACAGTGTTATTTTAACTTGCTAACAACAAAAACATCCATGTTAAAGTACCAAACATATTAATAAAAACCAAATGTGTTTCCACTCTACAGCCCAGCTAATTTCACCCATGAAGTTTTCTTTTCCAAATACGAAAAATCAATCACAGTCACCTTAAAAATGAAAAAGATGAAAGTTGCTCATTCCCTTGGTAGATTTGCGAACAGGATACCCACAAATTATTTAACTTTTGTAATAAGGTTCTAAGGAACCACTCTGGTTTTAACCACGCTGAAGGCACCAAAGGTTATACCTGACTACGCCCAGGGCCTCTCACCCTTGAATAGCAACGTACAGGGGAAATAAAAGGAAACTCTTCCTCTTCAAGCGGAAATTCAACAATAGCCTTTATGTTCACGTCCTGTCAAGCATCAGCTGGTGTAAGATCTCTATCCTAAATGAAATACTATTTCCTTTGCCTTACAAACTGACGATGTCTTTGAAGATTACAGCTGGAACCACCAAATACCTAGGACTAGTAACTGGATATTTTTCCAGTAAAACTATTCTTTTCATTAATAGAACCACTGTCATACACATACATGAATATTAGCACATATATATGCTCTTTTCTCGATATGAAATCTGCATAAAGTAGAAAAAAAAATGGCAACGCTGTGGATTAAGTATTAAGGGACTCGGTGGTTCAAGGCAAAAGGATAAGAAAAATCCACAGAACTATGTAAACCTAGTATCTACCCAAGCAATCTGTAATACTTTTATTTTGTAAAAATATGTTGCAAGATATTGTTTTGCTCTGCCAAGAATTTAAGAATATACACAGTAATATGCGTAGCTAGATCCACTGTTTAACGGAGCTTGTGCATACACTTTGGTCTTTACACCACAGCATTTGAAACAATAAATAGAACCCAGATGTTCAGGTCATTGTAGAGTGTCAATAAAACTATAAACAGCTTTTGAGTGGGGGGTTCTGCATGAATTAACGTCAAGAAAAAAAAAACAAAACAAAACCACAAAACAGTCATAAAATAATTTGGGTTGAAAATGACCCCTGAGAATCATAAAGTCCAAAATCCTGCTTACAGCAGGGCTAACATTTAAGATAGATCAAGCCGCCCAGAGCTTGCCCTGTTGCACTTGGAGAAGTCGCCAAGGATGGAGATTCCATGCTCTCTCTGGACAACCTGTTCCAGCACTTAGCCACTCTCGCTCTGACTATTTTTTTTGTTAACATTCTATGTTTTTTAATCCATCAGGCAAGAATACCACACTAGATAAAGTTTCACATTCTTTAATATCCTTCTGGCTTCCTATTATCAGGAACTGAACAGCTGTAAAGGCTTTGTGTTAATGAAAACACTAATTTTAAGATTTACAATTTTATTTTTGAGATCAACTTTTTAAAGTAATGCTTTCTTCATATTTTTCACATTGGTTTTTAATGTCAGTTTAACATCACAGAGACATTCAGTTCTTTGGAGTACTTGTTTAACTTACCCTGAGTTCCATTTTGTTCCATGGTTGTTTTTGCATGTTAATACTGTAAATTTTTGCTTTCCTTACTGCCCGCACATAAGCTTCATGGCCTTGCCTGAAGTATATGATCTTAAATTTAAAAAAAAAAAAAAAAGTTTATTTTATTTTACTGATAGCTCTCTTCCTGTTTATTCTAAAATTTCTACAAACATGCCAGGCATCCTCCCTTTCAGAACATATTGCACACTTCTTTATTTCATTATAAAGCACTCTTCTTAAAAATATTTATCTCGGCCCCTAAAGTGGCACCTGCTATGTGCTTTCAAACTTGGGACCATTAAGCAGTGTGCAGGTTTGTCTGAAGATGCACAATCAATTCTTCCTGCTACTCAAAAGTTACATGTGCACAAAAAGAGGCATAGGACAGCTATCTATAAAAACTGATTGCCTAAGGAAAAAAAAAAGTTATCAAAACTCAGCCTGTCTTGAGCACAATTCACTGAAAATATTGCTAGATTTAATAGGCCTGACCACAACAAGCTCACCAGCCTAGTGGGAATGTCAGAATTGCTACACTCATTACCTCATCTCCCATTTGTGGGACAAAAGGCGAGCGGCGGGGGATAGTATCCAAGATCCACTGTGGGGCAAGCCATTCTTCACTGGGTTCACCTTCCATCGAAAGCAGTCCGCTTGGTTTCTTAAATATATGACATTAAGTTTAGAATGCAAGCTGTAATCGCTACGGCAGAACACACGAGCAACTGATCATACAGCACTGACTGAAGATAACTAGATACAGGCACAGCAAATGCTGGAATGTCAACCTTCCAAAAACCTCAACTAAATAGTAGGGAATAAGCCGTGTCTGTTATCGATATAATAGGAGATTAAAACATTCATAACTGAAGAGATTCTATTTCTTTCCTTAGAAACATTCTAAGTGTCTTCTTTAAAAAATACTGGGAAAAAGAAATCTGACAGTGCAGACACAATACAGATGCATTATGATTTTACAGCAAAACCACCTTGGAATAAATCTAACTGCAGTGAAGAGCATAAATTTAGGAGAAAAGATCCCACCTATAATGAAGAACTACCTGCATGAAAATGGAAGTACATTTATGTCACCGTAGCACCAAAACAAAACGGTATTACCCTGGTATTACATTTACTGTGCTATAGGAAAGATCTGTAGGATCTTTCTTACTGCGTATTTGTTTGGGAAAAATTTTACTTTGAAGACGACCCCTCCAAAAAGATGTATATTCATAAAGCCAAAAAGACCCTTAAAAACTGAAAATGCTGACCTTTTTTCTAGGCTGTTTAAGTTTCCTTCGTTTTGGCTCCAGTCCTTTTGTTCCCTTCATATTTTCATCTTCAGAACTACTACAGATTTTCCGAGCTGCCTGCCTGGTTTGTCTCTTTGGAGGCTGCAGATTAATTCCAGCATCTGCTGTCCAGTCAGAATATTCACTTGATGAATCACTGGAGACAGTAAAAAGTTGTAAGAAAGAAAACAGCACTTCAGTTTTCACACCATGGAGTGAAAGGTCCAAACATTCAACCTGTTCTTCTGGTTATGTGGAACAGATGTCAGGGTTAGCACAAAATTTCATCCTCATGTGAATGTCAAGAAAACCTAAGTGCTCTCTAGCTTGTGTATTTCAGCAAATTATTTTATCAGTTGCACACTCATGGTAAAACTACAGTTGTGGCCGATACCTATTTTCATACTAATTATCTCACTGATTCATAGACTGACTTCATAAGAACCGACTGCACAAAACGCATGAAAAATTTACAAAACTAGAGCACTCTTCTAAAAATACAGTTCTGACTTCTTTAATACCCAAATAGCACGCGTACAGTATTTATATCAGCTCGTGCCCCTTCCAGCCATAAAAGCATAACATCAAAAATAAAAAAAGAGATTGTAGAAGTTGTACACAAATACACACTGACAACAGAAAAATTAGGAAATACTCAGCTATTAACAGAAGATATGTATACGCTTCTATCAGTTCTTCTATTGCATGTGACTAAAGTGGCATTGATTTTTTTGAAGCAGTTCTTAATTAAAAGACAACAGTTTCTTACACATGGTCTTTCAAAATTGTTCTTGACTTTGCAAGAAAAAAAAAAAAATAAAAAAATACAATATAAAATGCTTCATGAAGAATTTGAGAAAAAAAAAGTCTTCAAAATTAAGAATTTTTCACACTGGTTTTCTGTTAAATACTGTTATTAAAGCTTCTACAATTACTTAGTCACTCAAATGCACAAAAGTATTTGTTCACGGACTCCACAAATTTTGTTGGCTACCGTTTTAAACTACCTAAGTGTACCAAACACTTTGCTTCAACCTGCCACAAGGTGTAACAAATCTGTACTGCCCTGTAGTCATAGTATCACAACATCAACTGTCTTACTTACATTGCATAATTATAAATTAATGTGAACAATTAAGAGCGCAGTAGAGCTACCTGGAACTGCTTTCACTTTGCCACGCTGCCACGGGATCGTCCATGGATGCATCACTTGTGCCAACAGTCTCATCTTCCTGTATTAAAACCAAAATGTTTCACTTTGGGGCCAAGTTTAAAAGGCATCATTTTTGTTTGCGAGCGAGTTGTACAAGTTGCCTCACCTAAGGAAAGCTTTGTATTTAAGAACTGGCTTAGCTTAAAGTAAGTCCACAATTTCTTTCTGTATCTTAGTTAATATTCTACTATATGCTTATATTATTTCTATAGAAAGAGATGTGAAGTTTAGTGGTGTTAGAACCATAGAATGAGTTCTTATTTAAGCGTCTGATTAATAAATTTCGGTGTCAAGAGACCAGCTTTATAGCTACTCTGTACGTTCAATGCATTGACAAAGTGACAACGTTCAGTCTCTTTTCACTTTGCATGCTTCCTTAATGAGAACAAGTTATATTTAATCTGGTATATTTTAAGTTCTTCCCTTGCCAATATCAATGATTAATACCAATACTCCATCTCTTTCAACAGCAGTCTACAGATGCAGATGACATCAAAGTACCGAATGTGACCTAGAATACATGTGCAGTATGAAATCCCAAAATAGCAAGTGGTTTAGCACAACCCAGTTAAATTTACTTGAAAATAGAATCATTTAGTTTTGGAAAAGATGTTTCATACTTCCAAAAATACACCACCTGTTTTAAGCCAATTTTGAATACCGAACTGGCATTGAGGTGAATGATCCTCCTCTCTCCAAGATCGGCTTACTACACTAACACCACAAATCCAAATGACTCCGTGATTTTGCGTGTTTCTTCCTAACGGTAACAGTGCTCTCGGCACACCCGTCATCAAACCCTGCTTTTTGTGAACAGGGAACCGACTGAAAGAGTCAAAAAAGAGACCTCTGAGGAGCTGTCTGATTCCTCCCGTGCGCGTGAGCTTTGACTTGCTCCTTGCTGATTGTGTTCTATCGTGGAGCGCGTTTGGTAGGCGTGCTGGCGCTTGCGTTGGTTTCTTCTCAAAGACCTTCCGCTTCCTGGTTGGTAATCGTTCTTTTATCACGGGACAGGAGGGACAAAGAGAAAAAGATTAGAGATTTAATAACGTTAAAAAATGCCTCATCGAAGGGACTGCACGTTGTATCACATTTATAAATGACAACTAGAAAATCTTGAATTAGAAAAGTTCTTTTTTGCACACTTGCGGTTCATTTCAGTGCACCTGCAGATGGTTTGGGTTTTTTTTCTTTTGTTCAACATCAATTCTACTTTTTAAAGTAGCAGTCCCTAGGAAGGAAGTTATGGAGAAACATAATTTTCTCTAAAAAATACCTGCAGTCTCTGGATAAGATAAAAGCTAGCCACTTAAAAAACTGTGGCACCTCTAATATTTCTCTTAGTTTCCACACGTCAAACTGAACATCCACTGTGGCTCTGCTCTTTTCCTTTCCCAGCACCTCCCCACTACTGAAGCCTTAAAGAAAGAGATTTACTACTGCTATTTGCATATTATAATATAAAGATTACAGTTACAGAAGGAAGAGAGAGAGCCAGAGAAAAAATTAGTACTATTGATCTCCTAAATCATTTAATAACATTGGGTTGGAGGTTTTTTGTTTCTCTCTCTCTTTTTTTTTTTTTTTTTTCCTCAGTGGTCAGGACTGCTGACTTCTTCTACTGAATTAACTCACCCTTTGTAAGGTGTGGGATGGCTTTCTCTTCTTTTCAACAGTGTATAAATTAATTTCAATTTCACCTTTGGCGGCTCGACATTCTTCCTGGACCCTAATTATACAGAGGAAACATCCATTTTATTCAATAAATCATCATGTAACTTGACAGTTTCATTAATATTCACTTTAAAATACTGCTGGTTCCCTTGCTAGAAGAAATCTGTGCACAAGTCCTCCTAGCAGCATCCACGCATACTTCAGTAATCACAAGTTAGGGAAGCAAACTTGTTAGTTCAGCATGCATAATTATTTTCAAGAAAACTGAAATGTATTTTTGTGGTTTTTTAAATAAAGCTTCAGGAAGAATGTGGCGTATGAACAACTGAAGAAAGAATCAATTGTGAAGAGAGAGAATTACTATTCTCAACTCTCCACCAGAGGCTACCACTCTCATCCTAATACCCGGATTTCAAAACAAACCAATCAACCCACCCACCAACACACCCCCAAAAGCCAACACATTTCTGAAAAATCACTTTTTAAAACTCAAACCAGGCGTATGGAAGAATCATTACACATTATGCAATTTAATTTTTTTTTTCCTGTCTCACTTAGCATCTTACTTGCTGATGCCTGGAGGAAGCTCATTCACCACTACTCTCCTGCTCCACGCCATGAGATCTCTCTCCGTTGCCATTTGACTTCGGGGAGCATTGTGATGCATTTGCCGGACCCCTTCAATCTGACCGCTTCTCCGGAGACCAACGTTTGGTGGAGATGTAACATCCAAACCTGGACTTCGAAGAGCTAAGGAAGAAAAATATTTTCCTTCACTTCTACAAACCATCAATAAAATCTAGAATTCAAAGCTTAAGGACTGCATGGAGATTCCTTTTTAGCAATAAACGACGCTTATTCTATGTTAAGTGGCTTTGTCTTTTGCTTCAGATGACCTTTTTTGTGTATTGTCCTTGGATTACTGGAGAAGCGTACGCTACTGTAACATCACCGTGGCTTGCTGTGTCTTAGAACAAAGAATATAATCTATGAGAAAAGTTTCAAAGGCACTTGAGCGACCTTCAAATCAAAGTCTTGTCAACTGTTTAAAGGCTCTTAAATCATGAAGCTTAAATTTTGTGGTACAAGAAGAGATGAGGTTGCCGTCTAAAATAACAGACTGCTGCAAGGTTTAAGGTTTCTGTTGTACCTCTGTTCTGTATCTGTAATGTTTATCTGCTGTGACAGAGGCATTGCTCCTTCTCTGGGCTTTTCAACAGGTGGCACACCACCACAGTACTACATACTCAGGAGAAAACAGAGATTTCAGGTAGCAAAGTGAGACAAAAAGGCCGATAACATCCGAATCCCTGCTAGCATTGCCTTAAATTATCTCATCATTTGGGAATGCATCAACGCAACTTCCACGTGCTTAAATATGGTTAACCGTATGAATAAAGTGCATTCACGATTGTGCAAACCTATGTAAAAGTGTTTGGCTGTTAGAACATCAAGTACTTTGTATGTACTGTAACTCACACAAATGAGCAGTTCATGTAGCAAAGCCAGTGATCAATGCAAATTCTGTACTTTAATTTTTATACCACTCAGATCTGGCAATTCCCTTTCACAAAAATACAGGGAAATACAAATAAAATTGAGAACTGGGACTGCACAACACACCAGCCTATCATAAGAAGTAGAAGACTTCTCGTGAGTTGAAGCTGGCTTCCAGGCCACCTTCTTGACAATACCAATTTAGATCAACGCAAAAGTGCATTTTCAGCATTTTTCACTAATATTTTTCCTATTCTTTCTTGAACTTAAAGACAAGCAACTCCAAATCTAGTAATCCTAATGAGCTTTGTCAGGAAATCCAATTCAAACATGTGCAATCAGTCATTCAACCCAGAACTAATTTATTAGCGGATGTAAATTTTTTAAAAGCTCAGGATGACTTGCAGCACGAGTCCACAGCATCTGCTCTCTGACATCAACTGCACTCAGTCAGCTGCCTCACAGTTAGCTGTTCACATCTGATTAAGTTTGTTTTAAATTTTTAATCAATTTGTGTATTAAAAATAAAATCACAGTAGCAGAACACTTACCAATAGACTAATCTCCAGCTTTCTAAGGAAACACTAAGACAGAGCAGACATGTTTATTTTATAAACACTGATGCTCAGCCTTTGCATTTATGCTGCAACAGGAAGCCATTAGTCTGTCACAACATTGTATTCCACTGACGTTCTCTAATTATATGCTGTTATCTTGACATTATGCAGGTACAAAGTATCATCTCTGCAGTGACTGGCATCAATACAGTGAACTCTATTTTTTAGGAAAGGTTGTAACAGGAATAATTACAGTCTAATAGTTCCAGGTAATCAGAGACAACCCAGTTAGACCATTGTGTGCCCTCGGCTGCACCTTAAACTTTTAATTCCTCTGCTGGCATCAGTAGAGGGTCGAAATGCTCCACACAAGTTAACAATGTGTGTAAGAACAAGAGAGAAAACCATCCTCAAAGATGTAGTCTCAGAACTTACATTAACACATTCTGATTAGTACCTTACTATGCTTTAGGAAAAGAAATGGTGGAGGTAACGAAGGGACACTTACCTCCATTAACGGAGTGGGATCTATTGAGAGGAGGGTTTGGAAGTGTTTCTCCTTCATTAATTAGTCTCAGATCTTGTTCCCTCTGTAGCTCTCTGATCATTCCATCAAGGATACTCTCATCCTGGTCATTAGTTTGCTGCCCGATGACTTGTTCAACTACTTCACCATCACCTTGACAAGAACAAAGCCACAACTGCTTATAAAATGATTAATTTCTGTTTTACTAAACACCAGAGAAACAATCAAATTTGAAATGGTGCACAATTATTTGTCTGCTCTGCAAAACATCTGATCACCAGCTGGCCTTCTGCTCTCATGTAATAAGCGGAGGCAAAGTTTAAAAGAGAAGTTACAATAAAAACCTAAAATTACAGACCACACGGAAAATACAAACACAGACCCTTAGAACCAGCAGAAAGAAATTATGCTTCAGTAGGTAATACTGGAAGGTCTCTTCCAGAGATCAGCGTTTTGCAAAAGTTTATATCTACAAGAAAAAAACCCTGCTTTAAAAAATAAAAGCTGTTCTGTCAATGTCTGACTTACCTTCCTGCTTCCTTACTCACATACACAGTTACACCGAGGCTAATGGGACAATTCTTTAAGCACGTGGCCCTACACCTGGTAGAAAGTCCACAGATTTTGGAATACTGCAGTCTCCTCATCTTGTCTCCAGTCAAGCTCATTCCACACACTTCCTTTATGCCATAAAGCCACCCTACTTCCTCTTCCACCTCTACACTGAATTTCAACCACTAGTTTCAAAAGACAACTGAAGCAAACAAATCCTTACAGAACCATCCTACTGAGCTGGTGCTCAATACTCCGCCATACATACATTATGCACGAGCTTTAGACAGCATACCATTAGCTACATATCCCAGCTGAGGAATAAGTTGTTCATCCTTGCAATTCTCCCTCCCCGGTACCAGCCGCTGAAATCTCGTGGGATGAGGATTTCCATCAACATCCACCAAGAACGGAGGAGGCATAAGATGGGGAGCCTGTTGAGTCTGTTCATCCAACACGTAGTTATTTGCATCACGGATCAGTGGTCGGTAATCCGTATGGAAGAACATCTGATCTGGAATCTGCAAGCAAAGCAATTTAGTAAATAAATCAATGGCCATTTGCAGCTGTCTTGCTGCTTTGGAATGTCTCCCATACACATAAACCACAGCTCCTACATTTAGGATCAGCAGAAGAAATGTTATGACAGAGAACAGATTCCTACCACGAGTGTGTTTTATTACCAAGGCCTGATGCAAAAATTCAGTAGTAAAATATGCCAACAGAGGTGAATAGATAGAAGTTAATGCTTTGTTCCCCTGACTAGAGATCCTCTTGTCTAAATCTTTTTGATTTAGGTAAACAGCAACTGCTTCATGATCTAATTACTGTTTTGTCTGGGGCAAGGTGAGGAAATAAACTAACACAAATACTTCTAAGACAAAATCAGGTCAAGACACAGAAGAGTTTAAAATCCATTGACCCACCTTTTCATAATATTTATTGCATCCAAAACCAAATAGTAGCAGATGTCCATGAGAGTCTGTGCAGGCAAAATGCTGTCCATCTGGTGAGAACTTGCAATCAAAAACAGCTCCATGGCCTTGGCCTTCAATCTGTATACAAGCACAGAGCATTCCTTTCACAGTCATGCATTCTCTAGAAGAGCATTTTTGCAAAAATTTCACCTGTCCTCCAACAAGTATTTAATCCTAATTCTGTGTAATTTCTCACCTCGCTCAAGACTGATCTACACTTATAATTTTTTCCACTTATATTAAAGCTAAACTGAACAACGCAGTAAAACCTTGCACTTTCTCTTCGTCCTGAAATTTCAGTACAACTTTTAATGGATGTTCCGAAACAGCTACGCAGAAGTCTACATTTTATGTTAATGGAAGACACAGGGCAAGCCAGCACCAAAGATCTCAGGCGTACTGGCTCCGTACAAGCAGGTTTCACAGCCCCAGGTGCCAGGAGGCTAGCTCAGGGCCTGAAGCCGTACAGCTGCATTTGCTCAGCGCTGGAACCAAACCAACAAACCTGGTACGGGGAGCATTAAGATAGATGCAGCACAGAGCCAACCGTACCGTTGCCCAGACCACAGCATTGTGCTACAACACATGGGCTTACTGGTTTTCATCGCTCTACCTTGGGAATCACTATAACCTTTTGCATGGTATAACCATACCCGTACGCATGAATAATATTCAGATGTAACAGATTCCACGGAAGACTTGCTGCTACACCTACAATATGCAAAAACATACTTTGGTATTGCTTACTGAAGAGTAGTGTTTGGGGTTTTTTTAATATGTAGAAGTTTTCCCCTAATCCTTTTGTAACGTCGGTCACAACAGGTATATCATGAAATCTTTTGCATCAAGACCAGTTTTACACAAAAATGGAAAAAAAACCCAAACCAAACCACCCTTCCCTGATCATTCTTACCATGTTAAAGTAATTGCGAATTTTTGTTCCTTTGTCTATATCCCAAACGAAAATATTTCCATCGTGACCCGCCGAAAGGACAATCCTTTGGTCAAACGGATGGGCCTCCAGAACAAAAACTTCATCATCGTGACCCTGCAATGAAAGCAGGGTGAAAAAGAAAGTAATGTTTCTCCATGTAATATCTCCAAACATGCTAGTAACATTTAGAGTGAGGACATCTCAGTTCAGGTAGTCATCCATGACAGCTCGATTTACTGGATCTTAGACTAGAACTGTGTCTGTACTTAGTCAACATTTCTGTCAGAGGCTTGGCATCACCACTACCCACTTTGTAAGTGCCTCAGACTGTAGCTCAGCACAGCTGGGATGGAGAGGGATGGGGTGGAAGGAGAAATCAGCAGCGAGGACAGCTGCAGCCCTCTAATCTGGGCACAACTGGTGGCCTCCAAAGGGCTCCCTTGTCAGCCAGCCACCACCAGGGTCTAGCAGCGTTTTGGCCATCAGCTCCTTTCCCCATGACACATACTCCTCCCAGGAAGCCTGAGAGAGGTGGCATACTTCAGGGCAAAACACCCCCTGTCAGGGACAATGACGATGCAGCTTAGCCTCAAATCAATTGCAGAGTTGAACCATAACCCTTTGGGATTACCCGCTTGAATTTTACTCACAGATAAGCTATGAAGAAGCTGCCCTGTGGACGAGTTCCACACTTTGAGAAGGAAATTGTTGACTGCAGTGATGACAGTGGCATCATATCTATCCCAAGCCACCATAGTAACCTTCAGTTTAGTCACCTTGTCCTCCCCCGATGCTACATTGTTTCTGAAGAAATTAATAATTTAAAGGAGAAATAAATTCAGTAACTACATATGGAAACATTTAACAATGGTAATTCAGTGTGAAATTAGGGAGAGCACGGCTGCCACCGCTGTGGCTACTGGCTGATGCGGGAGAATGAAGGATGGCTTCTGCAGTGGTAAAAAACATACAGAAAATATTCAGTAGCACTAAGATTTATAGGGTTTTATTTCCTTAAAAAGGACAAGTTTCTCTTCTGTTCTTCTTAAGCGACCATCCTTGCCTACCCCAATTCTTTCTTTCACGCTATTCAGTTCTATTACATTTTTTCCTACAAGGCATTTTTCTTATCAGTGATCAATATGAGTAAACTCTACAACGAGCAAAAACTTGCCAAATAAATCCAAATCATACTTTGACAGCTAACTTATTAAAAATTTAACCATATGAAATGTAAAGGATTTTGCAAAGCAAAACCCCTAATGGATTTCTCCATCTCTGCTTTTTGTTACCGTGCATATGCAATTACAAGGCCACTTACAGAAGTCACTTGAGGATCTCAAAAAGAAACACTCGAAAGCTTAATTACACTGGATAATCAAATCACCACATCTCATCTCTTACTTGAAAACTTAAGGCAAAATACAATGTTAAGAAACATTCTGTATATATATATATATATATATTGCAAAAACTTTGCCAGCCAACTCAGGCCTTGGGATAAAATAAGAAATCCAAAAATGTGTTTACAAACAAACGTTGTTAGGAAAACGAATCTGTGTCACATCTCTCATTAACTGCCACTTGTCCTCAGGTGGGTAAAATAAGCTGTAATGGGCAACATATTTTTTTTTTTTTAACTAAAATTATTTACTAAATTTATTTACCGGAATAGTAACTGGAATCATAGAAGAAACCCTCAGTTACCTGCAACAGCGTCTGTGTGATGCTAGAAACTGTTGAACAAGTTCATATTTACATTTGTATCATACATTTCGCTCATTTTTCTCTAGTTCAACTTTATTATTCCTTATAATTTTAACTGCATTCCATAGCACAGAAACCAAAATAGCACAGCATCTCACATAAACACCAACGACCTGAGAAAACTGATTGTGGCAGTTGCTACTACCCGAGAGGTGACAGAAACCTACGCTCATTTTGGAAATGTTTTTAAAAAACATGCAGGTCAGCATATGACCAATGAGGTTCGACTAAAAACCTCTTTTTGTGAGATAAACTCTATTTGACATTCTTCCTTCAAATATAAAATACTAAGTATTCCCCAACCATTAGAGTAAGGATCTACCAATGTATTAAATATTGTCTTTTGGGGTCTAATTAACCGTGTAGCTTAACAGATAGAGCCGCGGCATTTTCAATACACAAAAAACATGCACTGAAGTTAACTCAAAATGGAAGTAAATAAAGTAATTTTCAGTGCGACAGAAGATTTCATAGCAACATCTACACACAAAACAAACTGTGTTCTGGTTTGGTTTGTTTTACCCTGTCATTTTAGTAGCCATATCCAGGACTACGCTCTTCCAATCTTGCTGCTGATAGTGCCATACTCTTGCTGTTCCATCTCTGCTTCCACTGACAAATCTTAAGCTATGGAAAAAAAAAAAAAAAGAAAGAAAAAGAGTCATGAAATTCTGAATAAGTGTAAGTCTCTGCTGCTTTTGGGTTAACACCCACGTGCCCATCTCAGGGTCTTATTTTCTCATTATTCAGTAGCTTCGCTATGGAGTTTTCCATCCACAGTAGCAAGGTGGGCATGCTAAATCCTGTGGCAAGAATATGTAGGAGTTTGGCAGAGGACTGTCATTCACCTTAGGAAAGGTCACTACAAGCACTTACTTTTACTTTATTCTGCAACAAACATGCACGCATGCACCTGTACACAAGTATATATGTACTTGGAAGTGTATATTTGTGTATATATACTTGTCTTACTCTACATGTGCCCCCACACAGGCGTGTTCAGCAACTCATAAAATATCCATGAACTACTGCCACGGGAAACAGGCAGCTACGAAACGCTGGCAAGCCAAGAGCACACCCATTCACACCAGCACAGAAGCTCGAATGTATTTAATCTTTTTTTCAACACTTATTCTTTATATTGTTTGTGCATCTCTGATGGAGAGAATGTAATTAAAAGACAGTGAGGTTACAATTTTCATATCAGATATTGTACGGTACAAAAGAGTTTATATCCCACAACATTAATTACATTTGGCTACAGCTAGCAGATGGCCTTGGAATGACTTCAATGTCGTAATTCATACAAGCTGCACATTCCCTTTTTAATGACATCAGCAAATCCCTTGAGCAGTTCATAGTGGCAGCAAAGAAAAAGAAAGTGCGTGCCAGGAGTCTAGCATAAATTATAATACATTAACTTAGGGAGAGGGTGAAGACAGAGAAGGGAAATACCCGAGTTGAACACAAGTAGGTAGCCCTGCCTGTGAAGTTGAACACCAGCATTTTCATTTTTAAACTCCTCCTTGTTTAAAAAATTCAAGCATCCAGCAAATACATTTAACTACAACATAATGTTTTGGCTGTCAATGTCACAGAAATCATTTTTGTTGAGAAATTTGAAAAAAGCTCCTCAAGTAATAACATTTTCACAGGATGGCCAACGCCTTTAAAAGTGATTTATTCCATTTATGTACAAAATTACACGTTAAAAGGCAACCCTATGCAATTCTATTTTAATAAGTGATTCTTTTGCCTTTTCAGTTTCCCTGATCTGAATTTTTTCATCATGATGAAAAAGTGTTTAAAAATGCTTGCGACAGGTTTGTTTTCTTTTTTACTTCTTTATTTTAAAATAAAAAGGAAGCTATCACTTTTCCATTAAAAGCATCACTATCGCATATAATTTTCAGTGACTATGTGACCTAATACCCCCAGGGAGACCTGTGCTCTCACATCCCTTGGAAGGAACCGTTAGTACGATTATACCAGTACATTCCCAGGTAATTTTACATGACAAAGATCTCAGAGTACAGGTGCGGTTCCACTGGCAAAGCTACAGTTTTGCTTGGAAGGCTCCTGCTTGCACACATCCCTTAAACCTTCTGCCAAGCAAAGTAAGAAATATAGGCAAAAGCTGGCATAAAATCGTTTGCATTAAGATGTTGCTCACTCATCAAAGCTTGTCACACCACTCTCCAACACAGCTGTGCTGCAGAAGTTTGGCACACGGACGTGCCTGTGGGTACCTTTATACATTTTATCACGAGCATCCTGACTTTAATTCTTACATTAGAGACAGCATCCTGACTTAGCAGTGGTTTAAAACTGAAAGCTCTGCAGGTGGGAATGGTTCACTTCATAAATTTTAAGACCACGGGATTACTGTTGCCATCTAAACTGATTAACTGGAAATGCACGTATTTGCCTAGAAATTCACACATTTGCCAGGTACGTCGTCAGAGATAAGTAAATTATTTTGAATAATAAAGCAGCCCAATGAAATGATCATCGAGAGCCAAAGGTCTGAAGACTGCGCCCCTGTAACTGGTTCTGCACAGGTGACAGCAGCAAGGGCTGCAGGTTCAGAGAGCGTGTGATGTGCGTGTCAAGTCACTGCCCTGTATACTCGGTTCCAGCAATCAGTCAAAGTACTGTATAGCTCATCGTTAGTCACCTAAATGAACACAGACTCACACAGCCTTCGCTCCAGGAAATGGTTAAGATTAGCCCATTTAATATCACACTTGGTGATGTTAAGCTATCCAGACGTCCTCGGGTGAGTCGGAGAAGAGTAAAGACAGGGGGTTGCAAGGAGACACCACAAAAACGTGGTAGGACACTGCTGAAGTATTACATAAAGCGTCCTTGTGAAAAGCCAAACGATTGTAATGAGAAGAACATGTGTAAAGGAGAGTTTTAGTCTCAGATGCAGACAAATTAAGCAGGGGAATTTTATCTACTAAGTAAACTGGGTCCAAATTTGGGATGTGAGGATCAGCTGCACCTTTACATCCCACAGAAGAGCTGTTCTTTGCTTATTCCCCCTTGGAAATAAATCAGGTTTTTTGGAAGTTGTTTTCTTCCAGCAATTTCAGAGTTACAAAAATACAAGATGAGAGGTGAAGGCCTGATTATTCATCTTATCACGTTTATCACTCTAGAACCTCACCAAAACTGAGCTCTTATGAATTGTGTTTTTATGGAAACACTCCCCCCATACTTTTCAGAACTCTGAGCACCAGAAGAGACAACTTGCTTATTCCATGTGCCCAGAGAGGGACCGGCAGGAGAAATCATTCACCAAGGAATTAGATGAGACAGATAATAAAGGGTGGATGGCCTTATGTTTCAGCAACATACCAGCAATGTCATATTATTTGGAAAATGTTTTCAAATTATGATAATCATTGGCTGCTTTCTGGTCCCCAGCTGGTATAAATGACACAGATAACATATGCAAGAGAAGTAAATTTTAACAAAAACCCGAACATATACATAATCTATTAACAACACTATCAGCTTCGACATGATTCTCTTACAGATCATAAATAAAAGCACAATGAAGTAATGAAAAAAAAAACAACAAGAAAAAAGGTAATTCTACAGTTCCTTGTTTTCATTATGGACAATACTCATCATTTAGATGCCACTATTTCCTTGGTTCCCTTCCATTTCACTTCTGACAACACACAAAGTCTTATTTTCCCTTTCATGCTTATCTTCCTTTCACAAATGATGGCACTGAGTTTGTACATCCTTTCGGTCAGGGCAGACAGCATCGCTCAGGTGCTAACCTACACCATGCTCCTTTGGAAGTCAGAGTCTCACACTCCCGTACAACTTACTGCAGAGAGGGCAGAGCATGAGCAGTTGATAAAGAAGTAAAGTGGCCTCCTCATCTGTGCCCCAGTACAGAAACACAGGGAAAATAACTCCTTTGAATGCAACAGCTACCAAAAGTGCTACTGCCATTGGTAGCTTGGGCCACCAGGACTGGCCATGGCTGGCAAACAGACACGTGGTAGTCACCGTGCTACCCCTTCGCTTCCCACAGCTCCAGAAAAAAAAGAATGCCCAAAACTCACTGACTCAAACAAGAGCCATACAGATAAATAAATATGTGTATGTGCTTATTTTTCATCTTGCTCTAACAGGACTGAAATGATAGAGCCAACAAGCTTTCCCCACACACACATTTAAGCTGATATTCTAGGTAAGAAAAAAAAGAAAAGTAATTGAGAAACCCAATCCCTGATCCCACTATAAACAATGAATATACTCAGATATTATTGCCATCCTACCAGGTAGAAGCACCTGGCAAGAGAGGCTCCTTTAATGAAGCTCAGACCACAGTTCCTTGCAGACCAGCTTGCCTGAACGTCTGGGTATGTCTAACAGTTCTAACTTTTGCTTAAAACTACATTTACTGTAATGCTCTTACTCCAGAAGCAACCCCTCCTGTACTTAACAAGGCTACCGTGAAGTAATACACTCTTACATAGAAAAGACACAAAATTTCATTTCCAATTTGCTGTTTAACCAAATACAAAGCAGAAGTTACAGAATGTTTTTGCTATTACAGCAGATGACAACAAGTCCAAGCTCACGGACATGACACACATCTCGTAACATACTTTAAATAAGTTGTCTACCATGAATCAGAGCCTATGTGCAGTCTTCCTGTTGCACTGAATTTTCTCTGAAACATTATTTGGAAAATTAAATACCATACTTCTCACGTCAAAATCCCAGGACTCACCTGTCACCATTGTTACAGAACTGGACTGCAACCACTTTGTCCTAAATAGGAGGGAGGAGAAGAAGAGTAGTAAGTGCTTTGTAAGCTGAACCATTCAAAAACATCTTAATGATGAGCTTCTGTTTAACAAATTGCATTTTCCCATACACTTCCTACAACATACTATCTTACAAATTCAAGAAAAGTTGTATCTGAAGTTAAAACTTCCCCAGACATATTGTGTTAAACACTGAAATAGAAAACTTCAGAGAGGTGATGGTTTCTTGTTTCTCCAGAAGTAGCTCAGAGATGGAAACGATTTCTGACTCGGTCGCCCTGACATTTAGACGTTTCAGGGGGAAAAAGCTGCAGTGGCTCTGTTCTTGCCTGAGCACAGTCTTCCTGCATGGTGCCACAGGACCATACACACCCTAGGGTAAGCTCTGCCTGGGAAACTGCACCTTTTAGACTCCACAGAGATAGTAGGGATAAGGAACCCCAGGAACTCACAAGGCCTCGTAGCTACAGCACTCAACAAGATGGAGAAAGAATGATTTCACCAAAGAAATAATCACAGCAGGTCTGCAATTTTTAGACCTGACGTTAAAGCACATCAAAATATTTCATCCAAAAAAAAAAAAAAAAATGCAAACTGTGGCTTTATTTCCACTTTTAAATGGCTGAGAAACAAATATTATGTTTAGACATGGTTTTGCCTTTTTTATTTTGCTACATACTTGTGTTGGCTACATGCACTTGCTATCTTTACTCCCACTGACGTCTCTAGCTCCTGATAACCGAGCGTCCAACTGGGGATTTTTTACAAGGGTGGGCTGATAGCAGTCTGCGGTATTAAGAAGAGCAGACTTTCAAAAATTAAAGGAATTACAGCTCATTCCAAACCTGAACTGCTGAATATAGAAAACATTTGTTTCTTTTGCGAGCAAAATACTTGTTAGATTTCTTGGCTTGGAGCTCTGAGACTTAAACGTGAGACCCATGATTTCCACTAAAATTCAGTGAATCAATTTAGACCTCAGCCTCAATCCATGAAATATTGCTAAGGTGGGCAGCTGGGCTATTAAGGTTCAAAGATAAATGCTCCAAACCCCTCACAAGTGACAGCCCTATCAGTGATGCTTTAAGCTTGCCTTTCTGGTACATTGTTTACCACGCACATAATAAATAATGCAATCATCACCTGCTCTTCATAACAACTAAGAAATGAAGAAAGATTTGATGCTGGTTTAGTGACGCTTCTTTATGGGGTTTCATTAAAACTGAGACATTCAACGGTTTAATAAAAGCTACCAAGACTCAAACACCAATATTGAAAGTCATCATACAGATATTTAAAATCGTTTGAGTTTTTACGAGAACCCTTCTGCATTACCTGAGAGAGGATGCTTTTAAGCTTGCTTTACTTTCTAAATGAAATTACCATCATGAGCCAAAGTTTGACTGCACACTCGAAAACCAACATGACTTTGTCTTTTCCTGTTATGTGGATTTGTGGTCACAACTAAAGTTAAATACTCAACAGTAAATTTCACAGGAAAAAAAAAAATCACATTGTGCATGAAAATTCCTCATTCCAACATAGACTTTCTTCAAGAATATGGGAAAATCATCTAGTTCCTCTGTTTTCTGGGGGAATGAAATATATAAAGCATGTTTGCACACATCTCCTGCCTCAGAGGAATTTACAAATAAACATACCACAAATTTTCAGGCATTTAAATACCACAGTGCTGAGAGCCAACTCAACTCTAAAGACAGGAAACAAGTCGAATAAGATGTACCAAAATCAAAGTTCCCAAAATAAGGTAAAGTGGGAATAAAAAAAGAAAAAAAAAAAAAAAAAAAAAAAGGATTTGCTTTCCAATTTGTCTCTTACCGTATGAGATTCTAACTCAGCCATTTTCTCCGGAGATTCCGAGCCCAAATAATAAATTCTTATCACGTGGTCAGTACTACCTGTTGCAATGAACATGCCACCTAAGAAAGACAGTGCTTTTTGTGAGAAGAAAAGCCATGCAAGGAACAACTCGTTTTAATTACTGCTTTATTGTCAAAGCAGCAAACGACAGTTTTAAACAGAAAATTTCAATGTAATCAAAACACACGCCCTGAAAAAAGCAGTGAACTCTGACAACTTCTGCTTTGATCTGTATTTTCTCAGACCGTATCAGCTTTAGCATAACGATGAGCTCTACGATGTTTTCCAGCTGCAAACTTTTCTGACCAAAGGAAAAGAATATTGCAAGTTTCAGCATTCATCCAGCAAACTATTCCGCTTTCCCTCAGAAATTACCACAGCGCTCTCCATCAGTCTATGTGGACAATTACATGGGGAAATTTAATATTTTCACTGGTAAATAACAAAGAAAATATCTAAGTGCATCTTCTATACCTATTTGAAGCAGATCAGGGAAATTATTTCTGAATTGGGAGTCAGTGATTAAGCTATTTTCTTGTAATGTTTGTTCTATTTACAATATTGCATAAAAAGGGTGCTATTGTGTAGTTTACTTCATTGAAATGGTTTTAGTAATTTCAGGATTTCTGGTTTAAAAAAAGGAACGTGGGTAAGGCTCATATGGATCTAGAAGAGCTCTCAATTTCAGATGGCAAGAATTAATGAGAAATTGCATAATTCTGCTTGTAAAAATCACTATTTTGAGAATTCAAAGCCGCAACAAAGGACGTCAGTGAAGCTGAAATTTTGAAACACAGCGAATTGATCGTCCTAGAACTTAGCCAAATTTGGAAGATTAGCAAAAGTGTAACCTCTGAACAAAAGCCAGCTGTCTGCCAGATTTCAAGAACTTTTCACTCCAAAACTTTACCAGATAAAACCTTAAAAGGATGTTAGAAAGAAAGCTCTAATGTGCAAAACAACAGACCGAAAGCATAGTCTTCCTTGAAAATGGTCAAGACATTTTAGCTTAAATTATAGAAAAAAAAAAAAAGAGAAAAAGTAGCTTGAGGCAGATGCTTAGCATGAAAAATTTCAAACAATCACAACTCAACAGTGCTGTAATTAACTGACAGTCTAAACCCATTTGTTTTTAAGAAGTAACAGTCTTGTCACCAAAGGAATTATAGTTCATAAAATACTTTCAGCTACCTTACAATGCATACGTACCGGAACTGAAAGATGAACAAGATATCTGAACACCAGGCCTGGACCTCTCCGCAAATTTTACAGGGCGATCCCTATATGCAAGAACACAACATTTTGACTTTTCATTACTTTATTCCAATGCCGTTCAACAAGAGTCGTGCACTGTGGCTCAGCAGGTTAAGGCCAATATGCTCAGCCTAAAGCTCTTGATTTCTGAATTCTCCCCCAACTTTGCTAGACCTTATTTTGCATTTTAGTAATTTCCTTCCTTAGTTTAGTAAGAAAACCATCATTTTCTAAATTGAAAAGACTATTTAACTTATTTCTCATGACACTAATTCAAATCTATTTAAAACAAAACCTGGCAAACCATTAATCTAACAGCATTTACCACCTATTAAGTATGGGTTTGATACCATCTATATATGTGTTCTTCTTATTGAAAGCACAGAAATTCTTCTGCCTGTACTTTTTGGACAAGGATTTAGCCCTAAACATAAGAGCTGAAAGTTCTTCCGCAACTCTGGCTTGCAAAGCACTAACCATGGACATAACAAGCCCCAATTTCTGCCTCCCCCCGGGGCTGTAATGCCACAGACTCCCCAACACACCCAAGAAAGCGCCCCCTGCCCCACACACCAGTATGGTGTGTCTATGGGAGAACATATCCCAAGAAACTTGTTCATTGAGAAGGAACGCGCCCTTATTTCATTATCCCAGCATCCCTCTCCACGCTAAAAATCAAAATAAATTCATCCTTTATTTAAGACAATTATAATTATCTAAACAAGCTTACTTAAATTTCATGGTGTTAGCATGCCACTGCCAGAAACAGATTGTTCCGTCAGCACCAGTAGAAGTGAGGTATCGTGTTGTTCCTTTCCTTGCTGGAGAGAACTAAAAATAAAGTTGTAACAGTTAAACCAGCTCATTTCTTTCCCCCCCTTACAGGCTGGAAACTTGTAAATGGATGTTGACAAGAATCTGTTTCATGAACATATTAGCTTTCTCTCCAGGAGTACAGGAAGCACAATCAGGGATAAGCACAGAATCTTGAACTTCCATAAAAATAAAAGCGAGGAATGGAGAATAGCTACATTTGCACTAGCAAGCCTTTGTTTCTACCACACAAAAGTTAGTAAACTGGAGAAAATAAAAAACAAGCCGAGACCCTTTTAATGGGACAAGATGAGGAAATATTTCTTTCTAGGACAGAACTGGATGAAACATGGTAATGAAGACAAAAAGGATTCCTGCATCCAAGCCCAAGGAAGAACAGCAACTCCTCTCCCTCCCTCTTCCTGTACCTCTCCTGTCTCCCTAAGGAGTAGGAAAGCTTTTCATCCTGAAGTCTCTCACTTGAATTTGGTAACTGCTGCAATACCTCTAATCCTCTGGCTGCCTGGTAATTTGATACAGGCATGGGACACTGTTTCCTCAAAAAGCCAGGACTGGTTGTTTGCTAGATTACCAGAGTTTTACAAAAAGCTTGTGAGGAATGTAAACAAACAAGATACAAACCACAAAACCAGGTTGCAAAGTATGTTTCCAAAACAAATCACCTTAAAGGAAGTAACTTGCAACATAGTTGCAATCAGACAAAATTGGAAGCCTAGGCAAGGGGGGGAGAAACGAGACTCCTGGGGACTATGGGCATGCTGGAAAAGACTGCGATGAACCAAAGGCAGCAAGGCTCCAGAAGAGAGGGATTCCGAGCCAAACATCTTCACTCCTTCTCCCCTCTCTGAGCATAACCTGCCAAATCGCAGGGATTGCCTTTTTTTTATCCTAGGATTTTGTTTTGTTGGAGGTTTCTGCCTGGCTGTTGTGGGTTTTTTTTAAAGCAAATAAACTGCAAACTTTTAGCCGTTATTGACTGTGCCACCACTAGAGAACTGAGTGCTGGTGGTTTAGTCATTTTTTCCCCCCTCTGCTACTGCTTGCTGGGCACTTGCCACCAACTGAAACTGCCCGGGGACGAGTGCAGATTCTCTGCAAACCCTGATCCGTGCTGTACCGCGGCTGCTGCAGCGTCTGTGTGTGCTACAATATCCAGAACAGCCCCTTACGGCACAGGCTAAGGTAAAGAGCAAATAAGAAACGAGGAATAAGCATTTTTAGCTGACAGTATTCCTCTGAAAAATGAATGTTCTCTATGAACAAACGACTGGTGGGCCAGTCGCTGTGCAAGGGCTGCCACCAAAGATGCCGGGCACGTCGCCCTGGCTCAGCTGGTTGATTCCGTGCTCTCGGTGACCGTGCATTTGCTAGATCTAAGGAAGAAGCAACTGGACCACATGGTTAAAGGCAGCTGGAAGAAGCAGGATCGCCCCCTCGGGCAGTACTGGCCACTGCACAGGAGTGAGTTTGCCAAGAAACAACACCCTGGAGCTGGGGCAAATCTACACCGCCAAACAAGGGACGAAAAGGTAAGTTTTACCCCCGATCGGTAATCCACATCTCTTATTATCATTTTAATTCAAGGGTTTAGGAAAAAAGGTCATGCCTTACCTGTATGGAAGTAATGGAAGCTGAATGGCCCTGCAGCACTGCGACTGGGGCACAGGTTCGAAGACACCACACTCGGACCACTTTGTCACAACTGCCTGCAGCAAGCAGCGTGTTCTCGTAGTTAACAGCCATGTCAGAGATTTCAGCCGAGTGTCCTCGCAACGTTGAGAGCAGGCGCCCATCATCTGTAGCCCAGATTTTGACCAAACAATCATCTGACCCCTAATGCCACACAAAAATTTCCAGAGATTATACAAAATAGTATGTTATGTGTACATAATACACAGGTACACTGCAGATGAACCTGCCGGGAGAGCAACTTCAGTGGGATTCCACACAACTATCTGAGTTTGGGCATCATCTTGTGGGGTCAGGAATTTAGATATTTATAAAACAGAAGCCACTGTGGTATGTTTCGTACTAAGGTATGATTACTGCTGCTAATACAACTCCTCTCAGTACAGCTGGGTAATAATTAAGGTAAATTTAAGATGATAAAATGTTTCATTACATACTACCAAAAGACCTATTTATCTGCGTGAGCCGGATCAAGCCAGTAGTAAAATCAAAGTGATCATAAGATTTATGCTCTAAGGAAAAAGAGCACTTAAGCATGGGAGGGATCTCAGAGCTTCTGCCATGCTCCTAGAGCTGCAAGGCAGTTGTACCAGGAGGTTCAGTTTTTGTGAACAGAATAAAGTTGGAGCGCTCGAAGAGAGAAACCGTGCAACAACGTGTGCAACTGAAATGCTACGTAAGTGAGATTTCTGTTCAGGACAGGACACAATTCAAAAGCATATCCAATGCAGATCACTGTAAAATATTTCATGTAGGCACTTCATAATTTCATACTCCAAGAATTTTTAGACAGTCCACAGACCTTTGCGCTATTCAGATACTACAAAGAAAACTAATACTAGTGGCTAGGATTGCCACTGTATCTTCAGAAACATAGCGCAATAAAACTAACTGCAATATCAACATCATTTGGCTTTAAATTGCATTTTATTAACTGCAGGCAAATTTGACAGCAAATCACTTTCAATTCTCCATATAACTGCAGATGAGAAAGATTTCTTTATCGTGTAAACAAAAATGGAAAGGTCCTCCTATGACCCAGCATAATTACGATAACAACATCTCTATTTGACCAATTCATAATGAGTGGAGAAGCTAGCAAGAACACAAAGACAACAATTGGCCTGCCAGGTAATTTGTTTTTAAACACCTGCTGATAAGAGACAAGGGCAAAGACAAGACATGGATTAACATTAACAGTTAAAAGATGCATCATTCCCGTGAAAAATCTGTTAACTTTTAAATACGCACAACAAAAAGCAAGGGCAGTATCACAGAAATGTAATATATTCTAGGGAAAAACTTAAAATAATATTAATATATTCACTGACATACCACAAATTCTAGAAAGACAATTTAATAGAGAAGTAAACTGCAGATGAAGTAACGAGGTCTCCTATTTATCATCAGGTTTTACTGAAATGTAATAAAAGGACTGCCAGCATTTCCAAGGTTACCAAAAGGTAAAATGTAGTTTTTTAAAAAGTCTTAAGATTTAAGCCAGCAAGCAGCATGCAAGTTAATTCCAAATCCCAGAATACTGCAGGTGCCATTCAGTAAGAAAGATGATAAATAAAGAAAAATGAGCATGTGTTTCAAGTGAGAGTTGCAAGCTCTGGACCAGAACAACCCCGATGCAAGGTTCTACACGGGGAAGCAAACAGCTGACTAAGCTTCGGTCCACCAGAGCCATAAGCAGTTTTAAAATACCAAGTCAAGTGAAAAGTGACAATTAGCATAGAAAGAGATGGGTTTTCCATATATTTCAAGATTTTTCTTCCTTTCTTTTTCTGGAAGCCGTGTCTGCACCTCAGTCAGTAACTAAGAGGCTGTTGAGGGACTCAAGAAAGAAAGAAATCAAACCAAGCAAAGCAATCTTCCAAGAAAAGTACAATTTTTAAACTTACTGTAAAAATTCTTCTCCCACTGCGATCAAAGGCTATACAGTAAACAGATGATAGGTGGCCCAAAATCCTCTTATGCATCTTCATGTGTTGGTAGGTGGATGTTGGGAACAAGTGGCTGAAACGCCCACATCCAGTTAATTGCCTGGCAGAAAGTATATTTACTGGGAGAGAAAAACAAAGCAAAAAGAAAGCTAAGACACAAATTTTGTCCAGAACTGAAAGTAAATAAATATTAAATCAAATATAATGTTTGGTAACAACTTTATTATTATCATCCATAAATCTGAACCTCTTTCACCGTACCAGAACATTCAGTACAGTCTCGTAAAAAGAAAGCCCTCTCTGGTGAAGCCTTTCAATACCCACCACACCACCCCCTGCCCCTGCTTTCTTAACAAAAATTAAAGGAAAATAAAAAGTTCCCACCACAACTAGAAGTTATTCCAATGTTCAGTTCATGAACAGGCAACGGATACATTTATTCTATATGGATTTGGAAAACTTGACATTAGTAGCATATAATTTCCTTCAAGCAATTACAACAATTTTTTTTTTAGAGTATAATAATAGTTTATTTTAAATGCTTTTTTTTTTGTGATAAAAATCTTTCTTTGGAATAGGTTCCAGATCATCTGTGAGGGTCAATGGTCTTCCTCATGTTCCTCACAAAACTACTCTCATTATAAGCAGCAGCAGCAACATCATTGCATTTCCATGGCAAGGTAATGGAAGAATAAGAAATACGTGGCACTGATGGAAAACTCTCAGTCAAAAGAATGGCAGGCACAAGAAAAAACTGCAACAACAACAAATTATTTGATATTGCTAAACTGACGAGTCCTTACAAGAGCAGCCTGAAATCTAAATGCCAACAAAACCATCACGTAGAACAGCGCTGTTAGCAGTTTCACTGACGATAACTATGAACCCTTCCACCAGACAAGAAAAGGAGAAAACAGGCAGGTACGCGCCTTTGCCGGGACACACCACCAAATGAAGATCATTATGTGAGCCTAATTCTAATCTTTGCTTTGAGATCATTTGGGGTATTTAATTTTACCTATCCCAATGTATACCACTTGAACTTTTGATTTTAAAGTTCTGAGACCTTTTTTCCATGGCATTTAAAGATCTGACATTGCTCTATTGGTGGGTTTTGTTGAGTCCTTGCGATAGCAGGCTCCCTGAAGAAACCCCTTATCTTGTTGACTGCACATTGAAGTAGGCAGGGCTTCAGAGGAGCGGCATGAAGCTCTTTAGTGCCTTTCAGTTCTTCAGTTTAAAAGTACAGTGAACAACTTGACCCATTTTCTTAATTGTATCATCATAACATTGCCTATCTACACAAAAAAAAGATTGTGGAATATGTTAAAAAAAAAAAAATCTACAATGTCAAGGAGCATCATTTCCAAGGGCTATTAACCCACATTTCTGTACATTTATAAGATTGAAGTATTTATACACAAGCAGAGAGACAAATAGGAAAGGAAAACAAGATGTTTCCAGATTTACGGAAAGTATTTTTGTTTCTCAGTTTTATGCTCTGAAATTTTTAATCACTCAATGCAACTGAAACACTACATACTAGAAAAAAAAGTTGCATAAAAGGTGTAGATGCTTGCAAAAGTCATCAGGCTCCCAGCGTGACCTCATCTTCAGTCAATAGTTGTTTTTCATGTAAAAACACATATTCAGAAGTACTAAAAAAGCAAAACACACTAAACCAAATTCATTTCTTATCTGCCCACTATTCAATTGATACCTGATATTATACAGGACCTGCTAAATAGAAACTGTCTCCCCTAGCAAAGTAAAAATTAAATATTTAACCCTTTTTCTCACCTCTTAGAGGAAGGCACAGAGATCCCACAATGATAAATGCTGTACAAAGGTTTGCCGACACCTTTTTTTATTTACTATTTAAGTATGCCAGCTGAAAAGCTAAGTTCTTAAAAATATTACACCTCCCTTTCCCCCACACTGTGGACACTGTTATGCCAACACAGAGAGGGAGTCATTTAGCAATATGGTAATTCTGCTGCGCCTTTCAGTGCTTAAATCATTTAAATACATAATAACAGTGTATCTGCCTTTAAACAATTTCAAATGCCTTTGAACATTTTTTTTTTAACCACACAAAGAACTGTGTGAATCAAAAGGGTATACTTGCATTTCAAAAATATTCCCAAGAATCACAATACCTTCTGCGCTACCGTGATCCCATGCAATGCTTCTGCAAATTTACCACTGCTGTTTGTTGTAAATGACACGAAGGGAACACTAAAAGGTGTAACAAACAGTCGGGCACCTAACTCGCACAACCTTTCATGTGGCACTCGGCGCCTAACTTTTCCAGTCGATTCCCAGACTTGCAGTCAGTTCAGCTTCAGACGATGTGAAAGTAATTTCACTTTTTTCTGTGTCTACTTCCTTGTTTGCACAATGGGGAGAAGAGTCCTCAATCTCCCATGAATAAATCAAAAAACCAGAAAGCACTGCTTATGAAATGCTTCAATCACGAGTTTCAGAGAAATACAGAACTACTGTTGTGCCATAAGGAGCACCATCTCTATCAAAGCAACAGCATCTTTGAACAAAAAGTAGCAAGCATTCAATCTATCTGATCCTCACTATAAAAATGCTTAGAGTATACCCGAAACGTGTGCCACACACACAAAGCTGTGACTGAGATCTTTGTCTTCCCATGCTTTATAAACTATCACTGCCTTCAAAGGAAGTGCAAAGTAAACACCACCACCCTACCCCCAAAACAAAACAAACATCCCCAATTCCAGTTCTCATATTTTTTGATAGAAGATTAATACACAATATCTAAATAAGGAATTACCCACACATGACAAAAAGCCCCATGGAAGTTTGCTTTGAAGTTTACAATTAAGTTATTGTCTCATAAAGCCTAAAAGTATTAAAAGTATTAAACCCCCACCCTGATGCCCATACCAAGAATTAGCAACTTAGTAGCCCTAAAAACTTTTAGCAGCCTATCTCACTAGCTGCTGTACTTCATGCCATACTGGGTGTAACAGCTGCCAAGTCTACCCCCTCACTGTTTCCTGCCAGGAAAAAAAAAAACCCACAACTTTCAAAACCGTATTGATGTTATTTCACATAAAAAGTGAGCATACCCAGTCTTCTTGTTAAGAAAAGTAAGTTAGTTTTGTCCACACACGGAAAGGTCACCTTCTCAGATGCAGTTCTTCACTCCTAGCTGCTGAAATGGCTGCTACCTACACGCAGAGATGCCGCGGATGCTGCCGTGAGAGGTGGGCTTTCCCTCCCTTAGCCCATGCTGGGAGCAACCTGCTCCTGCCTCGGCACCAGCACCGCCAGCTCCTGGCACACTGGGCAAAGCCCTGGCTTACAGAGGCACACTAGAGCCTCTGCAAACTACTGGGGGGGGTGTCACATACGCCGTACGACAGTAATTCTTAAAATCACAAGTCATTCTTCTAGAGGTTAACCGCACAAATGTAAAAAACCCTTGCAAGAAAACTCACCTAGGAAGGATAAAACCAAAACCCTGCAACAATAACCCACCAGTGAACATTAAATTTAAACTTTAAATTTTAAGCAAATCATCAGACATCACAAATTTCAAAGTTAAAGTCACAACTTCAGAAGGAATTACAACATTTCAGTGTGGGCAAAGTCACCTAGCTGCAGCAGTTTTCAAATTGCTCGAGTTCTTCCTCTCCCTACAAACCCTTGCCTCGCTCCATTTTTTACAAGCAAAAATAGAAAACAGAATACTGGTACAAACGTTTGTTTTAAAAATAGTTCCTCTAGCATGAAGGGTGATGACTTCACATCATAACTTTTTACCTTTTGAAACCAGCACTATAACTTTGTAACGAGGACCTAACATTTTGCATAGCCAGGACACGTGGTGAGTACGCTGTGACCTCATCGCAGGGCCTGATCAAGCATGAAGATCGGGAACGACTCACAGCATGAAGAAGAAACACAAGTCTGCATTTCATAAGAACCCTACAAAATAAACACAGTTGCCTCACACATGCAAAATACCTTCTCGGAGGGTGGATGCGTGGCCACAAAGAGAGCTAGACCCAGGAAAAGCACCAAAAGAACAAAGTGTTCCAGCTTTCAGAGCTGCTGACCTCATGGAACTCCTTTACAGAAGAGAAACATCATCGATTTTCTGACCTCATCAGAGCACTGCTGTTTGGCAGGCCTAAGGTAGCTGGATCACCTTGACTGTGAGTTTCCATACAGCTGAATTGCTTGTTCATTGAGACTACGCTATGAACTTCCTGATCCCAGACTTTGTGTTATTTTCACTAACAATAGTTAGCCACATAAAAATTTTCATACTCGGGGTAAAATAGCTCTAGTAATCATCTAAAGAGGGAAAACAATCTTCTTTCTCATCTGCTTTGTGTTGCCTGAAAAAAATCTCTGACAAAATCGACGTAGTATTCAAAAGCAGGTTTATCAGATGTGAACAAACCCCGTTGCTGACCCCAATCTTTCAGTTTTCTGACTGGAAGAGCACTAAACGTACCACTTCTTCAAAACCTGGAAAGAAACACTCTAAAAGACCATCCTCACCATATTCACTGTGTTACCGTGTCAGCAGCAGAAAGCAGTGACAGCATTTTCCCTTCCTCTCCTGCCCCAGCAGATCACCACAGACCTCCAAGACTCAACACGCAAACAACACGTTCCCAAGAACCACTTCCACAGGTCAGCACTTTCTCGGAGACTCCCCCAGCCAGAAGATTCCCAGCTCTGCACAAACATGCTGGGAAAAGGCAGCACTGATTTCTGGCTCCTGCTCCGCTGCGCACGACCTTTTATTTTGGAGTACGGATCACAAGGTCCCATTCCAACCCCATCCAGATGGAAACCACTGCAGCTACTGACTCCTCCAGCTGGGAGGGCAACCACAAGCAACCTTGATCCGCAGCAGAAAAACACACTTATGGCAGCAAGCTGAAATCTTTATCACTGTAAGGGAAACGAAATAAGAATACTTTCAGCTGCTAGTTCTATACCTTATTTACCTGTCGACACAGGCAATTACACAATCATTTCATCTCACTCATGAACAGGCATTATTATGGGTGTCTATTAGGTCAGCCCAACTACTTCAGCAAGTAATTCCAGAAAACTCCATCTGACTAAGCCAGCAGGGTATGGCAATTCACAATTATGCCAAAATACTAAAGGGGTTGGCCATACTTCGTCTCGTATTTTAAAACAAGACACGCACACACACTGCAGCATCTGTGCCTGCCGCTACTCACCAGAAAAAGCACCCATTTTGCACAAATATACACAGAAGAATTTTGTGACTTCCACTTCAGGATTAAGAATGGGGAATCCCAAACCCAAATTCCCGCCTCCCGTACAGCATAAGGACAGTCAACTTCTTATTTTAATCCTTATACACTTTTTCCTCTCTTACCAGTGGTTTCTGTACCTACACCAAGGAGGACTATATTCTTCCAGGAAACCAATGCTTACAAAAATTAATTCCTGGCTATAAAAGACCCTTTTCTTAAAAAACAATTCATAGGAAGCCACCAAAACCAACAAATCATTCTGTTCTCCAAGTCACTAAATAGTCACCAAGCAAGCAGCACAAACCTTTGTCATGATGGCATGACAAATGCCAAAGTACAATCTGCTAGTATGGTTCATTAATAATACCGCCTATTCCAAAACCACACAGTCTGATTCTCCTCGTATGAAAGAATTGATCCAGGAGCCCTTACAGAAATACAACTATAGAAGTTGAGTGTGTGCAATAAATCTATAATCTAGCCTATTAACAATCCATCAGCCCAACTGCCAACAACAAAGTCACTGCAGAACTAGCCTAAAAGAATAAATACATAGATATGCACAGAAGTAAGCATACTAATATATGGAAATAGTTTTTTAATGTCCACAGCACGACTCATAAATTATCTGACAAAAGTAGGAAAAGTATTAATGCAATAGTTCCCTATGAACGAGTTCCAGGCAAATATCCATTTCTTTTTCATTCAGAAGGCCCATAATTAACTTTGCTATTCCGTCACGCTGCTGCCGCACCACCACAGACCCTATGCAAAGCGTGCTATCGATTTCAACCACAAACAGCCCGGGCTTCGGCACTTTCATGTCTGACAAAGATTAATTTTTAGTAATGAGAGAGAAAGTGCAGAAGCACAAACAGAGGAACAGACATGGTGGAAACAGCTGAGTGCCATCATCATCCCTGCACCTCCAAAGAGGTGGGAGATACATACGTGAATGGATTCCCTAACATCCAGGAAAAGTCTATACGTTTGCACAAACTCTTACATGGTAAATACAGATAAAATACCCTAATAAGAAACAAATTGTGACTGACACGACTTATGCCTGCAAGAATCAAATTTGTTTGCTATAAAAACAGTTAATAAAAGTTCAGACCATACAAGGAAAATACTTTTCAGCTTAAGCAAAACAGAGCAGCTCTTTGATGATAAGCAAGCTGAATGCCTACGTATATCCAAATTTTAGACAAGTTCTTTATCTAACTGTGTGGACAACTGAAACTGAAGTAATACAAATGTTGGTTTAGCCATTATTTCCCTTTTGGAGAGGGATGTTGCAAGCAGTCTGTTTTCTGTCATACTCTAACTAAAATGAATTCTTGAATCAAAAAAAGTTCCCTGGGAGCCAGGCACTTTGTTCTGGCTAAGATTCCTGAATGAAAAGATTGTCTACACGCTCCTGTGACCATGCCTATTCAATCTTACAAGCATATGTATATATTACGTAGGTGTATCATAGAAAAAAAAAAAACAAAAAACAAACTCAAGCACATTGCCCTCCAAACAGCAAGTTGATGTGCAAAGCTTTTCAGCGTGGCCACAATGTTTTAACATATGTACGTATGTTATGGAAGATTCAAGCCCGAGTAAGGCAAAAAGGGTTATTCTACTGTCAGTAAGAATCCTGGTTTAGACTAATTCATGGTGAAACATTGAGAAAGCCATTAATGCAAACCCATAGTACTGCTTCAGTCAGTAACTTTCAACTGGAAGATTAACAAAAATACAGAGAAGAAAAAAACCACCTTATATATGTTTCAAAACTCACCCACGTTTGGTGGTTTCCCGTAATTTACAGGTAGTTCGGGAGGTCGGCCTCGGTGAAGAGCTGCAAATGCAGATCCTTTCCATAGTGTATGTCTGAAGTCTGTACCGGCAAGATTAACAGCGGGTTAGTGAAACAATCAGCCAAACCGGGTCCAGCTGGCCTATTCTTCTTAGGATCAAGAGCATCAAGCACCACTCCCAGCATCCCAAAATAAGATTTGTCTTTTTAAATAGTTTGTCAGAGATCTAACACTTAAAGGAGATTGCTACTCTGGTTTCTAGTTCCTAAGCCATATGACTGTAAATGGTTTCAGCTTATTTCTGCTTCGTTTTGGTGAGTAGGAAGTCTAAACTGAGGGAAAGAATAGGAGAATGAAAAAAGTGGGTGTACTTCGTACTGAGGCAGGACTGATCTTTGGCATGGTTTTAGTCCTTTTGCAACCCCAACACATACAGGACCTCTTCTTATGAGCTGTACGTTTGAGAATATACATACGTGCACACATATGCTCCCTGGAAGTGGGAGAAGTGAGGGGTTTTTTTTTCAATAAATCTGTTTTCCTGCAATTGGTGGCACTATACCCTCCTTTCGGATTCCCCTCTGCACCCCACCCCCACCCCCAAAAAACATTGTTTTTTAAAAGGAAGACTTTTCTTTAAAGACTCTCCAGCTATCTGCTGCCAACTGGCCTCAGAGAGCCTTCTCTCTAGAACAATAGTGATTTTTCTGAGACTGTTCAGAGTGCCTCAGAAATTAGACCTGGACTTCTTCCATTTCTGGCCATCTGGAAGGAGAGAAATGAGCTTCCATGGTGAATAAGGACTGAAACAGAAGGATAGTGCCACAGATTGGTGGATCTGTGCATCACCATTTAGATCTCTGAATACGAAGTGCACAAGCTTACGTGGCTCGAAGAGCGTCCCCAGAGCACCTTCTGATTCAAACCCAAACTGTACCAGAGTATTACAATGATGCAGATAAAAACAGCACTCATACTTTCTAAAATAGATCAGAATAGCTAAGGGTAAACAGAAACTTAATACTGATGCACAACTAGGGGGAGTGGAAATCCATCTATGTCGGCTTTGAAAAAGGTATGCTGTTTTGTATTAGCGAGTGTGGTTTACACACCAAGTGGCACAATGTCACAGCACCTTTTTCTGAAAGGGGAAAAAAAAAAACCCCACCATAAAGCTAGTAGAAATCTCTTTGCAATACATTTACCACACAGCTTAGGAAGCATTACATCTTTCAGTGATTCATCTAGCCTCTGTCCCCTAATTCACCTAAAAACCTTCTGTTTCCCTGCACAAAGACATTTATTTTCTCTTTATGTTTTTGTTGCTGTTCTCTTCTAAGGTGCAAACTGAATGTGCAACAAAGAAATGTTTCTCTGCAGGCCTCCCTGCCAACCTGAAATTCTTCACCCAGTTTTAGCATAGGCAAAACAAGACTCAGTCCCAAAACTTTCCATAAGGAAATGTGTTTGCAAACAGCACATCCCTCCAGGTGATATCCGGTGGATCGGCAGAATGCTACAGCCTTCTTTAGCATCAGCGTGTGACTTCACAGGATGAGGTAAATTAAGTGCTCATCTGCCACTGGAACAGGAAGGTCCTGCTCTCCCATCCCTCCTCCTCTCCCAGAATGATGCTCCTGCTGCCTGTCTCACCTCCAGCACTCTGATCCTTCCATGAGATAGTTTAATTCACTAGAACAGCTATAACAAATTTTGCAACATTTTAGCTCTCTGAATCAGCACATCAGAGGATCAAATAAGTTCTGGCTCCTACCGGGAAGAAGTGGCAGGGGCATGGAGTGAGGAGGGAAGGGAGGAACCACTCTTTTCAATAGCAGATGGCTCTCAGTTCTGTTCAGTTATAACACAAAACCGTGCTCTCAGGACCATTATTTCAAGCAGAGCAGTTTTTCAAAAGGAATAGGACCCGTGCTCTCTTTGTGAAAGGAATGGGGGCTTTCGTGCAAATTAACTTTAAGCAAGGACAAGCAGGAATTATCACTGAAGAATCAGTCTCACCTTCTCCCACTCTCTAAATGCTGCCCCAAAATGCCACCCTGCCCATCAAGCTGACACATCTGCCTGCACGGCCAGGGAATCAAATAATGGAACAAATCAGCCTAAAAAAATAGCCCAGCAAAATATATAGACTGCTGGGTTATTTTAGACACAAGCATATATATATGTACATGAAAGAAAATGGCTATTTTTCAGATGGATCAAACCTCTAATCCAGTTCATGACATCGTTTACACAAACGCCAGTCCAACGTACTGAGAAGGGAAGGTAGGGGAAGCAAGTAACAAGATCAGGCAACTGTAAGCAAGAGCAGCTTAAAATGGTATTTTCAACCAAAAAAAAATAATATATATATATATAACAGGGCCAGTCATAACTGCACTTCAGCAAGACTGCAACAAGAAAGCAGGAGCTGACAAGCATCGGAGACAAGCCAGAGTTCATGCAAACACACACAGATACCACAATACAAGCCAAAACAAAAGGGAGTTTGGTCATTAAAATAAAATTCAATCACACATAAATTGAGAAACTTACCTTTTGCTGCCCTTAATAGAGACTGGCGCCCGACACCTAGCAAAGTCTGCACACCTAGGACACTCTGTGGGATTTCCTTGTCTAAAAGGGGTCCAAGTCTCTCACAGATCCTAAGAAGATAATCCGGAGGGATGTGTGCATTGACAGCCACCTAAACATATAAATAACGCAGACGTTTGAAAATTGTTTAACTCTTGCTTCTACCGGTATTTCTTTGTTTGGTTCATATTGAAGTTTTAAAAGTTACTGAAATCAAGTCTAAAACCCCTGAAGACCCCTCAGAATGAATTGTACCAAAGATGCCTTTTACAGTGACACGGACCATTCAGAAAGTCAGACCAGAAATTCCAGGTGGTAGCAGCTATGGCTGTCTTTTAGGTTACCCCTTAATAACAAACAAACCAACCCCTGAAACTCAGAGTTCCCAGTGCAGTACTCTGATCAAACAAAGTATTGCCTGAGGACTTTTTTTTTTTTAAGCCTGTTGTACCCTTCAGTTCATTCTTTTCACATAAAGTATTTCTCGCTTAGCTGAAACACTCTTGCCAGACACTCCCATTACTGTAAGAAGCACATGTGCCAAAGCCTCAAAATCCTAAATATTATCCTAAAAGCAATACCCAGTCTCTGGTTTTTAGCTACTGAGAATAAGTATCTTTAAGACCCACACGTGTAGGCTCCGCTCCTAATTTGTCAACTCGAGAAAGCATTCTTCTTTTTCCCCTTTAGACAGAGACTGTTTTCTATGGAGAGACAATAGTTTTTCCGACAGTCTGTTCAAACAGCAAATAAATTGTGCCTCATTATCCAGAATGTCCTGCACTTGCCTGACTTCTACTATATTTACTAGCTGGCAGCACAAACTCAACATCAGAGCTTATTTAGCTCCTTCAACACAGGACATACAGCCACATCCATCTCCTTTTTAAAGATCAACAGTACGAGGTCGCTCAGCTCTTTAAGTACCTGTGATCGAAGGTGGAAAAAACAGTTGTATTAGAACTACTGACAACTTTTCTAGCTGTTGCAGTATTATGGAGAGATTATCATAAAACAGTTTTTTGTTTTACCAAGCCAGAAACTAACGCCAAATAAGACTAAGGCTGACCTGAAAAGGCCGGAACAGTGCTCATTGCAAAGAAATAACAGCAGGCATGTGCCTGCGCACCCCCCTCTCTCCTGCATGACCACTTCAAACGTGTCCCGTCACCGGCCAATGCCACTACCGGTGACAGGGCTGCGAGCGCTCGCCACCCATGCAGTTCCCTCCTGGCAGGGCAGGACAAGTTTTTGGGCAGTGGCAGTGAGCCAGAATGACTCCTCAGTCTGGCTAAAAATGCGACCAAGCTCCCCTCTGCACCAGCTCCAGTGCTCATCTACTGAGGACGGAGCCGTTTCAGCTCCCCTGGCAAGGGAAGCTCGCCTAACAAAAGAAGGGAAAGGTTTCCTGTTGGGTTTCACAAAACTGACTGTGATTCAGAGAAGCATCAGAGCCGGTGGAAAGCAAGGAACAGGACCACTTCCTTCACCAGCAGAGCACCGGCAGATAGGCCCAGCTATCCTGCCGACCCAGACCCCAAGGATGTGCCCAGCTCCTGTCCCAGCACACCGGAGGGAGCAGCACACATCAGGAAGGAGGAAAAGGTAAGTACTTCACTCAGACCTGCTGCCAAAACATTGTTCACTGAACTATGTCATCAAACAGATTATTACTCCATGTCCTTGGGAAATCGTTCGTTCCAATTGGGCAACGGCAGTGGCGCTACGGGGCTCGACGCAGTGAGTCATGTGTTGGATAATGTAATCACCTGCATCACAACCAGGATCCTGCAAATCAGATTTTAACCAAAAGAAAAAAAAAAAAAAAAAAAAGGAAAAGCTTTTCTAATGATGTAAACAAATTATTTTGAAGAGGTGGCTCTGTCCTATTGATGGAAACAAGAGAATCGTACCTCTGCAGGTAAACCTGATGTCTGCATTAACACGGTCCCGTCCCGTGACTTTTCATACTGTGAGCACCAAGCAATGGATGCTTCCTTGCACTGATGGGTTTCTCCAGCCATTCTCACTTTGCCCCCCCCCACCCCAAAATCCTAGAGTTCCAAAATTCGATTGGTACCTTCCCAACTGTACAGCCAGTGAAATTCATATATATATATGTATAATCATGAGTTGTCTTTCATTGTAAATTACATGATATAACAGAAGTCAAAGTGAGATAAAAGGATTAGCTGAACTTTTATATTTGCCTGTCATTCTCACTCATTCCTGAAATATTATAAATGTGCTCACGTCACAAAATATTTCATTATCCTGTGCTAGCCTCCCTTCAGTATGTAAGGGATCTGAAAGGGTCTGAAACAAAGGCAATTCTGAAGAGAGAATCAGCAGTTTAATAAAATCTGAGCATGAAATTCTTTTTTACGTCTCTGATAATTAGTAACATGCTTCTCAGTCAACAATTGCCAAATCTAGCAATTTATCAAGCTTAAGATTAAAAGATTAAAAAGAAAAAAAAAAAAAAAAAAGAGTAACCAGCCCAAAAGCTGTGGAATTTTACATTTTACTTCTAGGGTAAGGAAAAAACCCAAACCATGCCACTCTCTCTGGAAATTTCACAGGAAGTCCAAACCATTCTCCTAGAGCAGTGCAGCAAAACGCTTCCCTTTTCACTCCGGAGCACGCCACTTTTGAAGGATCACCACTATTCTGTGGCCAGACAGAGGTGCTGAATTAAGCCTGGCAGCAAATATCCTACTGTGGAGACAGGGCACAAGTTATTCGACAAGCAGTCCCGATTAACTCAGCGCCTCTACTCAGAAACGGAAAGGGACTTTGTTGCTTAAAAATCCTCAGCTTGAAGCGCAGTTTTACAAAGAATAGCAAAGGGAGCGAACGTCAACACATGTGCGGACCGGCCAGGATTCAAAGATGAAAGGTGGATGCGCCAGACTCGCGGAGCATGTGGCAGTTATATCCACACGCCTGGCGGTAATTTGCCTGGGACATCCAGACGTTAAGCAGCTTGGGATACCAGACATCTGCTTGATGGCTGCCCAGACCAGGAAAGTTGGCAAATCAGTCACGGAGCCAGAGCTAAATCGGCAGAAGTGAGCTGCTGAAGCATCTAGATTTTAGTGCACAGTTTTATTAGATTGTAAACTTTTCTAAGCGACGTTTAATGTGGAGCATATTGCACAGACTAGGCGCGTATCAAAGTGACCGCTCTCTTTACTAACATGCCCTCCTCACCAGATTTGCCACCTGCAATCAGAACCATGCCGTACTAAAGAAGAAAGGCTCTATCACACTTCTTTCCCCGCACATTTTCAGGTTTCTACAAGCCAGAACAGCCCAAATAAGTGGCCCTTAATCCAAATATTATCACTGTTGTTATTAGCAAACAGCTACGCAGGCAGGCAGCAATAGCAGCAAATTCTCCCGGAGATTTGTATTTCCATAATAACTTCCAGATAAAATGCTTAAACTGCAGCCCGGAGCAAAACAAGCAATTCTATTTTCAGGTTCCCAAAAGAACTTGAAACAAAAATCCTTCCTTTCACCTCTTTGTGCCAGAGAGCTGAAAATGGATTTTAAGTATCTTTCCAAAACATGAAGCTGCAAACATACAGCTGAGAAAAAACAAAGTTTCCCAAATCAGATTTTCATTAAAAGAAGGAAGGAAAAAGGCAAAGCTTAGGATCAGTTATAGCCACACCTCTTCGGGTATGCTAGTCCAAACCCCATACGGCAAAATTAAACAACAACACAGATATTATCACCTCCTCACATATATTAGAACATATTTTTTAGAATATTAGAAAATATTTTTGAAAATAATTAGAAAATTAGAAAAAAATAGAGACTAGTAATACAGGCCAAAACCATGCTTAACGAGAGCTTTTAAAAGAGCATGTTAAAATAAGGCCAAAGAGCTGAAAAAGCGCTAAGCAAGAGCAAGTTCTGCACCCTGGGATAAATTATAAAAAGAAAAACATTCTGTTGCCTGAAGATGTGCAAGACCCTGTAAAGGTTGAAATGAGAAAGCACAAGAATGCCGCAGTACCACGGAAGAGTTTTCTAACACAGTAACCACACAGGTCTTAGGGATCTAAAAACTTTCAAGAATTGGGTAAAGTGAATCCGTCCTTTGAAAAAAATCCACGTAAACAACCATGGGTGAATGTAAAAGTCATGCCTGCTTGAAGCAGCATGCAAAGAAGTTGCTACAGTGATAAGCAGCTGCAAGTAAAGATCTATTAGTGAAGGCACGTCAGGGCTAGGAGAAAGTCATACCCCTGAACCTGTTTATGCTTCTGTCGTTGGAAGTGTTGCCACGTAATCTCAAAGACTACGGAGCAAAGGGTCCTCGCTGGGCAGCTGAGAAGATGGGCAAGAAGCTTGTTGATCCCTGAAACAAACAAACAAACTCGCCTGGTCTGACTGCTGCCAATGTCCCCTCCAAGGAAGGTTTCAATAAACAGGAAACAAACAACCAAACAAAGACGCTTTGTGATTACTACTTATTATAAGATGTCTGTCTTCCCAGGGATCGGAACCAGATAGCTCTGAAACATCTCTTTCAGGCAGCCCGGCGACATATTGCTTCGAAGCGCAGACGAAATTTGACGCAGGAGCTGCATAATGGAAGCAACGCAGGCAGCAAGGCAGACCTTCGAAGGCTCCTTCGTGCCCAGTCCCCTGCGGACAGGCAGGCAGGCAGTTAGTTGTGCATCAGCAGCAGATTTCTAACCTCTAGGCGGTCGTACACCACTTCTCTCGTTTGCCAAAATAACAATCAATTAAGAATCAATTGACAACTGTATCAAAAAGCAGCAGAGGAGACCAAGAGGACCAAGGCAGCTGAGCAAGCAGGAAATTACTCAAGACCTCAGATATGGAATCTCAGCAAAAGGAAGCTCAGATACTGGACTTGCATAAGATGTCAACAGTATGCAAATACCCGTGAATTTGAAAAGCCATTATCCACTCTGTTTCCCCAGAGAGGACGGGTTGGAACGACCATAATACCAGATGACATTTTCCTGAGGTGACAAAACCGTAACGTCTCTCCGCTGCTAATGCTGGGATTGGCAATATCTATAAATAACAGCACCTCAGACTCATGGCTAGTTTTAAATCAATGCAGATGGGCAAGGCAGAAACTCAGAGCCAAATCCCATAAGCTGTTCCATACCAGCAGAGCCGCTCATGGATGCAAATTCTCCACTGTCCAACAACAGCCGATTTCCTGGTTTTCCTGAAATTCTACATAACTTCGGCACAAAGACCAAAAGGGGCTGAGCCAGAAGAGACAGCCCATCAAAAAGTTCTTGAAAACCAGACCAGAGCCAGTCATCTTTATCAGGAATAAATAAAGATAATTTCCAACAGCAGTCCACTGGAGACTGTTCTGATAACCTGGTTCCGTGCAGCTTGACTCACCCGTACAACAGCTGACTCTGCATTGAACTGCTACGGTTAATTTAATATAGGAGCACTAATTGCATGCAAGTTTGACATATTTCAGGCCTTCGTAAGGAGAGTGAGGACCCTCCCCTTTACAAACACGTTTCAGGTCTCAAGACCACCAGCAGTCAATAACAAAGTAAAAAACCACTTTGGAGTACACCTGGGCAATTACCTAGACAGACTGCCGCATGTTGCACATAAAAAGTACTTCAAAGTGGAAATAAGCAGACAAGACCATGGAAATACAAACACACGTAAGCCGGTATTCTCTGTGTGGTTCTCTTGGCTAGGTACGATTCTTATTAGTCTGTCTTACATTACTCTTCTGCCTCATGGTACCTGACATTTAAAGTAAAAGATCAGGTTCCAACAAAAAAGAAAAAGAAGTCTCAAGAGAGAGTTCAGATCTTGACTAAAAGCTCGAGTGAAGTGGGAGTAAACATTCCCTAGATAAAAGCCAGCTAGTAGGCGATTTGGTTGTTACATCTTTATTGTTTCCAAAAGCCCTAAGAGCAATAACAACATACTCGACGGCAAGAGTATCGGCATATTTTCTGAAAAATACCAACGCTAACCTGAACAGTCAAACTGAGAATGGAAAACAAAGTCGAAACATCAGCAATCAGAACAAGAAATACTTTGTCAGATTTGCCAAAGCAGAATACTGGGCAAACAAACAAGGAAAAAAAAATCAGGCTTCTCCAGGTTTGTAAACTCTCCTTGGGTTCGGTTATCTCAGGCCTGCCCGACCAGCGTAGTTGCAACACTGGGCAGGGATTGTAACTGAATTTGGTTTTCTGTCTGTAAGTGTTCAAAAAAGAGAAACGGGTAGAAAAAACTTGATCTGCAATTGCTAGCATCTATAATTTATTTTTGGTTCATTATGTGACTGAGATCATCAAAACAAAAGTCAGAGTTATTTGTGTTCTTCACAACCCCGGCCTTGTTCTGAATATGACATTCAGACACCTAGCTGGTGCTGAAGTCAAGTAGTTCAGGTTAATATACAATCATATGCAACCCAAGGTCCAAACTCCAAATACATCAGACCCTAAGCAGTGAGAGGAAAAAAAAGACCTTTCTTCAACATCCTCAGCAGTGAAAGCTTCGGTCTGAGGATCAACAGAGAGAGGCCCCGTTCATCCTACCTAGCCATCAACCTGCCTCACTGCCATGATGCATTTATAGTCCTGTTCCTTATTGCAAGTCACGATAAACAGTTAAATAATACTAGATAAAAAGGCAATCTGAAAGGATTGATTACTGTTTATCAGTTTAAGACAGAGGAAAAAAGTCTTATACTTAATTTTGATAATTCTATATAGCGAGAAGCAATTTCCCATTCATTCCAAGCCTCACTTTACAACGGTTTGTCTCCTATTTCTGAAAATTTGAGGAAAAGTACATGGCTTCAACAGTGCCATCTACTACACGAGAAAAAAAAAGGGGTTAGGGCTTCTCTATTTGTGCCCCACAAAATCAAAGAAAAAAAAATGTACACATTAACATAACTGATTAAGCAAAATCAGCACATCTGAAATCAGACTTCATACCATCACTGTTAATATTCCTCTCGGGTACCGGGTGCGGGCACAAGCTAAACCTGAAACAGCCTGTAGTTAGATTTCAGGTTCTCTAGGAAGACCGCACAGCATTAAAATTTATTGAAGGCCGTACTTACTCCGTGCCTGTTCACTCAATATACAGTCCCGGAATTATCCACGAGAGGTATGATGAAGCAGAACATTCATCTTAAATTCTTAATACACTTTGGAAAGGGAAAGCCAGCGGGTACAAACAGCTCGTCTCAATGCAAGGAGGTCTCCCATCTGCATCTGAGCTTCTACAATATTGCTAATGTGGAAAACTTAACTCTTGAGCAAGCTACAAAGCAGTTTGAGCAACAGTCATGTCAAAACCCCGCATCACCACTGCACTGTGCGAGATGAGAAAGGCAAGGACGTACATTCAGTTCCTTCCAGGTGAGGAGACGTGATGATCGCACGTATGCAATATATCAATATTATAAAAGCTATTAGTAAGTTTACAGCCTTCCAACTGCAAAAGTGCTGTATCAGCGCCCTACATCGTTACCCAGAGCTCCTAGGAATGAAAACAAGGCCATTTCCACCCTTCGGAAACAAATCAAAACGACTCTTTGGTTTCGCCGCTTTCAGGCGGGGGCCGGTAAGAACCCGTGCATCCCACGGTGGCGAAGGGAGAACGGCCATCCCCACGCACCCGGCCCCGGGCAGCGCAGAGGGAAGCTGACCTTTCTCAATGACAGATACTCATGGGGTTTATACCTAGGGGAAGGAGCCACTCCATGTATTTCATGGGCATTTAATAGTTTCAACATCACATTTCCTAAAAATCCCCCCCTCCTTTTTTTTTTTTTTTTTTTTTAATATAAGTATATATTAAAGCAGGCCCAGCCGCCCCGGTGAGGAGCGGCGTTTCAGCCCAGGCTGCCGCCGCAGGCCGGGAATCCCTGGGCCAGCCCAGCAGCTCTGCCCGGCGACGGGCCCGGCAGCACGTCGGCACGCAGCGCCCCCCCCCCGCGCCCGGCCAGCCCCGGCCGCCGCGCCGCCCGCCGCCCCCCGGGGCCGGGCGATGACAGGAACCGGCTGCCGGCGGCCTCCTCCAGCCCGCGGGTGCCCGCGGCCCGCGGTGTTTTGGCCGCGCTGACGCTTCCCCCCGGCGGGGGAGCCCCGCGGCCCCGTCAGCCCCGCGGCCCTGTCAGCCCTGGGGGGGGGGGGGGGGGGCTGTCAAACGTCCGCCCCGTAAGGCGGCGGGGGCACGGGGGCCGCTGCCGCCGGGTTGCCAGAAACCGGCCGAAGCGCCCCGTCTTCCCGGGCAGGGGAGGCCCGGCAGGCCGCGGGGGAGCCGCCCCCGCCCCGGCGGAGCAGTGGCGGCCGGCGAGGGGCGCGCAGGGCGGCGGGGGAGGGTGGGGGGGACCGGCGCCCCCCGCCCCATCCCGCCCTCCCTGCCAGTTCCTCCGCGACGCCGCAGCCAATCAGCTGCCGCCTTCCATCGCCTACCGCCGCTCTCCGGCTTGTAAGACGCGGCGCCATTCGCCGGGCCGGGCCCCGGTACGTGCCCTCAGATAACCCTCCCGGCCCCACAATAGCACGTCGCAGTCAGTCAGCACCAAGCAGCCCCCGCCGCCGCCGCCCCGCTCGGTGTCCCCCGGCCCGGCCCGGCCCGGCCGCGCCTCCCCTTCCCTCCCCTCCGCACCCCCCGCGGCCCGCCGGCGGCCGCGGCCTCGGCGGGGCGCAGCCCGCAGCCCTGTGAGGGAGGACGGGCGGGGAGCGGCGCCCGGGGCGGCGGCGGGCGGGGGGGAACTCGTCGGGGAAGTCGGGAGTGGAACTTGGCTCACCAGGTCCTCGAAGCTCCGGCGGTGCTCCTTGCCCTGCCAGTCCAGGCGCCGGGGGATCAGCTGCGGGAGGGAGACGGGGAGGGGGAGGAGGGACGGGGACGGAGGCGGCCGTCAGACCCCGGCCGGCCCCGCCGCGCCGAGCGACCCCTCCCCGGGCGGGCGAGGGGAGCCCCCGCCGGTGCCAGCCCGCCCCGGGGAGGAGCCCCTCCGCCGCTGCCCCCGGCCCCGCCGCCCGCAGCGGGGGACACCCGCGGCCTCCCGCAGGGTCTCCCGGAGCCCCGGGAGGAGATGGGCTGGGTTAGACGGGGCAGGGCAATCCCGACCCCCCCCCCCGTCCCGTCCCCAGGGCTTCCCCCGTCCCGCCGCGGCAGGCGCCTTACCTGGTGCTCCTCCAGCTCCTCCACCAGCACCTGGGGAGAGACGGACACACGGACACACAAAGGACGTGAGTCCGGCGCCCGCAGCGCAGCGGCTCCCCCGCCCGCCGCCCTCCTGCCCCGTCCCGTCCCGTCCCGTCCCCGCCCGCCCCGGCCCGGCCGGAGCCCCCGGCTCCCCGCTCACCTGGGCGGATTTCTTGCAGGGTCCGGACTGCAGGAACCGGGCGATCAGGTAGTAGAGCTCTGCGGAGGGGCGGGGGGGAGAAGGGGACACGGTTACAACGGGGGGCGGCCGGCGGGCCGGAGGGCAGCCCCCGCCGCCAGCGATACCCACCGGCTTCGAGCTGGGTCGGGGCGGCCGCCGTCGCCATCCTCCTCAGGAGGCCCGAGGGGGAGGGGAGGTGGCGGATCGCGCCCCGGGGAGACGCCGCTCCTACTGCGGCCGAGCCCCCATGGAGGAGCCCCGCTGCCCGTGCGCGGCGCTGGCCCCGGTCCGGCTCCCGCCCGGGCTCATGGCATCGCCGCTCGCCCCATGGATATCCCGGCCCGAGAGGCAGCCGCCGAGCAGGGTGCAGGGCGCGCCGCCGGCCGCACGGGGGCGGTGCCGGCTCCGCACGGGGGGGAAGCGGCGCGGGGAGGGGACGGGACGGGGCGGAAGCGCCCGGCCGGAAGGGCGGGGCGGGGCGGTGACGCGGAGGGGCGGGGCGGGGCGCGCGCCTCGGGCGGCGCTTCCGGCTGGCGGCTGCGGTGAGGAGGCGGTGGCGGCGGGTGGGCCGCGCCCGGGCCTGCCCCGGGCCTCCCCCGTCCCCCCCCGTCCCTTTCCTGTTTCCCGTTCCTTTCCTGTTTCCCGTTCCTTTCCTGTTTCCCGTTCCTTTCCTGTTTCCCGTTCCCTTTCCCGTCCTCTTCCCCGCTGGGGCTGAGCCTGAGCCTGAGCCTGAGCCTGAGCCTGGCTGCCCGCCCGCCCTCCCTCCTGTGGGGAGCCCCCCCGGCCGCCCCCTCGCGGCCTCCTGCCCGGCAGCAGCTGGGAAATAGAGACCCACGGAGGCCCAGAAAATTAAATGTTTAAATAATAATAATAATAATAATAATAATAATAATAATAATAATAATTAAAAACCACTCAGGCGTTCGGGAATCTTCAGCTCCGTGTCAGGCAGGGTGGGGCAGCAGCAGGCGCGGGGCCCACGCGTGTTCGTGGAGGGGGAGCGCGGTGGGGGCGAGGGGGAAGGCGAGAGCTGGGCACCCGTGGGGAAGGCCCAGCGGTAGGCAAAGGTCGGAGGAGGCTCGTTATTATGGTATGGAACAGAGTGGTACAGAAAAAGACATTTCTTAGGCTGTGTTCACGAAATTCCTCAACGTGCCGTAAGCGGGAAGCATCCTGTCAAAGCTCCAGCAGTTTTATGTCACTTGAGCAGTAAGTTGCTAAAACAGATTAAGTGGATTGACAGCATTCTTCAGCGTAGAATTGTGTTTTGCCACCAGAAATACCTGGCATTTGGTATTAGAACTCCCCGAGCCTTGGCAGTGTAACGATGGCTGTCATAACTGGAAAATAAAAAAAAAAAAAAGACAACTCATCTTCGTGCTTTGAATACCCAGAGCTGAATCATCGTAAATCGATGCCGCTGAAACATTAGGAATAAATTCATTTTTAGCCTATATTTATAGCCTCTACTCATGACTAGGCTGTCTGTGAAGGGCTGGTTCGGAATTCTTCCTGCCGTTACCGCCAGGATGCGGTCCCTCCTGCTGGCACCCGCTTCTCAGGATGCTTCAGGGTACCCAACCAAGCACCAGCAGCTCTCGGGAGAAGGAGTCGGGTACTTGACATTCAGCTGCGCCGCATAATTCACCTGTATTCACCTTCCTGCGGCTGTGGAAGTCGTTTATTTTGTGCCAGGAGCTGGGATTAACTGGGTGACATGTAGGTCTCGTTTCTAAAGTTCTCAAAGCTGCTAATGAGAGTTTAAATACTAAAAAAAAAAAAAAAATCACTCGCCGTGGTAGCTCTTGGAATCTTTTTTTTTAAGGCAGGTTTGTTGATCAGCTCATCGCTCGCAGAGTCACGAGGCTGCAAACCCCGGTTCTCCTGGCTTTCTGATAGTAACAACTCTTCCACCTTTCCAGGCTTGCACCGGAGCCTCCCAAGTTACAGCACGGCTGCTTCCTGTGAGAGACGCGGTGTAAAACCACTCGAAATAAATTACCAGCTGGGAAGAGAGCGTGCTGACATTCGCTGTCGTTCGAGGTAATCATTCTCCCACCTGCCTTCAGAACGGTGAACTGCAAGCTCATCTTTTATGCATGCCGGGAATGCAAACAAAAAAACCCGGGGCTGACATTTTATCATATGCCCTGAAAGCACGGATCAATCTTTCTGAGCTAAATAGAATTCTCTGTCGCGAGGAAACGCAGCACCATAAATATTGTGTAGCACCGCGTCCTGGTGCGTTCTGGTGCTGTTACCTAATGTATTTCTTTCCGAATATGGCGTGTTTCTTTGGCACCTTTTGGTCAACACCTTGCTCAACCTCTCCACTCGTGATTTGCCTTTCTTTGAGCTTGGGGGTGGCAACGCCTGAAGCCGCACCACCGCAACAGGCGGAATTACTCTTTTAGGGCCTGGCTAGAGCCGATGGGAATTCCGTCTGCAGCAACTAAAGCGGGCTCTCAAACTGAAAGCCTGGGATAGCAAATGCTCCCAGAGTGAGCTCATCTGTCCCTCGCTTGTCTCCTTCCCGCACCGTTCCGACTGGAAGTCTCGCCGCGTGCTGTTTGTTTGCTTAAGTGCTTACAAATCCACGACCTGGCCAGCTCAACGCCCGGGAGTGCTCCACGTTGCAAACGCTGCACCCTCGTCGCGGCTCGGACGGATCCACGCGTCGAGGAGAGAGGAGCGCGTTGGTGATCGCCCAGCTGTTCGTCAGGGACGTGTTGCAGAGTACAGGTGCGCAGACGAGGGCATCCTGCAGTCGGGTCAAGCACAAACAGCATTAGTCATGCCCGAAACGGCTGTTGTGTAACTTGGCTGGAGTCCTTCAGTGCGCTCACAGCCGTGGCTCGCGGCTCTGCGGTGGCTCCCGAGCCTCTTCCCGTGTTGCTGGTTCCCTGGCACCTCAGCTCCCTATCGTTAATGCTTTCCCAGTTGCTTTATTATTCCCCAAGGCTGCTGTGCGGGCTGCGATCGATACCTCTTCCCCCTTCTCCCGGGTTTTCCCCGTAAGGAGTCATCTGTCTGGTGAGTAATGCCCATCCTCAAGCGTAGCTTTCATTCCCAGGGAGCACACTGCAGCCACACGCCGATCCTGCAGCTCCGTGACTCATCTCTTTCTGGAGCCTCTGCATCCAAGAAGCAGCATGCTGGGGGACAGTAGTAAATCACCTAGTGAGAGCAAGATTTTATGGTTGTGCTTATTCATCCTTCTCTTTTCTCTATTATGTCAATGCCAACAGCAGCGGCAGCACCGAGTAGCGAAGAAGAACGTTGCCTGGCGCGGTAACCCTTGCTAACGAGCAACAGAGGTATTTAGAAGTAGGGATGCTTTAAGCAAGAAGCTGGATTGTAACAGCTTCTTTCCATACTGCTCTTTAAAAAAAAAAAAAAAAGCCTTCAAAGGATTTTAGGAGTAGGAACCTTTGAATAAATGTGTGCTCACACGCCATCCCGCGGAGTGGAACCGATCCCATTCTTCCGTGGCCAGACTTGTCAGACCTTGCGGGGTTCCCTGCCTCCCCCCGCGCCTCCTGGCAAGGCAGGGTGCAGATTATCACAAACCTGTCCGAGCCGTAGAAGGCCTGAGAGGGGGGATAACAAGTGCCAAACGCGTACTGGGAAAGCATCTCGGAGAATATCGCTCTGAAGGTGAGCTTGCTGAGGTTACAGAGGTGGGTTACAGCTGGGGCTGATCCGTGAGATTTTCACTTTGGGCAGATATATGCATTTTTCATATTTTCATAGGCTCGCTTAATTCTCCCTTTCTACCTTCCTTATTGCTCTCTGTCATTATGGTCAAGTCCCCAGTTCCTCGCCGTAGCACCTCTGCGCATGCATGTCACTCCAGGCAAAAACCTGCGTGGAAAAAAAGCCCTTGGAAAAACTGCTTCATGTTTCTGCCACGGCACCATTAACTTACCCAAACCACGTTTAGCGTGAAGTAAACGTGATCAACCTGATGCACCTTACCCCTCTGGAACGCCCCGTTCTGACAGCTCTTGGCCGTAATATTCACCTACCCATCGCTTCCACCCGTTTGGTATTGGAGAAGCCTCTCAGCACTTAACAAGAAGCTTTTTTCCCAGCTTTTTGCCTCTTTCTGCTTCACCCAGGGCTGCATTAGTGCTTGCACTCAGGGCCGCTGCAGCCCATCCCTCCGCTGCAAAATCATCCATCGCATCCTATCGCCGTAGCTGAGAGTAAGTGCAAACCGGCAGAGCTTGCGCCTGTTTAATTTGTCTACAAAATTAAATGAACTTCCCCCGAGTCGGCTTGTAACGCCAGGTAAAGGTGTCTCTCTCTTATTTATCGTACACTGTCCCGATGAGTCGAATTCTGACTTCTCCTTTAACGTAGCGTAAAAACACGATCGCAGTTCCTCACAGCCAGACAGAAATATAGAGCTGCAAATCAAAAATAGAAGAAAGTTTAGAGTGGAACCATGCAGGCGTGCTGGGCTGTACCTGGATTGAGCCTTTCCTTTCCAGTAAATGTAGATGGGATCGCCTATGTCTGAATCCATCCGGATTTAAACACCAGAGCAAGTTAAACATTTTCAGCTTTTTTTTTTTTTTTTGAGTATTTTCCATGCACATCTCTTATGAACATCCTGCCTGGGTAAATGGTAAATGAGGATGGTAATTGTTTCAGAACTAAAATCTGAAGGTTTGTTTAACCAAGAGAGAAATAACCGCTGTTTCGGAGGAGCTCAGGAGCTGGTGCCTTGTACTACGCAGCTGTAAGCCGCTGCGGGCATTGAGAAGTCATGGTTTGCTTTAAGATGACCTCTAAACACAGCAACCACAGATTTTGGTATCATAGCTTGCTCATTCTAAAAAAGAGGTGCAAAGTAATTAGCAGTAATAACAGTCATGGGTTTTGCTTGAGTGCAGGAGCCTTGTGTGCAAATCGCCATCCTGCCCTGCGGGAGAAACCCCCACATTTCCACTCCTTCATGCAGCTTTGTGCCTTGATAACAGCTGTTAAGTAATAGTTTAATAGCTGTTAGGTATTATACAAGACCTGCTCTAGGTTTTTTGCTATTTTTAAAAATGGAATACTTAATTTCCCTGCTGCATCACACCAATCTTCCCTCTAGATGGTGCCCCATACCCAAGAGTTGGGTGTAACACCATCCCATATGAAAGGCTATTGAGAAATGGTCAGGACGCCGCTCTCCTTTGTTTCTAAATTCTGCCTTAGAATAATTCATCGAAGTTGACAGACCACTCGTTCTGCACGATGTAAATACGGTGTTTCTTCCTCTTGCGAATCTTAAAACCCATTCACTAGAGCCTAAAATGCCACCGTGCCTGGCACGGCATCATCTTGTTACTCCGTGGACCGATCCATATCTCATATTTCTTATGGCAGCCATTAACTGCTGTTAGCGTTGCTCGGCTGGACGGTACGTACATCGCTGCTGCAGTTGGGGGAACTTAACTCTTTTCCTAGTTTTCAAACCAATTCTCTCTCTCTGAACAGCGTGTGAACGTTTCTCTCTCTCTCTCTTTTACAGAGAAATGCAAAATTTCAGATAGGGCTGAAACACGTATGGGAAGGGACAACGGTGATCTGCGTACCTATATGCCTGTAGCTCTGCGAGCAGACGGATAACGGCGGTATTCCAGTATTATATTCAGCATCCCAGAATTTCAACATTATACCTGAAAGCGCCTGTAAGCCCACCAGTTTTATAAGCAGGAAAATTGCTGTCAGTTGGAAGCGATGAGGTAGGTTTTGTTATTGCTGGTATTGCAATCCCTATCTCAGGGCCCAATTCTGATCCCATGTCCCCGGGAGCCCCCCGGTCAGGGTCAAGCCCCCTGTCCCCAGCCATCCCCAGTTGCCTACCACGGCCCTTCTGGTACCACCCAATATTTCCCGGGGTGGGGGGGGGCTAATTCAGCAACTTCAAATCTTGCTGCATTTTTTTAAACAATCCTTCAGTGTTTGCTTTGTGATTTTGGGGGGGGTTAGAGCCCAATCCTGCCTTTTTGACTTCTCCTGGAAGCGCCTGGGAGCCTTACAGTGTCCAGCTGCGGCTGGGAATTCATCGCCGCTCTCCCCGCCAAGCTGGCCATGCGAATTTTACTGGAACTCCCCCAGCTAAGTATAGAATTTAAATAGAATTATGTCCCTCTGTACCCCACACCCTTTCTCTGTTGAGTAGTGGGGATTTTTATAGGTTTTAAGCCTGTTTGTCAGTTTTATAAAAACATGAGCTATTTTTGTGAAGGAGCGCCTAGGGTTCGCAAGAGTTTTTAAAAGTGCTGCTTTTTTGAAATAAAAGGACGTTTAAAAATGGTTTGAGGGTTTTTTTTATATTTATTGATATCCATAACACATAGGCATTGTAAATAAGGTCATTAACACTTTTTAAATACGGTCTTATAAAAAAAATAGAAATTAAATATGAATTACTGCATGAGGCAGTGGATTAGAAAACTCTTGTATGAGTCTGCCCGCAGGAGCCTGAGTTTGTAATGAACTTCCTAAGTCGCTAATGAAACCAATGCTCAGTTTGATGATCAGGAAAACAAACCGGGCTCTGAGAGTCGCACCGAAACACCAGGATGCTGAAACCAAAACCAAATGGAGGAGCAGCCATCCCCCTTCATCATCCTCTTCATGCACCCCGCCACATTCTCCTTCAGGCACCTCTTCCAAATAAGAAAGCCCTGCTCTATATTTTTTGCAGACCCCTCGTGGTTTTTCCACCTTTTCTGGGTATCCGTCCTGCGAAGAGAGGGCCGAAACACGCGGGCGCACCACGGGCTCGTGCGGTGCCGTAACAACGCTTGGGTTTATTTGTTCTCCGTGTCCTCCCTAATAATTCCTCATGGTCTGTTTGCCTTCCGACTGCCTCTGAGCGCTGTGCGCAGCCATATGGAAATGTCAGCGCGGCGATGCCAAGACCTCCTCAGGTCAGAGCTCCTGCCTGTTTGTAGCCATTTGCATGACTTTGCATCCATCAGAGCTTGGTTTCGTTTGCCGTTCTAGTCCTTGAATCTCAGGCCCGATTTCGACGAGGGGCTTCAAACTAAGTAGCCTGACAATTTCATATTTGAGCACTTTTCTGGAGCTCTCAAAGTGCTGTCCCATACAGGCATTTTGTTCCTGTTATTTTTATTTATTCAGTTTAAAGCCTCTTCTCGCCATGTTCAGTTTGAGATGACTTCTTCATCTTAGGCCCCATAAAGAACGGCTTTAAGGTGGAAACCGCCATAACCTCCATAGTTCATTTAGTTATTGTACTCCCATCACTTAGTGGACAACTACATTCTCCTGTAGCCTTCCAGCTTCTTATCTTTGGGAAAGGTCTTTCCTCTAATATCCTCAGGAGTTCAGTTTTCAGAATCTCCCTTTTTTTTTTTTTTTTCAATTTTTTTGGCCTTACCTTATTGGGGCTTGAGATACAGCCTGCTAGGATGTGTTTTCTCTGTCATCTCCATTTGGAGATGACTTATGTTCTTGGAAGGTCCCTTAAAGCTTTTCTTGATAGAAGGACTAATTTAATTTAATCTCTGGTGAAGTGTTTTTCTACACCTGCAGGTGCTTGCCCTGTTGGCTGTTCCCTTTCATGCCTTTTACACCAATAAAAAGGGCTTTTCTTTGGAGTTCCTGAAGTCCCCGGGTTCTGTGCGGCTGAGTGCTGAGTTGATGGAAAGTAGCAGGCAAGGCCAGCAGATGCGAGGTGAGGATGTGAAGGCAAATGGTGGCCCAAAAGACAGAATTCCATCGGTGGCCTGTATTTTCCCAAGGTGATTTCATTCTTACTGCTGGATTGTAATGAGGCAAGCATGGAGGGCAATTGCACAGACGGTGGAAGAGGAAAAAAAGCATCTCCTGTTCATTCGCCCCACTCTGGGGCAGTTCATTAAGTCTAAAGGATCCTGACATTTTCCCGTTGAGCATCCTCTTCTCTCCACATGCCTTCTGATGTCTCTCCGGACACCTTTCCCTCTTCTGTTTCTGTGGCAGCCAAGTAGATCTCAATCTCTTAATTTTTTTTTTTCCTTTCTTTGCTCCTTTCTCCTCTTTGGGCGACTTAGTTTGCTACAGGTCACATCTTCCAGACCTCAAACTTTCTTCCAAACCCTTCTTCCCATCTTGACTTTGTTGCTGCTGCCTATCGACTGTACCAGGCCCCCCACGCCCTTGTATTTGTGCTTTTTGTCTTTGCTATGACTTCCTGAGATGCTTCTAGAATGGCCGAGGAACATTTCCTCAGGGGACAGAGTGCACTTTTAAATGGGGCGTTAAAAAGTCCTATCGAGAGCGATGCTCACCTCTTGGCGCAGGTTTTCATTCGCTGCCGGCTGAATGCAGCAGGTTTGAGCAAACATCAGAGAGATGCTGGGAGCTGAGCACCAGCGGAGGAATTTAAGGAGAACGGAGTGAGATGTTTTGATGCTCTCTAAGAGTCTCACCTCGCCTTTCTTAGAGCACGTGGAAAACCAACCCGCCCTGCAGCACTCCCTCCCTGTCGGGAGGAGAACGCAACAGGACAACAACTCTTGCTGGAACTTTTCTCCTGCGGCAATTTCACCCTGCCCACCCCGAGGGCAAACGGCGTGAGCCGCCGTGGTGCTTGGGGAGCGAGGAGGACCCATCCTGCTGCGGCAGCACCGGCCCGGCGGGACGCAGGCATCCCCGAGCTGGGGACTTTGCTTTGTTTCCTGCAGCCCCACCCCGCCTCCTCTGCCAAAAATGAGATTTTTCACCGACTGCCAGAGCCTCCTGCTCGTGGTTTAACCTTAATTTTGGCCGTTTGCCCCCAGACCCTGAGCTACCTTACCCAGGAATCAGTATGGCAGCCTGGAGGTCCAGCCCCCCCCATCTGGGGTGACAGAGTTTCTTTCCTTTGACAATATGGATTTAATGAACGGGCTGCCCGGCGCTGGGAACCATTTCCCTCGAATAGCTGCAAAATAAATGATGGGACATTTTCCAGCGCAATGCTGCAGCCGCCCAAAATACCACTATAAAATTCACAGACGCGAAGCAGAGTGACTGCATTAAGCAAGGCTTAGGGGGATTATCGAATTAAATTGGTTGCCCCTTCCACCCTTCCCCCAGTCAAAGACATTAGAAATCTAAATACAAAAAAGGGCGTTAAAACGACACAAGGGGCTCGGCTAAAACCTAGAAAAGCAAAGCAACTTCATTGTTCAGGCTGTTGCTTTATTCCAGGCTGCTATTGTGTTTAGGCGCAGCGTCGTTATTTCGGAGGGTTGTTCCATCGGGGAGCCGTGGGTAATCCTAGGAACGGCGGAAACTGCCGCGGCTGTCGCGCTCCCGGAATGGCTCTGCCTCGGGAATTCCCCCGGCGAAAGAGGAACGCGACATCACTGCGTGCAGCGCAGGACCCCCGCCGCCGCCGCCGCCCCCCCCCCAAAGCCTTCGGCCTGACTTTGGCTCCCTCCTCTTCCCGGGGACCGCAGCGTCGCCGGCGTCCTGCGCCTTTCAAGGGAGAGTTTGCGCGGCGTAAAGCTTTGCTTTAATCTGGGCTGGATTTATCCAGATGCATCAATCTCGGGAAGGCTTACACGGGTCTCAGGTCTCCTGCGTGCACGTAGCTTTGATTTGTTAAGCTGGAAATGGTTTATTCAAAATTAAAAAAAAAAAAAAGAAAAAAAAAAAAACCCAACCAAACCAACCCCCCCCCAAAAACCCAAACAATCCTTTAAAACTGCTTTGCTTGAAGGGCTTTGACTGCGCAGTGGAACAAGCGCCCAGGCTTTCAGTCATCTACGCGCTCTGGCACCCATGTAATAGGTTTTAGGCTAATACGTGGCACGCCGTGCCTGCTTTAATTAAATGAATTACAGCAAAAAAAAAAAAAAAAAAAAAAAAAGCGTTTCCAATTTAAATTTAAATATTTTAACATCTCAATGACATGATTTGTTTAAATATTTAATATATAACTATAGAAAATCCAATATTCATTTCCGATACATTTACCGACCCCGTTTCACCCAAGTGCCCACAGAAATCTCTCCTTACCAGGGAATCCCTTTTCTTTGCACCGCTCTTAACATCATTACAGACCCTCGTATTTAAAGTCTTGATTTTAGTACAGCCCTCTTAGTAATAAAATAAAGTCATTAGGCTTGGAGTGAAGAAATGAGACACCTGTGTGGCAACAAATAGGATTTACAGAGATTTTAAGTCCCTTGGGGCAAAGATGGGTTTGTTCTCGCCCGTCGAGCCCAGCCACGCGGCAGCCAGAGGAGGGTCGTTAATTAGTGCTAATTAGTGATGCCACCAAAGTTTCCTTGCAAGGACTGGGGAGAAGGGATGAGAAATGAGCAGAGGAATATTTTCGTCCTGGCTGTGCCCCAGCAGGGATGGAAAGACAAGGACTTTCCAGGCATATAGGAAAGATGGGGACAAGCTTTTTAGTAGGGCCAGCTGGGACAGGACAAGGGGGGATGGTTTTAAACTGAAGCAGGGGAGGTTTAGACTGGATCTAAGGAAGAAATTCTTTCCAGTGAGGGTGGTGAAACCCTGGCAGGGGTTGCCCAGAGAGGGGGTGGAGGCCCCATCCCTGGGACCATTCCAGGCCAGGTTGGACGGGGCTGTGAGCAACCTGATGTGGTTCAAGGTGTCCCTGCTCCTGCAGGGGCATTGGGCTGGGGGACCTCTGGGGGTCCCTTCCCACCCAAACCATTCCATGATTCTATGATTCCATGATTCTATGATTTTGCACCATTGTGGGAAGCTGCTCTCCGGAGGGGGCCTGGGATGCTGGCGCTGCGTGACAAGCCTCGCCTGGAAAAAAAACGAAATGGTAGCGGTTCAAAACCTGCATAATATTACTATGGCAACAAAATAACTCACCTTAAAATAAAATGTGCATTGGAAAGCAACCTGATGTGTTCAGGGACCAGAAAAAGGGAGATCCTGGTTTTTTAATTATTTTTTTTTAGCTTCCTGAACTTTTGACCTATTACCAGACGCTGATGCCGATATAAAAAAAAAAAACCACAAAAATTCAATTTCTATCAGCAATGAAATGAAACTGAGCACAACCAAATCCCAGAAAACTCCCCAAATGATGCCACCAGTGCTATAAACCGGGTTAGTTTACAGCTCCCCGCCGCCTTTAGCTTTACATTAAGGGGACGAGGGGGGGTCCCGCCTCGGCACGAGCCCCGGGCGTCCCTGCAGGAGCGACGCGTTGCCTCGGCGGGATCTTCTGATGGACCACACGTGGGCATCCTTCTGCGGGCGGCGGTTAACGGCCTTAGGTCGTCCCTGTACAATCACCAGGAACAGGGTGTTGTTCCGGGCCAAAATTAAGGCAGGACGAGAGCGAGCCCGCTGATGATCTGTGCAGGCCTTTTTACCTTCCTCTTCCTCCCAGGTTGGGGTAGAAGATCCCCTCGCTTGCTGGTGTCGATGATTTCCAGTTAAGATGAAGTGGAGGAAATCTCTGGGGTTTTAAATGAAGGGACACAAGAGTGTACCCGGGCACCTTCTTTCTTGTCTTTCAATGAAGAACAGAACAGCAGGTTTAGGCTAGACATTAGGAAAAACTTCTTCACCCAAAGGGTTGTCAGGCTCTGGAATGGGCTGCCCAGGGAGGTGGTCAAGTCCCCATCCCTGGAGGGATTTAAAAGAAGGATGGATGAGGTGCTGAGGGACAGGGTTTAGTGGTGGGATGGCAGGGTTGGGTTAACGGTTGGACTCGATGATCTTAAAGGGCTTTTCAAACCAAAGTGATTCTATGCTTCTATGATTCATGGCACAGGAGAGGCCAATCTGACGCGTGCCAACTTGCCAAAGGTACCTGATAAGCCAGGGAATAAAAAAAGAGCAGATGCAGGGGGGTTTTTGGCAAGTTCGCTGCAAAAAAGCAGAGTTTCCAGCCCCGGCTCCTCTTCTCCGGGATCATTTACAGCCCGGGTTGGTTGGATACCCAGAACGGACGTCTGCATCTGCGGGAAGCATTTGCCCAAATGTTGCCCTCCCGAGCCCTGCACGTTGTGCTCCACTGCCACAGCGTCACCGCAGCATCACCACAGCGTCACCGCAGCATCACCATGGCGTCACCACAGCATCACCACAGCGTCACCACGGCGTCACCACAGCATCACCACGGCATCACCACAGCATCACCGCAGCATCACCACAGCATCACCGCAGCATCACCACGGCGTCACCACAGCATCACCGCAGCATCACCACAGCGTCACCACAGCATCACCGCGGCATCACCACAGCATCACTGCAGTGTCACCACGG